>OZ020280.1:8194921-8651197 GCA_963971205.1 Aethes cnicana
CTGTTTTAGGTTTATTGCGCTATTGCATGTCTCTCCCTTGTTGGTTGCGTTTGTACCTAGGTATATCTCACAAACCAAAACACCAAGGTAATTATCATAGTTCTTTGTTTATCCTGTTAGGTAATTTCCAATACAAATAACACTAATGATGGTTACAGATTTGTTGAACAAGTTCGTGACGGTTTTGTAAACTTCGATAAACTTAACTTTCAGTAAAAAACAATCATATAGGTAGGTACTCGTACCTACGTAATTTGCATCAGTAGTCAACTCATTCAACGAATGTAAAAACAAATCAAATACTACTACGGTTATTTGATTTCCTTAATTCTTTATAAACAAATGAAACGCTCTTTAAAATTTAATGTAACTAACAATATACCGAGTTTTCCTGGTGCTGGGTCCGTCCGGGGTGGTACCTCCGTCTTTCCCCGCTAACCTGCCGCCAAATAGCAGTGCTCGCACTGTTGTGTTCCGGTAGGGGGTTAAGGCAGCCGGTGAAATTTCTGGCACAGAGGCATTCCATCTTAAGCCTCAAGGTAGGCAACGCATTCGAGATGGTTTGTTAATGGGGATCGTAGGATTTCGGTGACCACTTACCATCAGGTGGGCTGTGCGCCCGTTTGCCTATAGGTACCATTGGTATAAAAAAAAGCCTGTGACAGGAGCAAACATTTTAACGATGATTCCACAGAGTATCCACAGTTGCCTCGACCTGATCCTAATGCTCCTTTAACATCGGAGCTAAACTAATTTAAAGTTAAAATCCACTGTCACCGTACTTCAAATTATTGAAAACAATCATGAATGACAATGTCTAATTTACAACTGTGCACAATATGTTTGCAATACATTGCGGGCTCGATTATTTTTGTTAGAATATAACGGAAAAATAGTTTTTATTACAATTAATTGAAACCATTTGGACTTAATAACTGATGAGTTAAAGGGTCTACATTAATTTTTTTGCAACACCGTGTATATCCATATCCATACTAATATTATAAATGCGAAAGTAACTCTATCTGTCTGTCTGTCTGTTACCTCTTCACGCTTCAACCGCTGGATCGATTTGGATGAAATTTGGTATGGAGATAGTTGGAGTCCCGGGAAAGGACATAGGCTACTTTTTGTCTCGGAAAAGCGCATACTTCCCGCGGGAGCGCGATAACCGAATTCCACGCGGGCGAAGTCACGGGTAGAAGCTAGTTAATATTATAAATGCGAAAGTAACTCTGTTTGTGTGTCTGTCTGTTACCGCTTCACGCTTCAACCGCTGGACTGACTGAGATGAAATTTGGCATGGAGATAGTTGGGGTCCCGGGGAGAGGACATAGGCTACTTTTTATCCCGGAAAAAACGCATAGTTCCCGCGGGAACGCGATAACCGAATTCCACGCGGACGAAGTCGCGGGCAGAAGCTAGTTATCTATAAAAACGGCAAAAAAATCACGTTTGTTGTATGGGAGCCCCCTTAAACATTTATTTTATTCTGTTTTTTTACTAATAATTGTTGTTATAGCGGCAACAGAAATACATCATCTGAGACAATTTTAACTGTCCAACTATCACGGTTCATGAAATACAGCCTGCTGACAGACGGACAGACAGACGGACGGACAGCCGAATACCGACAGATAACCGAATTCCACGCGGGCGAAGTCGCGGGCAGAAGCTAGTATTTTATATTTGCGGGACAAAGGCCTCCCACTTTTACCACTCTGGCTAAATTTGTTTTCACCTCACTGGCTCGAAAGTGGTCGTTTTGCAGCTTGATATCCGAGCGCAAAAGTTGATTTTATCCGCTAGCGTGGAAAGTGTTTTTGAAATTCGAACGACGCATGACGCCACTGTCACAATAAAAAAACAACGATACGTTCTGAAACGCAATTCGTCGTGAGAGTTTTATATTAAAATAAAGGTTCAATTTACTTAA
Organism: Aethes cnicana; assembly: GCA_963971205.1. Lineage (NCBI taxonomy): Eukaryota > Metazoa > Arthropoda > Insecta > Lepidoptera > Tortricidae > Aethes > Aethes cnicana. Next base: position 8,196,858 of record OZ020280.1, read on the forward strand.
TATCATCATTAATAAAATTATATTAATAATACACCGTTTCAGATGTATTTCATTATTTAACTATGTTTTATCACAAAAATACTTAAATATGTGTATATTTTAACTGTATTCAATGAATAATTGAATCTTGAAGTACGAGTAGGAGTGATTTGGAACGCAACCCCGGAGGTTGCGTTCCAAATCACAAAAAAAACATTAAAAAAAATAAAAAAAAAGTTTTAGATTGCTGGTTTTGTAATTTAGAATACCTATACGAAGTAATAAAGAAAATATGAGCGATTCTAGCGATGAAGATACGAATTTAACTCCTCCAGAGTTAGCACAAACTGTACGTGACGCCGAACTAATAAGTCTTCTTCCCGAAAAATCGCGCGTGAGGTGAAAAATTTTGTGTTGCGCTCAGCAGCAAAGTCGTTTGCTGTCTCGTGCCTTGAAACCCTCGTTACACTCTTTGCAGCCTTGCATAACAATAGTACATTATTGCCGTGGCCGGGAAAGTAGGCCTATGCAGGCTGAGTACTGGTTTAAAGGGCCGAGGCTTCGCCGAGGCCCTTTAATATGTACGAGGCCTGCAAAGCCTTTCACGTGCCGAGGCTTATATAGTGCTTTTCTCAAAAATGAAAAAAAACCTTGATATTAGGTATTCATAATGAAGCATTGACACGCACGCAAAGGTAGTCAAGTACTTACAACAAATCCAATGGAACGCCAGTCTTATTTCGTATTCACCGATATTTGACTTTAACAGACACACTAACACGGCAAGTTAAAAACTCGCATGTAGATTTCTCGTTTTTTATAAAAATTAAGACCTTTTATTAATTTTTAAACCAAACTAGTAAACTATTTTCATGAAATTTTGCTAAATAAATCTGATACAAGACAAGAACTCCCGCTCTTTATGGATCGTTCTTTTTTTAAATTCCGTTCTGAAATACATTGCGCTGTTTCAGACACGGATAAAAACGTTTGGTTTCGCGTCAATTGACAGATACAGAACATGCAGACTTGGCTGTTTGGGAATTCCTTCGCGTATTTATCAGTTTAAAAAAACGGTATCTGTACGATAATGAAATTTCATACAACATTCCCTGCGCTTATACATGCCGCGGAAGTAAATTCATACAAATTTCCGGGGCATGCAGTTGAGTTTTTTTTTTTTTAATTTTTGACTGATCGTCAATGACGCACTTCGCCGTCTGATAGAAAGCGGACAATGACGAGTTTCCGGGCCATTTTTGAGAAAATAACTATTCCGTTCAACCGTCAACATTATTATAATTTTCAGCCATATTGTCCAAAACATGGTTAGATCTAAATTAAGACCCTGAAAGATATATTTTTTTGCAAAATGATGTTATGCTGTACCTGTTCGATAGTAGTTTTAAGTATAGTTATATTAAGGTTACGTATCAGAATGCCGAATTTCAAAATACCGAATTTCATAACGCCGATGAGCTGAAGGTCGCATATCAAAATACCGAAAGCTCGCTAGCCGAAAAGTTCGTAATCCCAAAAGAGCGATTGAGCATTGGTAGCTTGATTTCCCGAAGACCCAAATACCGAAGGTTGGAATACCGAGAATTAGAATCCCGATTTTGTTCTTTCGGTCGAGTGAATTTAGATATTTCATGCATCGGTATATCGGGCATCGGCATTATGTACTTTCTGTATTTTGATTTTCGATATTAATCTATATTCTATATATTACTAATAATAATGTTTACTAATAATAAGTCTGTAGAAGTCGCGTCTGAATCTTGAAAATTGAAATAAACTGTCAAGTCAAGGGGACTATATGTATAAACGATACTAAACACAAAATAAAGATTTTTAGAAAAATCGTCTGTATGTATGTATGTCCGGATTTAACTCTAAAACTACTAGACGGATTGCAACAAAAATTGGTATGTGGGTAGTTTATAACACTGGTCAACATATAGGCTACTATTTATCCCGAAAAAATGCATAGTTTCCGCGGGAATGCCATAAACGAATTCCACGCGGACGAAGTCGCGGGCAGAAGCGAGTCGTCAATATTTTAGTTGTAGGTATAATAACTTTTGGCATTGTAATACGTAACCGTTAAGCACCTGTTTCTTATAATTTCCCTCGCTCCCCAATTTCAGCGTTTCAATATTAACTTCCGCAAATGCCACCGTTGCAATTAAGTACCTAATATCGTTTTAAATTCAAATCATTGAATCACTATATGAGCTTCAACGACGAATTAACCGATTTGTATAAATGATTGACTTACTTTTAATGGATCATAAAATAATTGACAAAATATTAAACTTAAATATTAAATAAGTTAATGAGGAACGTATCATCATTTTCGTAACTTTCTCAAACTTGTCACTGCTACGCGCCCGTGCAGCTTGTGGGTAGAGGCGCTACGACGGTCGCGTAGCGTAGCGGACATTGTGGCTACACCTTTAAATTAGTTAATACTTCCTTGAGAAATCACTACTTTATGGATTAAGTTTGAAAGGATAGGTACAGTACTTGAACTTTTATGAAATAAAAATAAATTTAATCATGCATAAGACATTTTAATTTAAAAGAGAGATTTTTTAATTTATGAAGTTAAAATACGGAGAGCGTTTGAATAAATAGAATTATCATCATCATGTACACTTGTACAGACGTCCTCGCACGCACAAAGACGTCCTCGCACGCAAACTTTGAAATTTTATTCGAAATAGTCCTTTTATAGGCCGTGTCCGCCGTGTGGAGCAGGTCAAAAATGTACCTACAGAATATTTGGTAAATATGCAGATCATGATTTAGTAACCTCAGTTCATTCAAACACCGTCACAACCGATTTAAATAGGTCAAAGAGTCACTCGGTTTGCGAAAAAGGAAAAAAATAATGTTGCTGCATGTTGACGTCAGGCCCAATTTCCGGGCCATTTCCTTGCATTCCCGTCAAAACTACCATAACGTAGTACCTACGAGTAAAGTTCATAATTATCATATTTGTGTTTGTTTTGGCATGTACTGAGACTGAGCACGTGGAGACGAGGTAGGTTGGTAAACTAGTGAAGCTAATTATAAGTTCCCCGAGCCCTTGTGGCGACCATAGCCTACACGTCCCCCCGATGAGAGGAGGCCTGCGCACAGCAGTGGGCTGTGGGATGCAAAAACATTGTTGTGCTGACTAGGTAGGTTACCTAAGCTTTATGTCGTTAAAATATTTCGTTCTTTAAAATGTGATCATATTGCAAGTTATTGATACTCGGTTTACCAGTACGTAAGTAACAATTGCTTGTTTCAATAATTTTTTCACGATATTAAAAAAGTTCTTTCTATTGAAAAATTTTCACAAGCTAATAATGTTAATATTGTTAACGTTTTATGACAGAACATCTGAAATTGCTGAATATGAAGAACGTGAGGCTCTCTCAATAATTGAATTCAACAAAAATGGGTTCTGGCTGTCAGGGGCTATATTCGAAATATCAAAAATTGCAAAAAGCAAAATGGCTGACTTTTGGAGAAATTTTAAACGTTTCCAAAATTCTTTTTTTTGTCAAAGCCTATCGAGTGGGGTATCAAAATAAAGGGTTGAATGAACGGATTACAAAAATATACTTATATTTTTGTAATCCGTTCATTCAACCCATAATGTGACATCAAAAGTTGGCTTGCAGTCGGGTATATTATTTTTTCAAAAATCGAGTTATCCATTTAAGTATATTGTTTTTAAAGTGACATTTTTATAGTGCCAGTTTCATGGTAGTTTGTGCAAAAAATTCATAGTACATTATTGCAGAGGCCGCCAAGTAGCGCATTGCCGGACGAGTCAGTTAGAAGGCTGAGCGAAGCGAAGCCTTCTATTAGTACGAGTCCGGCAATCGCAATTGCGGCCGAGGCATATATAATGCTTTTCTCAAACAGCGAGGAAATACGTAAGGTCAGTCGGGGCAAGTGCGCCAGGATGGGGTAAGTGCGCCTAACATAAATATATCGAAACCTATAACTATTACTGAACTAGTAGTTGGCTGTTTGCAAGGCATAGGGGCGAAATAAATTTAGGCGCACTTACCCCACATCAGTATTTACTACTTCCATGATCGTGGATGATTTGGCCATGGAAGTTGTACTTATTACCTCCATGGATTTGTCAGTTTCGGGGAAAGTGCGCCAGGATGGGGTAAGTGCGCCTAACATAAATATATCGAAACCTATAAATATTACTCAACTAGTAGTTGGCTGTTTACAAGGCATAGGGGCGAAATAAATTTAGGCGCACTTACCCCACATCAGTATTTACTACTTCCATGATCGTGGATGATTTGGCCATGGAAGTTGTACTTATTACCTCCATGAATTTGTCAGTTTCTAGAGGTGTCTCAAATAGCAAGCGAATTAAAAAAAACACACACGACAATAATGTTGTTGCTGGCCAAGGCCGGCAATGGACAGCCTCGCGTCTTCTTTTTTTGAAAGTAACACGAACATTTCCGAGCATGTTTGAGAAAAGTTTATTTAATAGTGTTTAGTTTACTGTTTTTTTTTCAGTAAGAAATACTTATTTTCAATGACAATAACTTGCGAAATCAGGTACAATCAACTAGATAAAAAAATTCAAGTAGGTATGTAACTAAATTATGACTGACAATAAAAACCATTTTTCTTCCATTCATACAAACATGTTTTTCTTGTAGGCGGTTTTATTTTACTTAAAACATTTATAAAAATATCAAAAAGTAACAATAAATACTGATTAAGTGGCTTTATTAGTCTACAGTATCAGGGGCTACAAATATTGCGTGCAAGCGCTTACGCACGCCGCAATGATTCATCATGACAACAGCTTTTGCATATAAAGCCCAAGTTCTGATTTTTAGGGTTAAATACACAACTATAAAGTGTAAAAACATCTTATCATTACGATTGGGGCGCTTGTCTTCCTGTTAAAATTTCCTTTGTCAAACATTATCTCAGGATAACGCAGTGTGGCGCGCACTGTTGCCAGGTAGAGTGACGATTTGCGCAAGGTGGCCGGTGTAGATTGGATGCGGAAAGCCTCGGACAGAGCTCATTGTCGTACATTGGGTTAGGCCTACGTCCAACAGTGGACTACTGCAGGCTGTTAATGATGATGATGAACCATTGACCTATAATAAGTAATAACATATGGACGAACAGTGCCTATCAGAATATGTCAAAATATATGGAGCAAACTGACATTAGAAAATATGTTCCAATATGCCAATAACGCCTCTTTATAACGAAGGCCAAACTGGTGCCCGAGCTGCTCGGGCACCCGTTTTGACGGGGCCATTTTTCTCCGGCTGATTGTGAATACTTACTTGAACGCATGAAAATACAAAATTCCAATTGAATTTAACGTCAGATTTGGCTTAATGCAGCTTATTAATAAATAACTATAGCACTTGTCAACATATCTACTATTTTTTATCTTGGAAAAAACGCATAGTTCCCGCGGGAACGCTACCTCTTATCGAATTCCACGCGGACGAAGTCGCGGGCAGAAGCTAGTTGTAAAATAATCGTTTTACAACTAAGTAACCCTACAATACGATAAAACAGTTCTATTTCCTATTAAAATGACCGTTATTCAACAAAAAAACTGCCACATTATCTGAAAAACTGCAAGTAGCATGCAAATGTACATTACATGAGCTAGGTACATAATTATTAATAATTATTGTGCCTTTTGCTTTCCTTGAAAATACTTCTAGCATAGAGTAATTATCTAGTAGTAATATTTAAATTACGCACCACGTCGTGGGACAGGAAAGGTGTGAACGATAACAAGCCACCATTAATAACAGTGGTCGTCCGCTGATAGAAATACTCGTAGACTGTACACAATCCAGTGAACCTTGCTGTTGCTACGAAATTCAAATAAAGAATACGAGTATAGTGCAGTCATCTTAGAGAAAACCCCGGAATGTACAAAAGAGGCTGAATTTTTGTACAAAACTTCATTTTGACATTCTAAACGAAAGTCTACTACTACTATTTATACTAGTAATATTTAAAGTGCGCACCACCATATGAGGTTTTACAAGTCTCATATCCTTACCTAGGTACATGTGAGTGTAACGTCGTTATAGATATTCAAGGTCAAAAGTCCTAAAATCATTTATTTTAGAAATGTCACACTTTTTTAAAAGTTAGGTACGTTATTGCTGATTTAAACGTGATTTCAGTATGAAACAACGTTTTATGTATTAATTTCGCGCAAACATAGATCGGAACGTAGGTAGGTATAGCACGACAGAACTTAGAAGGCGCGCGGATTAAGCAATAATAGACTCTACGTTAACGGCCTAAGTGCTTCGCCGCGCGCCTTCGAAGTTGTGGTCGTGCTATAGATGCGCGCATATTTATTTAAGTAGGTACCTATTAATACTCGTAACTGTTCCTTGAACCACCTTAAATCATGATGTCTCTTTTGAAGAATTGTAGAGTACAAAATTCTCTACCAGATACGTATGTAAAAACAACAAGGGGAAACGTCATCGAAAACGTAGAATGTGATAAATAAAAGCGGTGAAATAAAAGATAAGTACCTAAGTACATTTGGCCAATTCCTAGACTGCGAGTATAGAGATAATATTTAACTCATGTTTTGACTTATACAAGTTTACTTTTTTTATAAGCAGACATAAACATCGTTATCTTAATTGAACTAAGTATGGGGAATGTTTGAAAAAAATATATTGAGTCGCATCAAACCGTCAGACAACTAATAAGACGCTTTCGTTACATTTAACACAATCCAGAAATGTCATTTCTGTAAGTTTTAGTAACGGCTCGGGTGCCATTTATAACGTTGAAGTTGTTCTTTAATTGCGTTTCATGCAGCTTAGGCTTGGTCTCTATTATAAATCCAACAATATTGCAATATAAAGTCTACCGTCGAAATAAAATCCAAATGCAAACCGATAGTCGAAAAATAGCTATCCTAATCGGCCGTCTAAAACTGGAATCTAGTCGTAGAATCTAGCAAGGCATCGCATCGCGGGTGGTTGCACCGTCCAAACGGCTAGTTCGTGGCATTGAGGCAAATCCATCCGCGAGTATTTCGGGCATGGCAACAGTTTCTGCAATCGAAAAAGTCGCCGCCGCACGCACTCATGCAGGCCTCACAAACACACGCGCGATGTAAAGTAGATTCGTCTACACGCTAACACGCGCTAGACTTTACCCTTGAGCGCATATGCTACACAAATTGGTGCATTGATAAAAAAAAATGTGATAACCTAATTAACCGGTGCTAGACCGTCGTAGTGTTAAATGTCTCGGCCGACCAGTCTAGACGGAATATTCATGTAAAATGTGGAATTTAGACGTGAGATTTGCATTATTTTATATAGGTACCTAAGCTCGTTTACACGTACCACTATTTTTAGATATGCGTGTTAGTGTGTTAATTGATGGTATGAGTATTTTTTAAATTCTGTTTAGAGTAACAAGGCTGGGTTAAGGTTATTTTAACGTCTAATGCATTGTGGATGATTGAACACTTATTACTTAGTCGGGAAGTAGGAGAAGGGATTTTTGGACTAACTCGAGCGCCTCAAATATGGCCCTGATAAATTACTGTGAGTTAAAATACCGTCAGATTGAGCAATTGGAGTTTTGTTTCGGGTCATTTAACAATTACCTATAAATATCTGAGGAGCACATGTCATTATTTTTCCTTACAAACATGGTCTTCATTCGGGACGCAAAGGGATTTCATACGGATTCTATAGGGAGCGTTCAAATTTCATGGCGTTGAAAGTGAACTTTAAGTAGCTAGATCTAAAGTTTAATTTTAGAGCTGTGCTGTGACGTATTGACATTCCCTATAGAAGCCCTTTGCGTCCCGAATGATGCTCCAGGCTTATTAGCATGTTTATATATACTATATACCGTTTACGGCCTTTAATAGTACCAAAAAATGTAAAGATGATTCCACAGATAACGGTACCTTGACCTGATCCTAAATGCTCCCAAGTGCTTAAAACCGGCCTTAAAGTAATTTAAAGTTTCAACCCATAATCAACGTAACTTAAAATTGTTGAAAGCAATCATGAATAACAATGTCAAATAGTAAGAATGGTCACAATTTACCTATGTTTGCAATAAATTTCTGGTTCGATATGTTTATTTATTTCGAGTTAAAGGCTCTACATCCTATTTTTTTGCTCCTATTAAGTATGGGCCACACAACACAGTGTCTGTCCAGAGACACGTGGGACCCTATCAATATTAGGTTCGTTAGAGGATATATGTACCTAACTGCTTTGGTTTTATATAGGTATCTCCATTTTGTTTTTACCATGTATAATCATTTCTATTTATATTTCTTTGAAAGCTTATTTCGGCTTCTTCCGCCGGAAGGCCTTTCTTTTTAAAATAGCCTTGTTTTCTCTTTTTGTAATCTTATCATCAAAGTCCATTAAGTCCCCATGACGCTTTAGTAACCACACATTTAGCATCTCCGCCTCCCCGACTATTACCGAATCAGGAATACGCTCTGTCACCTTGCATTGTTAGCGTTTAATCTTTTTTAATGTATTATTTTATCACTAAAGGTCACATTGCATTACTTTTTATATCAACCTAAATTATTGCATAAATAAAATAATGTTATGAAACCAGTAAACATTTGAATTAACTAGCTTCTGCCCGCGACTTCGTCCGCGTGGAATTTGGAAATAGCGTTCCCGCGGACCCTATAGGCGTTTTTCCGGGATAAAAAGTAGTCTAGTAGTTTTCGAGTTAAATCCGGACATACATTACATACATACAGACAATTTTTCTAAATATCGTTATTTTGTGTTCAGTATTGTTTATACATAATTATAGTCCCCTCGACTTGATAGTTTCTTTTAATTTTCATGTGTCAGGCGCGACTTCTTCTACAGACTTATTATTATTTAAATTAATTAGGATATAAATTGCGCATTTTTACATTCCCTTTTTTAGGGTTCCGAAGTCCACAAGGAACCCTTATAGTTTCGCCATGTCCGTCTGTCCGTCCGTCCGTCCGTCGCACTATTTCTCGGAGATGCTTAGTTCTAGAAAGCTGTATATTAGTTACGCTGACAAAGTGGTAGAATAAAATTTTGAAATATATTTTGTATAGGGTACCTCCCCTACTCGTAAAGTGGGGATGTAATTTTTTTTTCTTGCGTACCCCATGGTGCGGCATATAGTTGAATAGGTTTTAAAAAAATATTGTGGGTTTGTTAAAAGCATTTTTTGATTAAGTGATGCGTTTGTGAAATATTAAGCTTATTATTAATACGGTTGTGGCATATATAGCGTAGTTGAAAGGAAAACTATCACAGCTAAGTAGGCTCTACAAACTTACGAGTCATAGTCGACCAACTTATGAAATGATTAAAAAATCAATGATTTTTCTCGAGCGGCAGGGGCGTCGGGCGGGCACGTCATACCACAGCCTAGCTAGATGCTAATAAGTCTTAGAAAGGTACTGTCGGCATAGTAAACTTCGGAACCCTATACTTTGCGCGTGGCCCGACACGCACTTGGCCGGTTTTTCGTTTTATGCAACTGGAATGTAAATGAGAAAAAATACTGTTTTTACGTTTAGTACATAAAATTATAATTTTTATGCCGAGAACAACTAGTTTATAAGAAAAATTCTTGCTAAAGCATTGTTTAGGTAATTTATACATTATACGGCAGCTGTAACTACCTGTTTCCGTCATTTACTTTGCGCAGACGCACGTGCAAGTCTCAGGTGTATTCATGTCTTCTTTCTCCTCACACTCATCATCAGTGGCTGATATGCAGTCTTGGTTACCTGGTCCTTAGCAGCCACTTCTATACCTGCTTTTTCTTTGGCATAATTAGTACATTTTTGTACGATTGGCCGCCCCTAAGCTATTATATAAGAATAACCTAGGATAATAAATAAGTAAGCACAGGGCTTAGGCGAATCCGCCACATCACATTTTTGGTAAAATTCGCCCGGAGATTTCTTTTGACTAGCATTTTTTTATTTTATTTTTATTTGTCTTTTCATTGGCTTGAAATATTAAAGCAAAACATGAATTCATCTTTAATTAAGTTAAGATACGATACTTTGCTTAAAAAGATAAAACACGGAAAAATAAAATTCAATTGAATGTTTCAACTACTGTGAATGAGCGTTATGACAGCTCGTTGATGTCTTCTGAAAGACATACTGGTCTTTTCACTTTCTTGTTCTTATGAGAAATTTCAACGAACTCCTTAGAGTTTTTTTTTCATTTTATTCATCAATATATACCAGTTTTTCTACCTGTATCCCTCCATTTCGTCGTAAATAAATGTACACGCCATATTTGAAAAAAAAAAGTTTTTGAAAATTGGATGGATACTCGAGAATGGGCATTCTCGAGTATCCATCCACCGAGAGGAAGAAATTCTGTACAAATAAATTGGGTCCTTAGTATAAATAATCTATTTCAGTACCCCTTAGAACAGCATGATTTTTTTCAAGTTACGAAATTATTTGTAACGATTATCGGAATGTAAGCGCAGTAAAAACATTAATCAACCTAAAAACATCTTTGAGGGAGGCCTATTGTCCGACAGTGGATGTTTTTGACTGAAATGATGAGTAGTTTCCAGTTTCAAGTCAACTTCGTACTGACCTTAGGCATAAAACCGCGTTCTCTATAGCAAATAATATAATGGCACAATTACTGCGCCCGCGCTAGTGTGCGCAGTCACGAGCCGGCCTGTTACGAACACATGCGCCGGCGCCGGTGACATTGCGCCAACGTGCACGATTCGCGAGTGACGAATTGACGCATTGGAGGTCATTTCGGTGATGGAAAACTGGAAATTATGTTTAATGTCTTACAATGGAATGAAAGAAAAGTGAAATAAATACGAAGTAACTGGTGTGTTTATTAATATCTTTAAGTTTATTAAAACTTTAACGAATTTTCCGTTTTCTGAGGCTGAAATGTTCAAAATTTATTACTCAGATTTTTGAAAATTTCGTCTCCGGTGATCAAATAAAATATTAGGTACTTAATTGTCATGTTTTCCGTGTCTGGTTTGACCGTTAATTACGTTAATCCGCCCCCGCGAGACAAGTGCTTATTAATTACTAACCATTGCTAAGCAAACTCGACGCTACTTAAGCTGATTTTATACACGAATCGACTGAAAAAAGAAACCAGCCTTAAACTACGAAAAAAGTTTCAAGAAAAAAACAAAAGTAAAAGCGAGATCATTAAACGCCCATTATTTGTGGGTTTTTCCACTCTCATTTCTGTGTCAATTTAAGTTGCCAAGGGACTTTACACTTTATGTTATATATCTTTAGGCTCAGTTGCTTGCAAGTACAGTTTAGAAGGGTACCTCGAAGCATGCCTAATAGACGAGCAGACGATGGACGGAGTGAAAGGTCGTTGAACTTGAATTGCACTTGTCAGTTTTTCGCTAAATTCGGGGTTTCCCAGTGAGTGATAATTTTATATGGCAACATTTTTTCGGGGTAAATTTTTGCATAGACTGGCACGTGGCTTACGTGAGCGTGAAAGAGATAAGCTTCAGTATAATTTAGACATTCAAATCCGACTTCTAGATAATTATAGTCGCAAAAAAGACGTTTTCTTGTGGCTATTTATAAACATCTCACATTAGAAACCAAGTCAAACCACCTACATACTATTTTAAGTTTCCGTGTGGCTATCGTTTTAGTTTTATAGCTAGTTAGAAAGTTTTAAAAATATAAAAGGACAAGTATTTTTTTTGCTGATAAGCTCTTAAATGATAGATTTCAAATACCTGTAACTATCCTCCGTACTATTTCCAAAATTTTAGGTTCAGAGTAGTTTCGGAGATAAAGGGGGGGGGGAGGGTCATTTTTCGCCTATTTTCTTAAATAACTCGAAAGTATTGACCAAAAAATATATATTTGAGATCCTTATAAAGTATGAAGTACTCTCATTGATACGAGTATGTCACACGATATAGTGTGAACAACTTCATTAATATTTTTTCAAAATAGCTCCCAAAAATAGGGTCTATGTTAAAAAATCATTTATTTTCGTCACACGTTCGTCTTTGGGTCACAAACTTACATATACGTACCAAATTTCAACTTAATCGGTCCAGTAGTCTCGGAGGAAATCGACTGTGACAGACGGACGGACAGACACACGAGTGATCCTATAAGGGTTCCGTTTTTACCTAAAACGCGTAGTTCCCGCGGGAACGCGATAACCGAATTCCACGCGGGCGAAGTCGCACGCAGAAGCTAGTGAACAAATAAATCTAAAACTTTCTTATTGAATCCTTTAGACTGAAATACTGAAATGGTTTTCAAATTACGCCTTACTAAAAATGTGAAATGTTGTCAATTTATTTAATTGGAAAGTCAGTATTTCGATATTATATACCTTAACTAGTTATTAATCACGCTAGAAAAAGTGACAGTTACAATAAAATTCAAATTATACCTATTAGATGAAAGAAGACATACAATCGCGTCCAACCGTAAATCTACTTATAGCAAAGAGTTCGATCGATAAACTTAGCAAAAAATGCTTAGTCGCAAATGATGTCAGATTTCTCGGAAAAGTAGTACTACAAATGTACGGTGAAGCATCAAGAAAATTACGTTCTATGCTTCGAACCTGATGATTACAAATGAAATACGTCATATAATTACATTCACTTTTGAAATTAGGTAACTTTTCCAGATTACTAACCTATATTTTTGTAGGCTAGTACTTTTTTCACGCAGATAGAGCGTTATCACACTTGCGATTCGCGAGCGAGTTTTGTATGGAGGCGAACACGCCGCGAGTTCGCCGCGTACGAGTTTTGTATTGATAAAAAAACCGGCCAAGTGCGTGTCGGGCCACGCGCAAAGTATAGGGTTCCGAAGTTGAGGATGCCCACAGTAGCTTTCTAAGACTTATTAGCATCTAGCTAGCCTGTGGTATGACGTGCCCGCCCGACGCCCCTGCCGCTCGAGAAAAATCATTGGTATTTTAATCATTTCATAAGTTGGTCGACTATGACTCGTAAGTCTGTACAGCCTACTTAGCTGTGATAGTTTTCCTTTCAACTACGTTATATATGCCACAACCGTGATTTTTTTCAGGCGTCCAAATACCACCATTTAGCTGGCAGGGGGGGGGGACCCGTGACTCTAACAAAAAATAGCACTTTAAAGCTTTATATTTCACAAACGCATCACTTAATCAAAAAATGGTTTTAACAAACCCACAATATTTTTTTAAGACCTATTCAACGATATGCCGCACCATGGGATACGCAAGAAACAAAATTACATCCCCACTTTACGAGTATGGGAGGTACCCTATAAAAAAATATATTTCAAAATTTTATTGTACCACTTTGTCAGCGTAACTAATATGTATATTCATGCCAAATTACAGCTTTCTAGGACTAAGCATCTCCGAGCAATAGTGCGGACAGACGGACGGACGGACGGACGGACGGACATGGCGAAACTATAAGGGTTCCTTGTGGACTTCGGAACCCTAAAAACGCTTTCAACTCGCTCGTAAATCGCAAGTGTGATAAGGCCCATAATGTTTCCCGATACGCCACCATTTCAAATGCATGGTGCGGTGCCTGGGAGGACCGTGATGGATTTTAACAGTTGAATTCAGATTTCGTAGGAATAATAGTTTTAGAATGAAGGGGCTAAATCGTCATGGTTTTCGGTCATTTCAAACAAAAAAATATTTTATTGTTTCATTAATAACTAGCTTCTGCCCGCGACTTTGCCTGCGTGGAATTCGGTTATTGCGTTTTGCGTATCGCGAACTATGCGTTTCTCCGGGATAAAAAGTAGCCTATGTCCTTTCCCGGAACCCCAAATACCTCCATGCCAAATTTGATCCAAATCGGTCCAGCGGTTGAAGCGTGAAGAGGTAATGGACAGACAGACAGAGTTACTTTCGCATTTATAATATTAATGATATGGATTGCCCAGTGAAGTGAATATTTTAATTATTATGTTTGAATGCGAAAGTTACCAACAAATATTATTGACAGATTTCTAGGCCTCGATTCCATGTGGAGGTGTTTACTCGTATATAATAACTATTTAAACAGGCAAGTGACCTATTTTTAGACAACCTATATTTATAGACTCGACATTTAAAAGTCTTAATTTGGTATTTTTACCCCACTGCGCCAGAAGGAGGGTTATTGAAGGTGTAAGCACTTAATTAGATGAATTGAGAGGTCAGAGAATGATATAACTCAGATACCTATACTACAGAATATATATATATACAAGTACCTACCTACAACGGATATACCTACTCAAACATGTCGGATTGTGTCTGATCTTTTTTGTGTTTTGTACATATAGATTAACTAGCTTCTGCCCGTGACTTCGCCCGCGTGGAATTCGGATATCGCGCTCCCGCGGGAACTAGGTATGCAAAAAGTAGCCTATGTCCTTTCCCGGGACTCCAACTATCTCCATAGTAACTATCTCATCCCAATCGGTCCAGCGGTTGAAGCGTGAAGAGGTAACAGAGAAACGGAGTTATTTTCGCATTAATAATATTAGTATGAATATGGATTATAAATCTTCGTATAAGTAACGGTTCAAAATAAAATCTTAGTCTATTATTAGTCGGAGAGGTAGACAGGTCCGCCGAGCCAGACGAAAAAAAACAGCATTTTAATGTCTGAGGCTAGGAGCATTTTTTGTTAGTCTGGTAATCTGGCGCATTAAATGAATGTAAAAGTTAGGTATTACGAGTCGACCTGAGTCGAGGAAACGTTTATAATTAACTCAAGAGATAACCAATAACAGTTACAATCTATTTATGGACTTGAAACAAGTTAAATATAGATATGAAAAGAAATCTAACATCGGCCTAGAAATTTTAGTAACGCTGTCTAAAAAACTCTTGAAACCTAAATTCTGTGAAACTTGTTAGAGGATTTAGGTATCTAACTGTCCAGCTTTGTAACATATTAGATACTAGCTTTTGCCCGCGACTTCGCCCGCGTGGAATTCAGTTATCGCGTTCCCGCGGGAACTATGCATTTTTCCGGGGAAAAAAGTGGCCTATGTCCTTTCCCGGCACTCCAACTATCTCCATGCCAAATTTCATCTCAATCGGTCCAGCGGTTAAAGAGTGAAGAGGTAACAGACAGACAGACTTTCGCATTTATAATATTAGTATGGATGTAATAAATAGAGATCCTGGTATCTTTTTAGCTAGGTATTTAATGTGTAGATATGTGTTAGAGCTACGACTAGTGGGCGATGCGTCATCGGACTGTAATCGATACAACGCACATAAATCGATATTTTCGAATTGTCACTCGGAAAGCTTGAAACATGGTTCTGGAACAATAATATCGGATTTATTGCACCGTTGGCGACGGATAATAGGCGCAGTTTCGCTCAAAAATTATGCGTAGGCGCAGTACACAAGCCAGCCAAGTTCTAAAGTCATATGTTTATATGGGTTTCGTAGGTAGATACGTCGTTTTGTTTCAGGAAGTCTGTACTGTAGGTAGTACACATGTTGCGTTCTCGCGGATCGCGGATGTGGTGCGTTTATCTGCACTACTGATACACACTTAGGTATATTGGTTAGTGTGTGTGCGTGCGGCCGTCTGCCGATATTTGCAACGTCTTTGTATGTACTATATCGTATAGATATATAATTAACTAGCAGGTAGTAAGGACTGCATGTATTCTATTGTTTCGTGTGTGATGAGGTGATGTCTATAGCACGTATTGGATATCTATTTTTTAATCATTTTTTCAGTTTCTAAATAGGGTAAAATACAGTGATACTTATTTGCCCAATAAAAATAAATATATCCCCAACACGCCAAACTTACTTCAACGAATTTAAAATTTATGGGCGTACATAAATCGGTCTTAAATGGACTGAAAATAATAAAAAATGTAATGAGGCCTAAAAACCATTGCTGATGTTGAAATAATATTAATTTCTGGAGTTGATTTACATTTATACAGTACCTACCTAGACATAGGTACATTAATTTGTTATGCTAGCATTGATATCATAGAGTTTAATTATTTTTCCTTAAGACGCTGACAAGAGCTAATGACCTTGAGCAATTGAGGTAGAGAATTGTCTCAACAGACAATGTCTGTTTGCATTGGAGTGGGCGAGAAGCACGACCGCGGCATGTGGGCAATATACGTAGAAAATCAGAAAAATTAAGATTAAAATAAAACGTTCGGCTCGCCATCTAGCTTCAAGTAGCGGTAGCAACTGCTAAACGGTCGGGTAATCCGCGTTCCGGCGAACCCACTGTAGTATAGGCTCTACTCTTTTTATATTTTTTTGATAATAGTGATCATCTTGAAAATGAACTAGTAAGTATATGACTATCTACACAGGATCGCATAGGTAAATTACATTAAAAGTTGCTGCTCGTGCATTCCCTTTTTTTTGCATGAATTTAATGATATTTTATATCGATGACCCTGCAGTCTGGCAGTTGGTAGACTCTGCCTACTGCTCCGACGGTCGCGGGGAAACCTTTGTGTGATGAATACGAACGTTTGTACTCGAGTCATGAATGATTACCTAGTAGGTATCTAAATAGGGTAGGGTAGGATAACAGGGTATGGTGGGTAGGTATCTAGTATTTCTCTATACAAGTTTTTATATCGTTTTCTAACACCCATAGTACCTACAAAATTTGCTTAGTTTGGAGCTACGGTAATTTGTGTGAACTGCCAATACTTATATTATTATAGGTATGCACTTTTCGTTAGTTATTGATACTGTTATCACTAAAATGCAACGAACTTGAAGCCATCGAGAAGATAACGTCATCCACGTACCTACATTGGGCTAGAGCTGATAAACATGAATTACTTACAGGTATATTTTTGAGTGTCGTATGTCTGTCTGTCTGTTACCTCTTCACGCTTCAAGCGCTGGACCGATTTGAAATTGGGTATAGAGATAGTTGGAGTCCCGAGAAAGGACATATAGAGGCTACTTTTTATCCCGGAAAAACGCATAGTTCCCGCAGGAACGCTATAACCGAATTCCACGCGGGCGAAATCGCGGGCAGGAGCTAGTGATATATGTACCTATATATAATTAAATTAAACTTATCTTTCGTAAATCTCCCATTCAACTGCCGTTAATACGTGTTCAGAGTACCGATACTAGTTGGTAGGTTTAAGGTTCAAGTGAACCACACAGGAACATAAATGAGTAGTTCAATATTAGATTTCCTCTATTTTGTGGAATATTCCTTTAGAAATACTTCAGTCTACTTCACTGTACCAATCCGACCAGCGGCCCTGCTAGACGCTTTCGACCTTCAGTGTGTCTGAAATTTAGTACCTAATCTCGCCGATAAGGCCTGCCGAGCCCCAAAGCGGATGCCCAGCCGGCAGGCAACTGTTCAAAGATATCGTATGTATATGGCGTGGCGTAGGTACGCATTAGTTCACGCGACCTTGATCTCCACGCAGCGCGCGCCGAGTTGCGCGTGCGGCTCGTACGTAATATTAGCACAGCCGCGCTTGCGAACTGCATCTATAGTCTATAGGGTAAAGCGATGAGTACACTGTATCGAAACGTGCCTAGACATTCTTCCAGCCAGTTGTTAGAACCTTCGGCTTTGGGATTATCTCACTGCTTATGTGCTCCTATTCCTATAATATTGCTTGTAACGTAAGTATGTACCTGTATTCTGAAAATATCAGGGTAAAAGAGAATAATTGCTGAAATCACATTTTGTCAGTCTATACCTAGAATACTATAACTGCGCGCCTATCCTTTCTGTATTTCCTGTGTTTTGTATAGATATGGTGTTCAATAAAGAGTATTGTTATTGTTGTTGTTATAAAAGGGTAATTTTACTGTCTATTTCTTTCTTTCTGTCGGTCTATCTGTCTATTTGTTAGAGTTAATCTCCGGAATTACAGAACCAATTTGCAGTATTCAGTGGTAGAGCATCATTCGGAGCTTCATATAACATATAAGAGCTATGTTTAATTAAAATTGGATATCAGAAATAAAATAAATATATAGGTAATACTGGCTGGTGCCCGCGACTTCATCTGCGCAGGATTAGTATTTCGAGTAGCTTATATACACAATATCTTTATAAATTGTAGCCTATGTGTTATTCTGATGTATAAGCTATATTCTTGTAAAGTTTCATTAAAATCCATTCAGTAGTTTTTACGTGAAAGAGTAACAAACATCCATCCATATTTACAAACTTTCGCGTTTATAATATTACCTAGTAGGATATCGCCTATTATATATTCCACGCAGACTAATGAAGATACTATAAGATACCTATTGGGTGGTAGGTATTCTATTTTTTTATAAAAATAGCAAGCGTGAAAATTTAACCTGGAGCCAACTCATATGTAAATGTAATGTCTTACAACAAATATAGATAATAATGTTTAGTTCATTCGACAATTCCCAGTCTAAAATTCTTTGCTGTCCGAGATATTTTCCGGTACTTATATGCCGTGTACCTACATGATTTTGATTAGATTAGAACTTTTCAATTACCTATGTTACGACAATATCTTCTATGATCGGTCCGGCAGTGAGTACACTCCTCAAAACGCGTTAGATCGGCTATTGTGCCACGAAGGTCGCGCCATCCATACACTATAGCACTATAGGATTCTGTATATTGTACCTATCATCTCACAACCATACTTCTGTGTTCCGCTAGGTATATTTTTAACCCCCGACGCAAAAAGAGAGGGGGTGATATAAGTTTAACGTGTCTGTCTGTGTATCTGTTTAGTTTTTTGTGTAATAGATAATTTTATTCCGAGTGTTCTTAGCCATGTTTTATTATCTAATGCTAAGCATGTTAACAAGAAACGTATTGGTAACCCATGAGCTATGTGGTGAAGGTCAACAGTTTGTATTAAAAAGATTTAGGTATTAATTTTCAGATTTTACACCGGTATAAGCGTGTTAATAAGTCTATTAAAAGACAAGCGTCTCTATTTGTAGGTTGTTTAATTTGGTACTAAACTAGTCATAATGCCACGAACTTTGCTACTACCTTACATAAAATAGGGTACATCTACTTTTCCCAAACAAAAAAATTCCCTTGTGATAAAATTTCAATTCCATTGATGAGACGTTTCTGGATTCCGATCCCACTGATCAAATGATTTAAAATGGGTATAAACATTGTAATTTTTACCTACCCTATCTCATCAAATATTGAAATGTTCAACAAATTTACAAATGACTATTAATAGACATTTCATTTGAATAATGGAAATTAATGTTTAAGATTCCGTTAGACGTCGGAACGCAAAAAGCGCGCGTAGGTCACAGACGTACGGTCAAAAAATTAAAAATAGAACGCTTCGCGTCCGCTGCCTATCAGGAGTGGGGCGCAGCGCAGACGATGACATCACACGGTGCAGCCGGCAACCGCCGCTATTGCGCAATCGCGCGCCCTTGATCTTGACTGCGCTGCGCGTGCGTGCGTGCGTAGGTACGCCTCTACTCAGGCCTACCGTACGACGACGGATTCAAGGCAATCTTTGTAAATCTAGGCGTATACTAAGGAAGAATCAAGATCAAGGCTAAGAAATTTCCTCATTCAAATCATTCTATGCATGTGGACCAAGATCCAGGGCTTGCCGGCCGACAATATTATTATTTTTAAAGTAACGAAAATTTCAGAACGGATACTCCTTTGTGTGCTCTTTTGCGTGTACGTACTCAGTATAGCTTTGCTAGGCGGTCTGTTTACAGGAATCTGGTAGCAAAAGTCGACAAAAACATACTTAATTAACTTTTCTTATTTTTGATTTTTATATATGTTATAGGGAATATTGTCAATAATCTATATTAGATATATTGCCACATATTTTCTGTTTGCCGAAATTTCTCCCAGCCGCTTCCAAATCTTATCGAAATGATGAAGTCGTCGACATGAACATCGTTTGAATTTTTGTATATACTTAATAATGCCAAAAAAACCCTTAAATTCTGCCCCTCCCTTCCCTTGCTTAAATTCTGTCGGTAAAATATCGTTACAACGTATTCTTTGTCCGTTTTGGTTTCTATTGAAAATAATTTTCAGTAGGGTGTCATGTTTCAGGAATATTGAGGCTTTTTGAAGTCTGTTACTTAGTACTACTACTACAGCCTATTTGCGTCCCACTGCTGGGCACAGGCCTCCTCTCATCACGAGAGGGTTTGGGCTATAGTCCCCACGCGGGCCCCGTGCGGATTGGGGACTTAAGTCTGTTACTTATTATGCCGTATCTATGACGGCTTATCTCATTAACCAACGGTACAGTTTTGTACGTTTTAACAAATTCGTTTCCAGTGGCTGGGTTCTCTGACATCTCCTCAGTTAAGTACAATTTACACTGCACCTTACAATGTAACGCTTTGTCATAGCTAAGGAAAAAATGCAGTTGCTAATATATCGTGTGTCGCGCGTCGATACCAGCTTTTCCTAGGAATTATTGAGATACCTACTTATGTGTTAGTAAATTATTTGCTATCATCATTATTATCATTTCAGCCGATAGTCGTCCACTGCTGGACATAGGCCTCCCCTAAGGATCGCTACTCAGACCGGTCCCGTGCCACTCGCATCCACCGTGTTCCGACGACCTTGTAAAGTTGGTTGCTCCATCTACCGGTTCGCGGACGCCACTCCAGAACTTTCTGACCCCATCGGCCATCAGTCCTGCGAGCAATGCGCAATTATTTGCTATGCCATTTATTATTTCCATTATATTTGATAAAGTTCTTAGACGTTCTGTGAGCGCCGTGACGCGTGAGCGCAGGAATAGGGAATTTCCTTTTCCCTATGTAAAATTTCCCGTTTTAACAACTGGTTTAACTGTTACTACCAAGAAGTATCTAAGGAGGCATTGACACGTCGTACATTGATGGTTTCGAGAAAAAAAAACTTAGGTATTCGTACCTATATCAGTGAATAACCAGGTGTACGTTTACTGACGTGCCAGCACTGACTCTATGAATGGCCCCAGCCAATAAGAATCCTTAAATGGATCCATCTTTAGGTTTTTAGATAAAGTAAATTGTTTAATGATTGGATACAGTCACTCGCATAAAAAAATATAAGGCCTTGACTACATAATACCTACCTACTTGACATTTTTGACACGTGTAGCCTTTGGTTTGGGCAAATCTTTTGGATTGAAGACGATTATAAAAGGAGCTCGATAAGATAAGTAGCACAATATAGGTACATCGTCTCTAGGCCCACCTTTTTTGAGCGAAAATGAAATTAGTTTAAAAACGGTAAAGCAACATGTGTTCTAAACATTTTTGTATAGACTCCAAACAACAAACAAAGTTAAGAAACGTTGTCTCCCGACATATTTCCCGCATGAGCCAAAAACATGTTAAAAAAAACCGGCCAAGAAGCGAGTTGAACTCGCGTGGAGAGGGTTCCGACCCTTCATTATTTTCAATGACGTCATTTTCAAACCGTTTCACATAGGATAAGCTCTTTTATATCTTAATAATTTTCCTGTAATCTATAGGTCAATAACTATGCTCCGTATTTACTCCAACATTTTAGGTCCAGTAGTTTCGGATATAAGGGGGGATGGTAAATTTCGCATATTTTCTTAAATAACTCGAAAAGTATTCACCAAAAATAAATAAAAAATATATATATTTGAGATCCTCATAAGAAGTACTTTCATTTGATTTGTCACACGATATAGTTTGAAAAACTTCATTAACATTTTTTCAAGTTTATCCCCCAATAATAGGGTCTATGTTCAAAATTCATTTATTATCGTTACACGTCCGTCTTTGGGTCACAAACTTACATATACGTACCAAATTTTAACTTAATCGGTCCAGTAGTTTCGGAGAAAATCGACTGTGACAGACGGGCGGACAGACACGAGTGATCCTATAAGGGTTCCGTTTTTACCTCTTGAGGTTTGGAACCCTAAAAACCAAATAAGTAATGTGCTTAGGTACTGGGATTCCCTCGGTCCGCAGATCAGATCATACAAAAAATGGACCATCATTGAAAGGCCACGTCATCGCCGCTTACTACAAAAAAGCCAAAGTTCTGAAGGCCACAGCCTGCCTCACAGTGTTGGCATTATACCTAATTAAGATAAGCCTTCACATTGCCCAATGGGGACTATCGTTTCTTTGCTCACCAGTTGGCGCCACTGTAGACTAAGGTCCAGAGGTATAGCTGTCAAAGGCGACTCTATAAGATCGGCGCCGAAACTAAGTTTTCAATCTTGAATCTCATTAAGTTTATTAATTATAAATAACTATCATCATATCGAGCAGCTATGCCGCAATGATGTGCAGCTCCGTTTTGTTTGGAAAAAAGTTTTTTTTTTCAAAGCGTTTACATTCATAGCCAAATAATCCATATTGGCGGTAATTTCACGAAGGAGATCACTATTCAACAGGTAAATTAAAGAAATTATGATTTATATCACGAAGCCCGCCAAAACCAGTGAAAACTGAATGTTATTGGACCTCACGCGACACTAGCGCCTCTAGTGGCAAATTCACACGCGATAGCCCCCATTAAGGGCCGATTTTTCAATCGCCAGATAAAAATTCGTCGCATTTGTTCCGGAATTAATTCGAATTTTGTATGGACTATCTGAAGATTAAATTTTATCTGACGATTGGAAAATCGGCCCTAAGGCATGTAAAACTATTCGCAAAACAGCAAGAAATACTAATAAAAGTTATCTATCCTCGATATCTAACGTTGATGCGTGAATTGTACGATGACATTCGTTTAATAATAGATGAGTGATAGCAAATATAAGTAAAAACTCGTGCAATATAGGTCTGAGTAGAGCTGATAACGTTACACGTGCGTTCACGTCGATATAGGTAGGTGCGTACCGCTTACATACGCACTTATATAAGTGGCTAGTTGTAGGTACGGTATAGGTACGGCAAGCAAATAATATAAATGGTTGTTAGCTGCGACGCACTTAGTATAGTTTGCCAAAGTCTATACTTAGTCGCTTTTCAAATTATAGTTAAAAGTTACCTAAGTAATTCATTTATCTACAAATAACTATGAAATTTACAGAAAAGTACAATACATTGCCTAGGTCCTTGAGTGTTTAGTATTTTCGTTAATAAATCTGGAATAATAGTACATTATTGCAGAGGCCGCCAAGTAGCGCATTGCCGGACGAGTCGGAAGGCTGAGCGAAGCGAAGCCTTCTTTTAGTACGAGTCCGGCAATCGCAATTGCGGCCGAGGTATGTATAATGCTTTTCTCAAACAGCGAGGAAATACGTAAGGTCAGTCGGGGCAAGTGCGCCAGGATGGGGTAAGTGCGCCTAATATAAATATATTAAAACCTATAAATATTACTCAACTAGTAGTTGGCTGTTTACAAGGCATAGGGGCGAAATAAATTTAGGCGCACTTACCCCACATCAGTATTTACTACTTCATTGATCGTGGATGATTTGGCCATGGAAGTTGTACTTATTACCTCCATGGATTTGTCAGTTTCTCTACAGAGGTGTCTCAAATAGCAAGCGAATTAAAAAAAAACACACACACGACAATAATGTTTTTGCTGGCCAAGGCCGGCAATGGACAGCCTCGCGTCTTCTTTTTTTGAAAGTAACACGAACATTTCCGAGCATGTTTGAGAAAAATAAGATTTAGATCTTCAAGATCGATATTATGTTCAGTTCATAGAGGTCATTCCACTATCCAAATAAAATTATAACCAAATCCATCGTAGGGACCCTAACGTCGTGGAGCCGTTTCTGAGATAGTTTATACAATACAATACACTACAATACAATATACTTTATTGAACACCACACAATCAAGGAACAGTAGACATTATGTAATTACACAAAAAGGTATGGCATACAGCAGGCGGTCTTATCGCTTAATAGCGATCTCTACCAGACAACCTTTGGATAGTGGAGATGAAGAAAAACAAACTAGGTTGGTAGGCGGTGCTCTGTACTAAGATGTGCAGAAGAAACAAACACAAAAAGTAATAAACATACTTAAATACTTTTATATATAAACATACATAAACTTACATATAAATAGATAACAGCCAAATAAATTAAAATATGTAATCCATTATCCAAGAAAAGAAAAGCAGTACATATTCAGACAAGTGACAAATAATGCTCCTTAACCTTGTTCTTAAACACTGAAAGAGATTTAGCTAGCCTAAGGTCAACCGGTAGAGAGTTCCAAAGCAGAATAGCTTGGAATGTAAAAGATTTACTAAAAAATTTAGAGGAGGAAGGAGGCACAGACAGAAGGAAGTTTTGGGAACATCTCAGAGACGAGACGTAACCAAAACGTTCCTTAAGATAGCGGGGAGTAGAAGGAATGAAAAGTACGCTATACAGAACACTAAGAATGCGGGCCTTTCGGCGAAAACGGATAGGGAGCCACTTGAGTTGCGCACGAAAACTGGAAACGTGGTCATATTTGCGTAAACCAAATATGAACCGAATGCATACATTTTGAATACGCTCAAGCTTGTTCAATTGCTCCTCAGTCAGATCAAATCAAGTTTATATTAAGTAGATTGTTTGTTTGTTTGCCCCATGTTGGGCGCCAATGTGCCCCGGCTAGCTCGTCGGGGTAAAAGAAAGAGGGGGTTTAGAAAATCACACTTTCAAAATAAGATAAAACGTTTCACTCAGCCTAAAGCACAAAACCAAGAAGCGGATTATAAGGCCTCAGAACCGCCCTTGGGGGTTAAGGTTCACGGCTAAGAGGCAGGCAACAGCAGAAGGGAAGCCAGGATAAGTGCAGAAAGTAGACAGGAAAGAGCAGGGAAGGGTGCGGGTAAAGCTGAAAACAAACCAAAGGCTGCAACATGGTTCTAACGATTTGGACGAAATTTGGAATAGGTATAGGGGTTTAGGGGCCCACAAATCGATCTAGCTAGGTTTCAATTCAATACAATATAAATACTCTTTATTGAACACCACACAATACAGAAAAAAGGAAAGAACAAAAATATCAAGAAAACAAGATCAGGATCAGGTTTCATATCTGAGAAAACTCGGTTTTACATATTTTCACCCGACAAAAAACCCGGTCACCCAGGTACTTTATCTTTAACGCGACAATATTTTCAATCATTCAAATAGAATAAAAAAAAGAAACGAAATAAAACTAACACAAGTTGTTCTATTGTCCACGCAGCGGCGGGAGCTAGCTCAGACATGGGAAGTGAGCACTATTGCCTAAGGTGGAACAATCATCAGAGCAACCTGCTGGGAGTCTTCAGCCAGTTGCTGCACGACGAGAGTCTGGTAGACGTCACCCTTGCCTGCTCCGAAGGTGCCTCCATTCGAGCTCACAAGGTCAGTTCAGTTCGTAGATACAGGCTTACCTGCTATACTAACAATATGCGCGGTAATGTCACTACTGCAAACATTATAAAAAGGTAAAACGCTCGCTTTTACAGCTGACGAGGTCGCGGCCTGTCTGGAGCTCGAAAAGTTACATATGGAAAGGGAACTTCATATACCTAAGCGTCAAAGCGTCACGACGTTGAAACCGAACTTTAAGTAGCAAAGCGTACCTACTTTGTGCTTTGACAGTAGGGATAAATAGGAATATCTGAGAGGTCCCTGTAATTTTTTAAATGCTTTTTGGTATTACCCTTTATAAAAGGTAGACTATTAGGTAGTTGACTTGCCTGCGTCTTATTCACAGGGACGTATCGAAATACGATAATTGGATGTTAAAATAAATCAAATTGCGAGGGAGAGAAGCTTAGATAATCTCACGTTTACCGCGGATATCATTATTGATTAGTAGGTTTTTTGCCACCATGACCAGACCTTATGATTAGTGGTGATTGGCAATCCAGCTCACAGGGTACCTGATAAGTGATTATTATTACCAATGGACATAAGAAATCATGATAATGCGTTGCCAATCTGAGGCCTGAGATTAGGATGCCTATATCATATTGGACTATTTGCCAGTAATTTACCGGCAATTGCATTTAACAGTACAATACGTGCTTCAGGTGGTCCTGTCTGCGTGTTCATCGTACTTCCGTTCGCTGTTCGTGGACCACCCCTCGCGCCACCCCATCGTGATCCTGAAGGACGTGGGTCTGGAGGAGCTGCGGACCCTCGTCGACTTCATGTATAAGGGCGAGGTCAACGTCCAGTACTGCCAGCTGCCCGCACTCCTCAAGACTGCCGAGAGCCTTCAGGTATAATATCCTCTTCCATTTATCCATACTAAAATAAATGCTATACCTAGTAACTCTGTCTTACCTACCCTTTCAAGAATAAACTGCTGGACCGATTTACCAACATGATGCGATTTTGGTATGGAGATAGTATGAAGGACATAGGCTACTTTTTATCCCGGAAAAAGGCATAGTTCCCGCGATAACCGAATGCCACGCGGTTGGTAGTCGCGAGCAGAAGCTAGTTTAGGTAGATAGATTAAGTACTAAGTACTTGCTTACTAAATAGGAAAAGCAATCAGAAAGCTAACTATGTATAATCAATCACTTGTGGTAGTGCATCACCTCCTGCAGGGCCCATCCGCGCCGGTTTGTTATCACATAATAGTGATGCTATTAAGTGATAACGTTTATATACATATTATAAACTACCGCCAAGCAAAATTGTTGTGTTCCAGTTTGGAGGTGAGACAGCTGGTGAAATCACTAGCATAGAGCTATTCCACCTTGGTCTTGAGGGCCTCAAAGCCTCAGAGACCATTTAATTTACCTACAATCAGATGACCTGAGAGCCCGTGGTATAAAAATAGGCTTATCGAATTCATTCGTTAATATTTGACTGTACACATTACAGGTTAAAGGATTAGCTGAAATGACTACGCTAAGCGCAGCCGGCATTGAAACAAGAAACGTTCCTGAACCAATGGACGAGTGCCAGTCACAGGACACCAAAGAGTGTCAAGAAACCCATGAAAGACTTGAGAGTAATGAAAGACGCGACCCTAAGGACCTGCGGGACACCCGCGACAGGGAAAACAAAGATTCTAGAGAAACTCACGTAAAGGAAAACCGAGAATCAAGGGAGCATAGAGAACATAGAGAACCTCGAGACCTGAGAGAACATCGTGAGCATCGTGAGGCCAGAGAATCCAGAGAACCACGTGATCTTCGAGAACCTCGGGAGCTAAGAGAACAAAGGGAATCTCGTGATTTGCGAGAGCTTCCGAGAGATTTAAGAGACAATAGAGAAGTTCGCGAATCTAAAGAAGTGACAGATGCTTCACCGCCGAGGATATCACCATTGCTGTCTGTACGGCGGTTTCGGAACGAGATCTCGGCAGAGCCCCCGACTTCGTCCCATCCGCCGCAGCCCAAGGACGAACCTCCCGACGAGCCCATGCGTCCTTCGTCGCCTGAAGATGACGCCGTATCAATTAGATCAAATGGAGCGCAAAGCGATAACATTGGTGAGCATTACAATTAAATATAATTTATTTTATATACTTATGCTTAGGTAAGTTATTATACCAAACAAAAAACTGAAAAAAGCCATTGACCTATAATAACATACGGACGAACAGTGCCTAACCGAATATGTCAAAATATATGGAGCAAACTGACGTTAGAAAATACGTTCCAATATGCTAATAACGCCTCTTTATAGTATGTGTCAAGATAAATATTTTATACAAAAGTAAACCTAACACTATAAGACTTAAGTGTCAAATTTACTGAGCGCCAAACGGATGCCCGAGTTGTTCGGGCACCCGTTTTGACGGGCCATTTTTCTCCAGCTGATTGTGAATCCTTACTTATAATAGATCAATGAAAAAAGCACTCTTTGATACAATAGATACATAGCTACTTACCTTACTTCGTTATCGAGGCCGGGAACGGAACTAGATTCCAAGCCAGCAAAGATTTTCTTTGCGCAGGATTATTATTGTGTATTATCAAAAAAAGAAAAAACAAAGCTTCGTATTATTTAAATGACTTATGGCGTTGAATGATACCAACCCATTTACCGCCATTTTATAATCAAAAAAGAAACTGTTCTTTTTTTGACGTTAGACTGCACGCTATTTAAGATAAAGAGAAAAAAGTTGTCTTTGGTTCAAAGATTAAACTAAATAATTGACTCTATACCTTGACCAGAATCTGATGAAAAATGGGGAAATGGAATTCTGTATAGTTCCTACGCAACATTAGGGAAATTGGATGAAAAATTCATGATACTTTTTATATGTACCTATTTGGTAATCTTATGTGTGAGGGTGAGCTGATTCAAACCGTCCGTTAAAGTTAACGTTAAATATTTTACTATGGGATAAAATGACGTTTCTTTATGGAATGACAGTTCAGCGGCCATATTTAACGACCAGAAGTCCGTCAACTATGCATGAATCAACTCTAAATAACATGTAGTGTGTGATGTAAGTATATGTTTTTTTTTTTATACTCTGTTGCATTGCATATATTTATTTTTACAAATAACTAAGTATGTACCTACCTATAAGTAAAGGAGATCATCTTTTTTTATTAAATACAAAAAATAATAATGCAAAGCTGCCTGGACTAATAATTCAACGTGAATTTCTCTAAAGGTTAGTTGTTAAAGAAAATAATCTTATCTTATCTAGCCTATTAGATCCCACTGCTGGGCAAAGGCCTCCCCTCCTCTCTTCCACTCCTCTCTGTTCTTTGCCAGTTCTGGCCAACCCGATCTAAACTTGTCTAGGTCGTCGCGCCATCTCCGTCTAGGTCTGCCTCTGCAACGATGTCCGTCCCGAGGTAGCCATTCGGTGGCTAATTTATGCCGTATGCACGATGACAGATGGGCCAAAGAAAATAAAAATCAAGGGAAAGTATTTGAACAAGAACATAAAGCCAGTCCTACTTACACGTCAGTGTTTTGAACGTACTTTAAAATCACAGAACAAATTGTGTTTAAAATTGCATTCATCCCAAATTTTAAGATACACATTTTGAAGAATGCTCTTTGTTTCCTTTGACTGTGCTAGATGTGTTTTTCTTTAAATCGTCGGGTGACAAGCAAAAGTCACTAAGTACACTTTTTAAAAAAGCCATTTTTTTTTGGGTACAATGTAATATTTTTTTCGTGTATTTGCTAATGACAAACACATTAATGCCATAAAAACCATTTAAAACTATCTTACGATTTACAAAAAAATCATTAAATACTAACGCTATAATAACACTCGGCAGCAAAAACTCACTCGGCAGAACAGAAAAAGGCAGATCTCACCAAGCTAGTTAAAGCTAAGCAGATACCAGAAGAATTCGCTCCGTGGTATAAGAATCTTAAAACGCTGAAATCGCTCCGAAATCGTTTGCCGGAGCCAAATTACGACGAATCAGAAAGAAGTGATTCCGAAGCCGAGACTGATATTTAAGTACTTTTAATTGCCAAGATAAACTAGTTTATTTTTATTACCGAGTTGGTGTAAATTTTTAATAAAGGTTACCGCTGTTCATACAAATGTTTCACTATATACACTGATTTTTCAAAACTGCGGCAGCAAAAACTCATTATGCATAATAACTATTAAACTACAGATGATATTATTCATATTTGCATTATCACATATATTTGCCACATTTTTAATACTTAAAAAATTCCTTACACTTGATTTAAGTAATATACGGATTTATTAAGTCGAAAAATATCAAAACATTGATTATCTCCCTTGTGTCAATTTGGTACTTAGTGACTTTTGCTTGTCACCCGACGAAATAATCATCACGATTTAAGTGTAATTTTAACTAATTTTAGAATAACTCTATTAATCATCATCACTACATACTTAGTATAAAACAAAGTCGCTTTCTCTGTCCCTATATCCCTATGTATCCTTAAATCTTTAAAACTACGCAACGGATTTTGATGCGGTTTTTTTTAATAGATAGAGTGTTTCAAGAGGAAGGTTTTCGTATATAATATGTTATAGTTTAACGCTCAATTCCCGCGGGAACGCTATAACATAACCGAATTCCACGCGGACGAAGTCGCGGGCAGAAGCTAGTCTATTATAAATGTAAAAGCGTCTTTATTTGTTTGTCCTCCTTTCACGTCGAAACGACTGAACCAATATGGATGAAATTTGGTATGGAGATAGTTTGAGACCCTGGAAATAGCATAGGGTACTTTGTTTATATAATGTTTATTTAGTTTGACATTTCATGACTTTCATGAGATTATTGTGGAGGTACTTATGTAGTGGTCCAATTTGGCTACAGTCATGTTTCCATAGCTGGGTTCGACGTTTTAATTCTGTACTCAAACAGCAATGACATTTCATACTGTCAATTTGACAGATTGCCGACATCCGTCAGTTCTGTCACTTCGTTTTGTTTTGTTTTGTATTTTTTTCTGACTGCGAACAGTTTTTAACATGTTTAAAGGCCGAACAGCCGCATGTTAGACTTTAGAATGCCCAAAAGTCTAATAATATGTATATTAGTATACCCAACCTGAACTATTCGTAAGTTATCCTTCAATAAGTCATTTCAAAGTCCAGTACAAAGCGTATAGTAACCTTACATGAACGATGTTCCAGGAATCAACATGACTATAAACAGCCACGGCGTGCTGGGTCCTCGGTATTCGCCGGTGGAGCAGCGGCTGAGCGTTCTGAACGCGATCTCGCACCCGGGCCTGCCGCACCCGTCGCACGCGGCCTTGCCCAGTCCCCGCAACGAGCCGATCGCCGGCCCCTCCGGCCTGCCACCGGTGCAACAAGTACCTTTGGTAATTAGATTTTTCTACTCACTTAATCTAGACTATAATATATGGTCGTGGTGGCCTAGTGGTTCGATCTACCGCTTCTCATGTAGAGGGCTCACGGAGGCTCGCACCTCTTAAGTTTATAGTCAGGTGCAAAATTCAATTTGAATTTACCACTGAGTTTTTCGGTGAAGGAAAACATTGTGAGGAAATCTGCACGCCTATTTGCATCCCACTGCTGGAGCCAGGCCTCCTCTCATCACGAGAGGGTTTGGGCTATAGTTCCTACGCGGGCCCCGTGCAGATTGGGGACTCCACACACATCTTTGAATCACTTCGCAGGCACACATCTGCCTTTCCTTTACTGAAAAGCTCATAAGTAAATTCAAATTGAATTTCGCACATAAGTAAACTTGGAAGTGCGAGCCAGGATTGTACCCCCAACCCTCTGCATGAGAGGTGGAACCACTAGCTCACCATGGCTTATGGTAGTAACCCGTGTGCAACCAATACTCGGCCCCCATGGGCCCACTAGTGGGAGCACAGTCAAAATGGAATGGTCTGGCTCAGTGCCCCTTGAGACCTTGCACTGTATACCCTGCACTATCCCAAAAGCTGGCCCTGATCTAGACATAACTGATAAAAAAAATGTTTGCACTTTTCATAGCCATTGGGCAACTTTTTTTAAATGTAAGGTGAGTACATTTGTGTCTCCTGGGGCTCTATGAGCAGGTACTGACTGCCACAAACACCTTTTTTTTTTTAAATATAAAACTACAGCAATGATAATGTAGTTTTTAACGGTTTGTTGTATACAATTGCAGTCATTGAAAAAAGAAGTTGACTGGGATAGGAGTAATGAAGATAAAGGTGGCGAGTCATCTTCTGACTACCGAATACAACATGAATCTGTGAGTACTTTTATATAATAATTATAAGTTTTTGATGGTAAATATAATATTTAAAAGATGTTTGGGTGAATCAACTTTTCCTGGTGTTTTTTCCTTTGAATGTAGATGACATGTTGACACATAAGTTACAGTTGCATTGTAATTGTGAATGTATATCCTAAAATGGCAGCAAAACAGCTCATGCGTCAAACTCAATAATTTTATCACTAATAATTTGATCAACTGTAGATATTTCACTTTTTTGTTTAAAAAAGTTTCTTCAGTTCTTGACTTGATTCATCCATTTAATATGACATTGCTTTTAAATATTATATTTTGAAATAAAACTACTTTAACCAGGTATATTGTTGTAGACTAGAATTTTTATTTTAAAAGTTATCACAATATGTACTAGTATAGGTGAAAGTCTCAAGTTAAGACATATTCTAATGCCTTGTCATATTAAGGCTGATATCACATACAATGAAAAGTAAATTATATAGTTGTATCATAAACTTCTAAGTTCATTTCTAAGTAATATAATTGTTTGTAGGTATGTTTTATTTAACAACAAAATTTATAACTTTGTGATAACTTTTTACGTGTTTACTATCTGTGAATATTGGTGATGCTAAGATTACGCGCGCGCCTCTAGAACGCGCGACTCCAATTTAGAACTTGTCTAAAAACGACACTTCAGGGCTGCGTTCCGAATCGCGCGCAGAGCGCTCATAGCACCTTGCATCCTTTTTCCTCTTGAAAGTCGACTCCCAAGAGAAAAAAGGATGCAAAGTGCCGCGGGCGCTCTGGGCGCGATTCGGAACGCAGCCCAGTACAAGTCTGCCATTTAACGGAAAAAGTCAAAATGGCGGCTGTCAGCTTGAAGGGTGAAAATTGTATCGAGATCTGTCAAAGTGTCGTTCTTAGACAGATTCATATTTTTGGCACTAGAGGCGCTGGGGAGAATCTTTGCATCGCCAATTATGCATGCTATATTGCGTTATTTAAGTCAGTCGCTCGCAAAGTAATTGAAGCCCTAGAAAAAAAAACCATGCCAAAATCTGAATTCCCAAATTATATTCACTTGAAATAGGTTTAAATAAAAAAATTGCCACATGTTAATAATGATACAGATAAAGATAATAATAATTGTGATATATCAATACTTATATTATTAATGGTCATAAATATCCGTTTTTATTAACAGCAAGCTTTTCTTTACTTTTTGGGCTGCCATACATTACATTTCAAAACTTGGTTTTTACGGTTCCGTACCAAAAGGGTAAAACGGGACACTATTACTAAGACTCCGCAGTCCGTCCGTCTGTCACCAGGCTGTATTTCATGAACCGTGATAGTTAGACAGTTAAAATTGTCTCAGATGATGTATTTCTGTTGCCGCTATAACAACAATTATTAAAAAAACGGAATAAAATAAATGTTTAAGGGGGCTCCCATACAACAAACGTGATTTTTTTGCCGTTTTTATAGATAACTAGCTTCTGCCCGCGACTTCATCCGCGTGGAATTCGGTTATCGCGTTCTCGCGGGGACTATGCATTTTTCCGGGATGAAAAGTAGCCTATGTCCTTTCCCGGGACCCCAACTATCTCCATACCAAATTTCATCCAAATCAATCCATCGGTTGAAGCGTGAGGAGGTAATAGACAGACAGACAGAGTTACTTTCGCATTTATAATATTAATATGGATATGGATGGTACGGAACCCTTCGTGCGGGAGTCCGACTCGCACTTGGGCGGTTTTTTTATATTTAATGTATTAATATAAAATCCAGAAACTCATTCTTCTATGGAGTCAATCTGTCTATTGATGGATACAGCCGGTTCTAAAATAGCCCACAGGCATATTGTTTCTCAGTAGCAGTTGTAGTTTGATAGATATCAAGAAAATGTGTCAAATTATTAAAGTCTACGATTATTTTAATCTCGCACAAATAATGCACGTAATTGGATTTCAAGATAACCCAAAGAAGTTTCAAGTAATGAAAGTACAGTTAGTTGTATCAATCATAGACCAATCCTATTGGTTACCCTTAAAAGGCTCCGTTCGTCTTTAGTGTAAAGAAAAAAAATCTTCGTCATTATTTACAATTGCATTCGTCAAAACAATATAGGTATTACAGTTTGACCACACAAAACTCCCTCGCCCAATCATTGCAGTGTAGTTATTGATGTTTTAAGTTTCGTGGACGTTGATTTTTAATTCAATGCATGCTTGTTTGATATGCTGCGCTATTTTGAACATCGAGTACTATGCCTTGCTGTCAAGAAGTTGACCTTCATTTTGTTGGCCATCATTTTATATCCATTCATTTTGTTTGATATTTATTTTGGGCAGATGTATATTTTAACTTTGGCCATATACTTGCATTTGTGTGAGTACAAATCGGTGATTCTGTACGCGTGCGCGTTGCTAAACAACAAGGCATTACGCAACCGGCTCCCGGGTCACTCCTGCACATTTGTTGGGCAAAAATGAGCGTCAACTTCTTAGATAAAGGAAATTAAAAATTTACCGAGACTGCATTACCATTTAGACAGTAGTGGTAGCGATATTGCACACAGTTTGGTCCATGGAAAAATAGAAGACGAAAAAAGAAGTTGATGTTCTTTTTTGTGGTTGCAGGAGTACGAAGGGTCTGCTAGGGTGCGAATTGAGGAGGTTGAAAGAGGGTACCCTTGCATACACTGCGGCGCGGCCTTTCCTCACCAGAGCAAATTAACCAGGCACATACTGACCACTCACACACTCGACACGCTGAAGTATCGGGACGCCATTTTGGGACGTCCGCTGGGCCTGCCTCTGATGGGACAGTTCACTGATCCGCCGTACATGTCCATGCCGACGGAAGAGTCTCCCATAGATCTGGACATTGGGCCCGTCGAACCGGGCAACGTAGTGTTGTGCAAGTTTTGTGGCAAGAGTTTTCCGGATGTGTCATCTTTAATCGCACATTTGCCGGTACACACCGGCGACAGACCATTTAAATGTGAATTTTGCGGCAAGGCGTTTAAATTGAGGCATCACATGAAGGACCACTGTAGAGTTCATACTGGTGAGTATTGCCCATTTAATTCTATATTATTTTTGTGCAAATGGTTTTTTTCGGTGTTGTTTTTTTTTTGGTTGATGGTCTGACGAGTGTTCTATTGTGTTACAGGCGAAAGGCCTTTCCGGTGTGTGTTGTGTGGCAAGACATTCTCCCGGTCGACGATTCTCAAAGCTCACGAGAAGACCCACTACCCGAAGTATGCAAGGAAATTTCTATCCCCGAGCCCCGTCGACACGGAGGAGGAGAGCCCCCACCAATGAGGACGGGACTTTACTGGCTCTAGTGTAAATTGACGTTTGCGTGTACAACCACCAATAATACACATTATTGTTGGGAATAGTCAATGTTGAGCGAGCAGTGGTAGTTGTTTGAACAAATGGAGGACAATATGTTGTAATTTATTAAGAATGTGATTAAACGCCGCAACTGTGATCTGAACGATATGAATAATATTTGATATTTCACTAATAGATAATTATCACACAAAAGTGGTTACTTCTTGGGTTTACTTAATGAAGACGAGCGTTCGTTTCCTTTCATGTCCTTTGCTTATTTCTTTGTAAGCGTTTGGAACTTTAGGTGCTTTATTTACGCTTTAGGTAATATTGAATTCCCATCGTAGGATGGGCCTTGTAGACGGCATAGCCAAAGTTAGTGAAGTGAAACTTCTTTTTTTATATCATTTGTTTAAATTTCAACTAACAAAAATAGCTCGTAGTGCAGATAATTCGTTCATTATTCAGCTTATTTCGAGACTGGTCCTTTTGAGCTCTCATGTTTGGTTGCCATTTAAGGTTTTTCGATACTTAACAAGGATTGTAAAATAATGCATTGATTTAGAGCTGACGTAACCTTTAGAGACAGTATGCATATTTATTATAAAGTAGTTCATCTCTCAGAGTTGATCTGATAAACCAAATTAAAGATTGATAATGAGTGCTTTAAGTATTATTATTAGAGACCATAGATCAATTGCACTCAATAAAATATAGTTGGTAATGATTATAAAAATTAGGGATATGAGATTTTTACTAATTTTATGACTTTCGAAGTAAATGACGCACGCCCCCCTGAGGTAATTCAAAAGCAATATTACGACATATAAAATTGTACATAACATATAGTTTGATAATATCGGATTTATAGGAAATTTATTAGGATGTAAATTAACGCTTCAGTAGCTCAGTATTTGGTAACATGGGGAGGGTCGTGGTCGTGTGATCCCGGGAATCAAAGCTTTAAGCCGTTTCTGTTCTGTCCGAATATCGTCTATACCTCTTCATCCGAACACCCGCGAGGCAATCCACTCGATTATCCAACATTTGATGTCGTGATGAAAGAGACATAGTTCGAATATAAAAATATATATAAAATTTTCTATCTATTTTCATACTGCAGAACCACATTGTTTTATTGTAGAGAAAGTTTCAAATGCTCTGTTCGTTCATTAAATATAGTAGACGTTATGACTGTTCATGTTTTGTTCCATTAGACTGGACCCGAGATGTAAGTTTCAAGTTAGTGAAACTACAATTTTAACATATGTTACTACCAGACATTTGAAACTTTTCTCGCAACCACTGTGTTCAACAAATTCAACAGAGTCAAATACAGGGATATTTTTATGAATTATAAACATATTTTGGTTTATGCCGATCACTTACCTTACTTTCCTAATAAAGATACCTTTACATATGTATGATCAAATTATTACTTTAACTGGGATTTTTGAACGAAAGCTTTGATTTGGCACTGATTGGAAGTTGGCTCATTTTAGTGTGTAAGTTGTTTTTGGTAAAATGTCTTCTTTTTGTTCTCTTTTTGCTCGCGGTACTCCCTAGATCGTACAGTTTTATTTAAGACCGGATATCACTAGGTATTGTAAAGGATACATAATAGATAGTCTTAACTAGTCGATAGATAAATACCTTATAATTTCATAATTTATGTGACCTAAGTACACGGGGACATATCATCATTTTAACTATCAAAATCAAAGTGTTTTTGCACTTGTCTTAACATACGTAACTTGTTTAAATCTTGCGTTGTTGGAATAGTGAGATAAAATTATATCGTAATATCAGTTTATTGCATCGAAGGCGTTATATTATGTCTTAAATGTATCTCCTAAGAGAATTAATTAGTAACCGTTGATTTAAAAATATCAAACGAAAGTATTATAGTAATATTAGGAAAAGAACTGTGATATACTTATACAAACAGTAAGGACACCATCTGGGAGTTAAAAATTCGATCTCAGAATGTGATTTGGACCGTCACTGACAGGTTAATTTGGTTATAGAAATAATAAAATGTACGATTGAATTTAAAATTATGTTTTTACAACGTATCTTAACTGATACGGAGTAATATAATAATAAATATAGCTCGTCAACTTCGTGTCCGACCCTCCCTGGGGGTAAAAGACGGTCGGGCGGCAGGGGAGCATATGAAATTGATGACTTCATACACCAAAGCTTACACAAGCGCACGCCATAGAAAATCTGCATAACGAAACGATGGCGTGGGGACTCATCATAAATGACATCTAACTCTCCCCATCTCTTTCATCCTTTCGTTTGACTAAGTTCGATTTGACAGATAAGAACTGTCAAGTATCATGGTTCCAACATTCTTTATTGTACCATAGATTAATATATGTCTATCTATAGGCATGCGAAACGGTCATACGTAGCGCGTTTTTTGCTCATTTTTGCTGATTGCCAGTGTCAAAAAAGCAACGCGCGTCGTTAGTCTCCCCGCAGCCCTCGCCGTCCCCACTGTCGACACGCCCCCTACGTCTGTCGCACCTCAAGGACGCTCGGGCACGAAGTTGGCGACCTATAATGATTTAATTCAAGCCAGGATAACATCGTATTGCGTAGCATTCAGATTTTTGGTAATTTGCTTAGTAGGCCTAAATGAAGCCTAATAGTACAAATATCATTTTTATTATTGCTTTTTATAACTATCCAGGCCGTTTAAAATTGTATACAATTGGAATATTATCAAGTTACGTTGAATACCACGGTTGACAGAATGTGGCTTTGGATCTTAAATATTTTTTATGTTAGGGAGAAACTGCCACTGCGCGACTCTTTTCTGACAACTGCTTTTGATGACTACGACGGGTACCTGTATCCACAAACCGCCTCGTTTTGCCTACCGATGGTTAAAATTTGACATCTCCGCCATAGAGAATCGCTCAAACAATAGCCATCCGTAGCCAAAATGATGCGTTTGTGGATATAGGAGCCGGGCCTAACAGGCGTCTTGTTATATTTTTGTACTAGCATTCACAGCACAGCAAACGCCTAACATTCCGAAAGATTCCAGTGTGGGCAAAATAATTGTTTTTATTGCAAATGCCACCGATATTTTGTAGTTGTACTTATAATGTATTCGTTAAGTCTGTCGTTTTTATATCAATCCAGTTATATCCGGGAGTACCGTATGCATGTTTTTGTTTAGGTCAACTGTTTTTAATAATTGGAATGTAAAGATATAATAATGTAATTGGAATTATGATGTGGTAGTGTTTTAGAAAGCTCTTCCAAATGCACGTGGTAAGGTTATTTAGGCATAGATCGCGTAATATTCCTCGTGACGTTAATGACGTTTGATTCTGTGGTTCGAGTTATGAGATATGTAAATGGGTATGACCTACGCGCATCTATAGCTAGATCACTCACATGTATAACTATGAATACATTCCACACTTTCAACTTAACTTACAGCTGAAAAAAAAAACATTGTAGTTCATTTTTCTCAAGTTTTTCCCAGTGTGACAATTATTTTGAGGGCTGTCTGTTGGTGTTCTCGAAAGTAATTGAATATAAAAGTGGAATAACATTACGCTCTTGGAATTGTCCTTGATGTGATAGATATGTACATTTATAAAGTACACAAGTACCCACTAGCGACCTGTCACCATGTGCGTTTAAAGAAACGATAGGTATGTACATTGGGTGGATTTTTTGCTATATTTGTCTGCTTGTATTAAGTTTTCTATATCACGTGAAGGTTGGATAAGTAGGTAAGCATGTTAAGTCGATCTGTATTATATTCCAATGCTTTGTTTCAATTCATGGCGTCTTTATAAAAGAACATCACCCTAAACAATCTCCTCCAAGACTACACCAAACCTTAGTATTTTTTCACCTTATGTAAGAATTTTGAAATGTCACCGTTATTTTTGAAGTGGTGGTACAAAACCCAGCGTTGGTATACTTATGTAAATTTAAAAGGTGCACACGCACTTTAGGCATAGATTGGTAGATGCGCTACATCCCGGAGCTAGATTGATCAAAAATGTCTGAAAGGCAAGAAAATTAAAAAAAAAACACAAGTATGTTGTTATTTGAAAAGCTGCACTCTTTTATTTTTCGGAGTCGAACGTTACCAAACCTTATAGCAATATGGAAACCTTGATTAATGTTCCTCTTCTTATTTTAAGAAAGATTGAATATTTACAATTTACATAAATAATTAATAGCAATAATAAATCAATAATAATGAAGCGAATTACAAATTTGTACGAGTTTTTATCGAAATAGTTTTATAATAGAACGGAATGCAGTTGAAAAGCTATTTTGTTTCCTAACTTTCAGAGGTACTATTTATTAACAATCAATTAATATTTATCAGTAAAAATATTAGTAGAATTATATCTTTATGTATTGACGTTGTGTATAGGCAGTGTGGTGAATGTTGTTAGTCAATTTGTAACATACATTACATGAACAATAGATTTAACAACCCTCAAGTGCAGTTATTCAAATCTTAACATTTACATAATTATTGCCGTGCCCCTGCAAACTCACGCCGTTAGCACAAATTAAATAATAATAATATAATTATTAAATATGTATACTAACCTATGTTTGTGTTGTTTTAGTAATGTTTTCCTAAATATCTACAAAAGCATGATAACTTTAAAAACACTAGCACGAACCTTAATTTCTAAATTAGATTGAACGTAGATTTATTTTCAATTGAATTGTGACCACAGTTTTATATTTAGAGTGCCTCTTGCCTATACAAGACTTATATAAAGGCTGCAAATCACGGAATATTGTATGTAGCTAATAAACCTTAGTGAAAGATGTACATTTTATGGTGAAAATTGTAACTTGAGTTATGATATGTAGCTAGTGGGGCTTGACATGTTGGATTGTTCGGGTCTGCCTGCGGCGTCAGGAAGGGCTCGTCTCCGTAGCTAGCGCATTCCAATCATGAACCTGTACTAGGAAATCATTGAACAGTCGGGGGTACTTTATATTTTACACGTAGTCGTTGGTAACAATAACAATAGTTTAATTTTAAATTAGGCTATAGCATGTTCCAATAAGTTTCGTCTCCGAGGTCGAGATTGGTAGGTTTCAAAGTGGGAGAGTTAATTTTGACTTTCAATTAACCTACCATTTTTAAGTGGCATACCTAAATATAGAACTTAATTGCAATTTTTCTAAGTTCCTGTAGGTTTATTAATTATTGTATATTGTACAATTTGTTTTTAAAAATAATGTGTTTTAATATAAATGATTTAGATTTAAAATGTTTGTGACTACTATGTCTAATAACGTATCATTTAGTACATTCAAATTACTTAGTAGCGACTTCATGAGGTTGCATAAATAATAACAAATTTTTTTGACAGAAAGCAAAATGTTATTAAGATAACTAGTTTTTTTTTTGTTCTAAATTATACTGTTATTAGTTTTCAGTACACAAAATAAAGTAGGGCCACCTAATTTATAGAATTGTTTTCCATCGAGAAATCGATGACTTTTTCTTAAGCTGTTTGATTTAATAATCATTGTTGACATTGTAGATTAGATAAAATCTGTTTTGCCTTTTAACAATATTATCTATGAATAGTTCATAATGTTGTAACAAAAAGCTAATCTTTTTGTTAAATATTTATATTGCAGCGGTCATACTTACAGAATATCAGATAGATTGAGGATCAAATTGGTAACGTTTCGTCAATTGTGCAACAGTCTTAACAAAGACCCTTTGCTGTTGATCATTGTAACATTTGAAACAAATATAAGCATATCATAGCTGTAAAAATACAATTTTGACAAATAAAAGCTCTACAATCATTACAAAACTATTCTTTCATTGTCACCGAACTTATATTTCGCTAGAGGTACGTAATTCGTTGTTTTTTTTTAAATAAAGACGTATTTTTTAAATTCCCCTTTATAATATCATGTTAAACTTCGTTGCAGATGTGTTTGGACATGACTTGTGGATCTCCGAGCATCCCAAGCCCCATTCCGCCGCGGAGCCCCAACGCGATGCCAATCTGGTCGCCTCTACTCGCTCTGCAGGCGTGCCGCTTACGCAGGTACCTCAGCGACGATTGCATGGCCTATCAGAACAGGCACCTGCTGCACTCGGAGCGGCGCCGCTGCGGCGTCTGCCTCGCTTCCTTCCCCTCCGCCTGGCTCCTCGAGCGCCACGCCGCTCTCCAGCACGCCTCGCAAACCTCCTGCGATGACAAACCCTTCGTCTGCGAACAATGCGGCCAGAGCTACCGATACAGGTCAGCCTACGTCAAACATCGAGAGCAAAACCATCGCGCAAGGCTACCCGCCGACAAACTATTCACTTGCGACGTGTGCGGTATGCAGTTCCGCTACCTGAAATCTTTCAAAAAACACCGCCTGAACCACACCTTGGAACGGCTCCATACCAAGAGCACTGATCCCACTGACAGTATCGATCAGGTTTCTAGCACTAACGAAGCTTTATTGGGCCGGTGTGGTGAAATGGACCTCTCTATAAAGAAGAAAAGCCGGACCGAAAGCACTAGAAGCCCCCCAATCGAAGTTCACGACGAACAAGATAGTACTGTAGACTCAAACGGTCCATCCGACTCAATCGTAACGGTTGACGACTC
The DNA here is from genome assembly GCA_963971205.1 of Aethes cnicana. Taxonomy (NCBI): domain Eukaryota; kingdom Metazoa; phylum Arthropoda; class Insecta; order Lepidoptera; family Tortricidae; genus Aethes; species Aethes cnicana. The sequence goes on from OZ020280.1 coordinate 8,238,454, forward strand.
TACGGACTGTAGAAACTCGAGTGCCGAGAGTGAGACCAAAAGAGATGGCACGCCTTCAGAAGAGAGGAGGCGCGCGCCAGTTTCGTTCGCGAGTGTTAGTTCAATTGCAGATAGTTCCGAAAGCGAGTCTCGGGTCGATAGCAAAAATGACAGCGGGAGCTCGCATTCTGGTATCTTGGGTTTCTTGCAGAATGACGATAGGCAGAGGGATAGGGAGAGAAGATTTGCGTGTCCGTTTTGCGGGAAATGCGTTAGGTCGAAAGAGAATTTGAAGTTGCACGTGAGGAAGCACACCGGGGAGCGTCCGTTCGTGTGCTTGTTCTGCGGAAGAGCGTTCGGGGGCAAGAGTGACCTGACGCGGCACCTGCGCATCCACACGGGCGAGCGGCCCTACCACTGCGAGGCGTGCGGCAAGTGCTTCGCGCGCGCCGACTACCTCTCCAAGCACCTCACCACGCACGTTCACAACGCGCGCTGATCCGCCGCGCCGCGCCGCGCCGTCCTCCGTTCCATATTCGCATACCTCTATATTTATTGACCGAGTCATATTATAACATTAAATCGGAATATTTTTTAAAACATTTTTAAACTTTACAATATAAGCAGGTTTAATTAGAAGCTCACGGGACTGTTTTACTATGGAGTTGTTTATGAATAGGTAGTTAATTCGATAATTTTTGATATTTTTCTAATAAAATGCATCGTTAAAGTTTGAAGGGACCGGGTTGATAAATAGTATAAACCAAGTTTAATTTGAAGAATGGGGCTCTCTTTGTTCGAATACAATTATCTCAAATGTTCGACAGGCGCTATAATATGACGCTTGAATGTTTTAAGTGCGATATATTTGAGTTGAACTTGATGTTTCTTGAGCCTTTTCTATACCAAATATAAGAATCCTTACCGCGCAATACCTTACTTTGTTACTATCTGTGGGGCTAGTGCTTGTGTTATGTGTTTATAATACTAAATGCTAACAAGTAGGTACTTAACAAGCCCGTGTATTTTCTATCAAAAAAGATAATATGGTAATGTATCTATACGATGTTACTAAACTCAAGTCAATCCGCATATTGGGTACTTACTGCTCACATCTTTGGGCTGGGGCACCGGCTAAGGTGCGTGCTGCCTTGACTACTGCTACTTTCAAGTCGTTTAGAATCACTTTGCCTTAAGATATGCAAAGAGAGAGTGAGATAGTCAGCTGTTTCTACAATCCGTAGAATGAGGAGTACCCCGAGGAACTGTAATCTGGACTGGTGCCAGCCGCTTCCCTTCATCACCGCACCTCACATCAAGAGATCTTCCTTGTGACATCCAAAATATCCTTGTGGTAGACAGGGAGTGGAACAATGAAATCGCTGGGGTAATCTTTACTTACCTATCAATAAGTTGGTGCCTACTTAATGAACTTTTCAATATCTTTTTTGCTCCATACAATTTCTGAATTACTGAAAAGTTGTTCGCGGTTATTAAACTTTACTATGCAACTACTCGTACCTACTTGCCGTCCTAAATCCAGAAACACAAGCATTAACTCCACGTTCCTGGCAAAATGATCCGTTTTACAGCAATGCAATACAAACGGGTGATAATGTTATTAGATGAATACGTAATTATTATATTTTTTTAATTGATTACGGTTTAACTTTTGTTATTTTTAATTAAATGCTTCAAATTGTTTCTTTTGCCATATTTTTGTATGTCAGTGTATTTATAAGATATACCTAACTAACTCATTCCATTGAAGAGTAACTAGAGAATTGGTAGTCGCGACAATAGGTTCGTAAGTAGAAGAATGCAAAAGCTGTGATTTGTATGATTAAGACCAGTCAACCAGTTAAGGACATCGAAAACATTTTGTATAATTTAATTATATAAATTAGGCGAGTAATTCAATATCGCGCTAAAATAAGTAAAAATAGTTTTAAGAAATCTCTCTGTGCCAAAACATTTACCTCATACAAATAAACAGTGAAGTAGTTAAATCAATTTTCAACCGCTGTTTGGCGGCAGTCCACATTTTAAAATTTTCATGTGGTTTTTCAGTCTGTGTAATTTTTCAATGTGGACACGCTATGGTGGGTTTTTGTTTATATATTGACAATTTATACTGTTAGTTTGAAGTTAACACTTAACACTTTTATTTAGTAGGTACAGTAATGAAACAAATTTTTCGTCCAGTCGAACCGATTAGCTCCTACGTTAGGTATGCAGCAGGCGACTCTAAATAAGTTAAGTCATTGTTTTAGTACAAAAATACTGGTCTGCGTTCGTGCATCGTTCATATATTTACATCACCCTTGGCCGTAAAGTGAGATTTTCTGCCCGCTACGCGGAGAGAAAATCTCACTTCTTGGCCAAGGCAAGACGTAAAACTTTTGACAAACCACGGGCGGTAATTCGTAAAGCCCCAGATCGCATATTTATGGCCCTCACCTTTGGTTCGGGCCACAGAAACCTGCGATCTGGGACATTTACGAATTACCGCCCACCTAGGTCTGTAATGTACTATTAAAGCATATGTGATCGGTCGCTATAAGTCAATCATAACTGCCACATAAATGTGATAATTTATTACTTACCTACCTATCTATTATTCTGTGGGAATGTGTCTTTCTAAATATTTCGATGATTGTTATTATTTGTTAATATTTACATTCTTCTTATGAATATTACTTAATAGTAATAACGGTGAAATAAAAATAAACAAGAATATTTGTTGTTGACCAACTCATAATTTCATTTTTATTTCAACATAAGTACTTTATGAAAGAAAAAACGTAAATGAAATACTATTAATTTAGGTATTTATTTAAAGCTACACATTTGCCGATCAGAAATAGCTCTACAAAAAAGGAAGCCTATTTTTAATTGCACCGTCGTTAATCACACGATACGGAGTATTCATAAAGACTCTTTACATTATATTTCTCAATAACTTAACAGTGTCAATTATGTACATGCTGTAGAATAAGTAACATATTACAGTTGTCTTGAAACTTGGAAGTTTATTAATTACTTAATTACGATCTGCAGACCAGTGTTTTACAGAGAATACCTAGTTAAATCAATAGAAGTAATTTAATAGTTATGATATTAAGATGTACATTTTTATAAAGTTTTATTATTGCTAGCCGATGCAACGAAGTTAAATGACACAGTAAATCAAATCGAATAATTTTCCGAAAAAAAGTTATTTTTGAAACGCAGTTAGAATGTACTGTAATTCTTTTATACTAATTTAAGTTCGCCAGAGGGATTTAATAAGTAAATTTAGGTAGTCAAAAACTTCTAAGTATAAACGAGAAGCAATACTCTGAATTTTTTATTTTTACTACTATTTAAATACTCTACAAATTACGTGAAAATTTGAAAACTGAGCTGTACCTAAACTTGTTCTTTATTTATCACTGATTCGACATTTTGTATTGGTACTATCTAACGAATAAGCGAAATGAAAACCAAAATCACGTCAATTTGATGTATAGGAGGAAATTGCAGTAGTATTGATCAGTTTTCAATTTTCACTGTAAATTAAAACGAGTTTCTTAACTATACCATCGAAATAAACAATGAAATGCAAAAATGTGTATAATGTAGATATTTGCCATTGCGTCAAATTTTAAATAATATATTAATATTCAAATTGATGTTGACTGTTTTTATAATTATATGATCGGTAGTTACTTGATGTTGTGGTGTAATTAGTGTCTTATAGACTTAAGCTAGTAACCACTCAAATTTACTCTGGCAGTCGCATGGTTGGTATCGAACCCCGATTGTTGCCACTTTTATACATATGTAAGTAAACCGTTTTGATATTCCATAAGTAATGAGTGACTGTACATCACGTTGACGCCTCCGTAATTTTGAGTGGTTCATTATTTTGAACTCTCTTAGTGTTAACTATTGGTGTGGTATTCTTTATATTTGTTCATGTAATATAAATATCTCTAATATAAATAATTTTAACCAGATTCTTAATTATACTCAGCACTGCAGAGGATTGTAAATACGCGAGTGCTAACCAGGACAAATGTGATAAATTAGAATGTAAGCGATTACTTCAGTTTCTTTTAAAATTCTAAAGAATTATTAACAAGATTATTACCATTTTTATTTACAAGATAAATTTGTAACATATCTCCTGACACGTTGTTTTGGAAAAGGCACAATTTGTATTTTCAAGATTTCTCAATACAATGTTTACTGTTGACTGTTGTTGATAAACTTAAAACTGTACGAGTATTTATGATGATTTCTTACAATTTGGAGGATTTCTTGGTGGAACTTTTGGAAACCTACCTCTGCTCCTACCAATTTCTGGTTTAAACGGTAAGCTGACTAAAATAATGTCTGGTCTCGAGAATTGGTGGAACCATGAAGGAACTACATCCTATGACGCACAAATTTTACAACTGCAAATCGTTATATCTCCGTCCAATCTGCATTATGGATTTTCATTTTGATTTATATAAAATACGGTTATCGTTTTAAATACCAACTTTTTTCACATTAACTTTTAATTACAACGATTGCACTATATTATCGAATGAGAAGTTTCCGGATTAGGTTTACTGATTGTATTGACAGTTATAATATGTAGGTAATAAATGCGTTAATAGCGAGATGTGGCGATTGCCACGATTGTGATATTAATTTAAGTCGCCGCAACCTTCAAAAACCGAATCTAGACTGATTTTCAGGTAGAAGTAAAGTAGGCCAGAAGTTTCCCAGTCAATGAGTATGTATTATATACTTATTCGTAAATGAAAATTCATTTTAAAAAGTCTTAAAAGCCAAAACAATGCAATAGTTCACGATGTCAAAACTATAAGAGAGTTTATTTAATTTTTAAACAAAACATATACAGAATTTTTTATATACCAGTCTTGAATTATTTTTCAGATGTATTGATTTTTATACGTCTCCATATACAACATTGAATAGAGGTAAGTGTAGGTATCGTAGATGGGTCTATTAACCGCGTGGTGCTACAAAGTGTAATGATATGTGATAGAAACTGTTCTACAGAGACATTTTATTTATTGAAGCTTCCATAGGTATTTAAATGACTTTCATGAAATACTGAACAGACAACGTCAGCAATAACTTTGTTTAGGTGTAATTGTGTAAGGGTTTAGTTTGGTCCAGTATTTTAATGTATCCTGTCTCTAAGAACCAAAGTATCCGATAACGTAAGAGTGTTTGTTGAATGGGGGTTAGCCGTGGAGACTGGCGGTGGAGGAATGGGCTGCCATTTGGTCGCCTCGCCTTGAAGATTGATGGCGAGGCGGGCCCGGGAGCGTATTGCTTCGCATTATTTCCGCGTTCGCGATAGCAGTGAACATTTTGTTCGCGGGGCAGAACGCCCAATCAGTAGCTAGTAAATTTTCATTAGAAACCGTTTTTAAATAACCTGTAATGTGAAATGTGTTTGGAATCCGTTTTATGCGTTCTTTATGATTAATCGGGTGTAATGGTTATATTTTCCGAACAAAGGAACCTCCTTGGTTCAATCTATTGTTTAATAAACTTAATGTTCATCTAACAAATCTTCACGTGCTTTACAGAACAAGACGGAAGAAAGTAATTATTCAGGTTAGGCATGTTTTTAATCACTTTGAAGATTTATAAAACTTATTAAGTAGGGTTATAGATTTAACTTTCATTTCTTTAAACACCAGTAGCATGTAGTAAGTTCTTGCTGTTATGTAAAATAATATATTTTTATTTTATTTTACCTTGTAAATTTTCAGATACTATTATTATTGTTATATACTTAAAAGGTGTCATGTTTTTATAATTTTAAGATGATAACCATTTTTGTTCCGTTGATTTTCACACTATGACTATGACACAAACGTTATATACTTAGTCCATTTCATTTAGGTATTTTGTCCATTGTCCAAATTAACTTAGGTATAGTTCCATATTTTGGATGTGTATTATATCTACGATCTAAATTAAATGCTATTGTGTATATTATTTCATTCAATATCGATGTGCAAAATTATAGTAAATGTCTTGGATCTCTAAAAATAAGAAAAAAAGACAAAAATACTTTACTAAATTTCTAAATGTGCAATAAATGTGTGTTGTAGTGTTACCATTAGGCGATAAATTTCTAGCGACAGGAACACGTTTACCGAAGAATGCGAATATCGCAGCCGTTGGATGCGTTCAACATGTAATTGATCTCATTATTATATTTGGTAAATGTGTTTTTGTTGCGCAATAAATTGAACATTTGGCACTTTCAAAAAAGGCACATTTTCCTAAAATAATTGAAAAATGGTTTGATAACGTGTTGAAAATGGATTTGTTGGTAATTAATTTCATGATGAAATATATTTGTTTCATTAATTGCTTGCTATTTCATTTCACTTGTCCCGCTCCACCAGTTGAATAAATGAGTGTAGGAAATTCGCCTGCACCATAGTCCATAATCCAATCCGACTCGGCTGTGCAGGCGTTCGGAAACGGTTCCCCTTGTTTACACATAATTTTTTTTGGCAGAATTCGCTTTTGCATAATCAGTATAGGCATAACAGTGTTTACGCCGAAACTAATCTCGCATAACGATTTTTCGTCGAATTCTATTATGCATAATCTATTTACGCCGAATAGTATTCCCGTATAATTTTCGAATTCCGAATATTATTTAGGCAGAAAATTACTTTCGCCGAAATTTGTTACGCCGAAAACTACTTTCGCATACCTTTATTTTCGCCGATTTAATTAAATGAGTGTCTTGTATAACATCGATGATTATCTAAATAGGGAGAGGGGGGATTTTTATTAAATTATATTTTCGTTTACTTATATAAAAAATAACCTAACCTATGCGAGTCGACTTTGCTCCAAACTTTGGTGTTACCGCACACCGTGAACTGCCAAACTATTATATCTAATAAAAATAAGTATGTTGAACAAATTATATCATACAAAATGTTATACTTAGCTAAAATCGTTTATGACATACATTTTCGGAATTTCAGTTTTCGGACTAGCAATTTTATATGAACTTTGGCGCTCCCTACATTAATTGTTGTTTCGGACATAAATTCGGACAATATTTCGGCCTATCAAAATTCTGCTAAATTATTAGTATGCCAAACAATATTATGCATAATAAAATTCGGCCAAGTCAGCATTATGCCAACACAATATTCGGGTAAACACCCATTCAGCCAATTAAGAATTATGCTTAATAAAAATTCGGCAAAGTCAAGATTCGGCGTAAATAAATTATGCGAAGCCTGTTATGCGTAAACAGTTTCGGACAAAAAGAGTTCGCAGTGCCTTTTGGTTCAAAATACCGCAGTGTCTCAAGTCGAAGTCTTCGTCCAGTGTGTGTTGCCAGTCATGACGAGGGTGCTTTCGATGGGCCTCATAAGAAGGCTCAAAGTCACTCAGAGGGCAATGGACAAGGGCTATGCTGAGGGTTTGCGTGATAGAACCAGAAATGAGATGTCATTAGAACTTGGGTTACCGACATTGCCCATTTCGAGCCTTAGGGAAGTGGCAGTGAGCGGGGCACATTGCTCACAGGACTGATGGCTGAGGGGGCCGGAAAGTTTTCTAGTGGCGTTCGCATACCGAAAGACGAGCATTCGCTGGGCGACAAGATGAAGCATCGACCTCGTGTAGGTTGCGTGAAACCGTTGGAAGCGAGTACCATAGGGTCTGAGTGGCGAGCCTTGGGGAAGGCCTATGTCCAGCAGTGGTTATATTTCTGCTAAAATGAGGATAGTCACGTAACAAATTCATTATTACAAACAGCAGGTACTTAAATCGTGAGTGCCACTTGGCATGGATTACGATGCAAATTATTAAATGACACTTTGAATCGACATCGAAATCAAGTGGCAATTCACGATGAACCCGCAGTTCAAGTCAACGAACCTACATCCCCTTACCAAACCAATACTTGAACGAACAAGCAGTTTTCGGGTGAAAAATGAAAATAGCTAAAAATGAGTTTTACCTAATAGTATTCTCTAGCTCTCGCTAGATCGATTTTTCACCCGCGGTACAATACAGTATACTTATTTAATATTTCGTCCAAATCGTTAGAGCCGTTTCAGAGATCGTTTGTATAATAAATTATCTATACAAGATTAGCGCGTTAAACTAAATATAAAGATTGACACAAACTTGATATCATCGTCCCATAGACATCTTAAAGTGGCTACCTACCTAAGTACCTACTTAATTTAGGCATGAACTTTGAAATAGTAGGGACACTCGACTCTAACAAAAAAATAGCATTTTAAAGCTTAATATTTCACAAACGCATCACTAAATCAACAAGTAAAATATTAAAAAAACTATAAAACCCGAATGTCGGAAATCTATGCTGAAATTATTAAGAAAAATATCACCCCTCTTGCCATTCACAACAAGTACAGTCGAGTTCATAATATGAGCAAAAACTGGTCTTCAGTAATCTGAGCGCTATTGTGCGTTAGGCAACAGAGTCGAGAACATATATTTTTGATCGTGTGAGTGCTTCTATATTAATGAATTCCACGCGGGTGAAGCCGCGGGCAAAAGCTATAGTTGGACCATAACATAAAGGTCACAAATTCACAATTGAATGGAGAACGGAAGACGAACTGTGATACTTGATGACATGTCTCCTCGTTAAAAGACTTTTGTTAATGAAGCCTTTATACTCTGTTAAAGAATATTTAGATATTGGCTTTAATTTAATAATTAACACATTTATATGCTGTGTATGACGATCCTTAACGGTGAAAAATTATGATTTTATTATGGTTGTATCCGTTTTGACGATCTCAATGTGAATTCATATACTTTGAAATGTTCTCAAATTGTAATCATTTTATATTGACGAAATAAAATCTATCTATCATGCCATGCACCAACGCCGCATTGATGACATCGACATGTTAACTTAGCAACGCACTTATTTACTCAGCAATTTATTCATTTTTATATTGAAAATACTCGATAATTCGATTTTTCCGCCTATAAGTTATCGACTCGGATAGACAATTTTTTTACGCGCTTCAATTTGATGTGCATTTTGTTCGAGTCTACCGTAGACCGGTGCGAAATTATTAAGAGGGTTTATCCCTAAAGTTGGCAACGTCGCATATAGCTGTCAAATATTTCGCTGTTTTTATTAATTTCTCAATATTACTGAATTAAAAAAGAAGTTATCATTCTATGGTTGAATGACGCGTCTCGTTTTATATTTGTTGGTTAGGCATTCAAATGATAAGATTACATTAAAACGCATGGAAAATGCGATGAAAAGTTTTCAAAAGATAGTACTTCCATAATCCTAAATATTTCATGTTCCTATGATAATCGTTGCAATCCATACTTAATGTTTTATTCAACCATAGAGCGATAATTCATATTTTCATTTAGTAATATACAGAAATTAATTAAAACAACAAAATATTTGACAGCTATTTGCGACGTTGCCGACTCTTGGAGTAAACCCTCTTAATATAGATTATAATAGAAACACCAAACGTCAAATTCCATACAAATGGTCGACTAAGTAATGGTTGCTCTTCTTCATCGATACATTTTTGCTCCACTTATGCTGGCTAAACCGTACAAGGTACATTAAAACAATGTATGAAAGAATTGTAGACCCCAAAAAGTTGCACAGAAAAGTCTTCGACAGCATATGTTTATCTGTTACGGTTTCAATCATCCAAGCACTTTCTCTTTGTGAAAAAGTAAAGGGCCCTATGCTCTTCATTTTGAAAATTATGATAACAATTTTTACTTTTTCGCAATCTTCTTGACAAGCTCTTCATTTGGATACCCATATTGTATAATTCAAAAAACTTTTTTTTTCGATTTCCACTTCAGGTGGCTCCACCGTCTAGCCGCCATTTTGTTTTTTCATCTGACCCGTCTAGCAACATTTGGCTTGACGAGACGATTCTAATGATACCTCAATCATGAAAATCGGTTCAGCCGTTTGGCCAAAACGTGGTAATAAAGGAAATTACAAAACATAGATAGATTGATAGATAGATAGATAGATACTCACGAAAAACATTACCCTCCCTGACATTCGGGTAAAAAATGGTTTTAATAAACCCACAATATTTTTTTAAGATCTATTCAACGATATGCCGCATTATGGGGTACGCAAGAAAAAAAATACATCCCCACTTTACGAGTAGGGGAGGTACCCTATAAAAAATATATTTCAACATTTTATTGTACCACTTTGTCAGCGTAACTAATATGCCAAATTACAGCTTTCTAGAACTAAGCATCTCCGAGCAATAGTGCGGATAGACGGACGGACGGACGGACGGATGGACATGGCGAAACTATAAGGGTTCCTTGTGGACTTCGGAATCCTAAAAAGGAATTTTGCATGGCAAGTATACCTATCTACGAACCGTCTACGCTATGTACCTATTTGTTTATAAGGCTGGTTATGATATAAACCCGAGCGAAGTTGATTGCAAAGCCGAAAAGTCTGTTACGTAACAGTAACACGATGTTATCGAATTCAAGTAATTCACGTAGACAGTAAAAGCTATCGATTGGAACACATTATGGACACAAATCGCGTTAAAATTTTTTTTATTGTCATCGGTCGGTAGAGCACCCACCACCCGAGATTATTGATACAGCCTTGACCCAGTTCAAGTAAAGCTTATTTGACCGCCGCCACAGAAAATTCGTGGAGAATTATTCAGATAGGTACTCAATCTAGGTAAATGATTTTACATCACCCTTGGCCGTAAAGTGGGATTTTCTGCCCGCTACGCGGAGAGAAAATCTCACTTCTTGGCCAAGGCAAGACGTAAAACTTTTGACAAACCACGGGCGGTAATTTGTAAAGCCCTAGATCGCATATTTATGGCCCTCACCTTCGGTTCGGGCCACAGAAACCTGCGATCTGGGACATTTACGAATTCACCACCCTAGGTCTGTAATGTACTATTATTCAGTGTTCCGTCTCCAGTCACTGGATGAAGAAACTTGATAAAGAAACTTGAATTTAATTCTAAGCTAGGCTATGTGGAAACGGCAGTTAGGTAGTTTTGTTTACTTGTTACAATAAAGTAAATTGTGAATCTTGAGTGGACTGCAAGTATTCAGGTACGTAGGTACTTACATCAGGCAATGCGTTGCTTTTTGTACTGATCGAACTTTAATAATAATAGACTCGTAATTTGAAGAAAACGCCTCAAAACTGCAACGAGCGTAGCGCGTCGAGCAACCCACCAAAAGTTCCCACGAAGCTAAAATTATATCAGGATTTTCCTAACATCTACAATAAGGAGGCAAAATCGTTCACCAATTAGTTAGGTACCTAATATGTTACCAGGTTCGTTACCTTAGCTAATAGAGATTAGGCTTTCACCGTGAAGTAGGTACCCGTCGTCTAAGCTACTACTACTCTTAGGGCTGATTTTTCAATCGTCAGATAAAATTATTCTTTGGATATTTAGTCCATACAAAATTCGTTGAATAGGTACATCTTCAAAACATATGGATAATTCGCATAGGCGCTCCGTATCCTAAGGACATAGAAAATAAAAACCGGCCAAGTGCGTGTCGGGCCACGCGCAAAGTATAGGGTTCCGAAGTTGACGATGCCCACAGTACTTTTCTAAGACTTATTAGCATCTAACTAGCCTGTGGTATGACGTGCCCACCCGACGCCTCTGCCGCTCGAGAAAAATCATTGGTATTTTAATCATTTCATAAGTTGGTGGACTATTACTTGTAAGTTTGTACAGCCTACTTAGCCGTGATAGTTTTCCTTTCAACTACGTTATATATGCCATAACCGTGTTTTTTTTCAGCCATCCAAATACCACCATTTAACTGGCAGGGGTGGGGGGGACACGTGACTCTAACAAAAAATAACACTTTAAAGCTTAATATTTCACAAACGCATCACTTAATCAAAAAATGGTTTTAACAAACCCTCAATATTTTTTTAAGACCTATTCAACGATATGCCGCACCACGGGGTGCGCAAGAAAAAAAAATACATCCCCACTTTACGAGTAGGGGAGGTACCCTATAAAACAATATATTTCAAAATTTTATTGTACCACTTTGTCAGCGTAACTAATATGTATATTCATACCAAATTACAGCTTTCTAGAACTAAGTATCTCCGAGAAATAGTGCGGACAGACGGACGGACGGACGAACATGGCGAAACTATAAGGGTTCCTTGTGGACTTCGGAACCCTAAAAACGGAGCTGTACTGTAGGGGCTAGGAAATAATATAAAAAATCAAACTACCTTGCCATTCCCAATTCGTCGGCAAACATATCAACCAACGCTGAGTTATCAAAGTTTGTGAGAAACATTTTCCTGGCGTATCCGGAATAGCAGGGAATCTAGTTTGCATACGTCCACTGATATTATCAAACCCGCTTTGTCAGTCCGTACATCCGCAATATGTTGTATATTCTGTGCTCATATTTTGTCCGCCGCATCACAATTTGCCAAACTGCTTCTTTTATAGCTTAGTTACAAGTTATGTCTGAAGAAGAATTTCGTTAAAAGAGCCCGCAAATTTCAATTTTGTAGGACAGGAGGATTTTGTAGATATTAATAACAGTTAACTTATTTGCTAAGGATAATGAAGTGGCTTGAGAAAAATAGGACATTCACCTTGAAAGCTAGTCTAGTCTAGGAGCCTTATTTGGAAAGTGAAAGGATTTCATAGTGATGCTATAGGAAATTTCAAAACGTTACGCCACTTTAATGAAATTTAAATCTAGTTTCAACGTCGTGACGTTTTGACGTTCCCTGTAGAATCCTGATGAAGCAAGTACCTACCTATTTACCAAATACGATTTTTCTGGATATGAAAATAATTTGAAAGTACCCAACCAATTAACCGACTTTTTCAAGTAAAGGTGGTGTTGTATAATTACCAAATGTATTGATTTGCTTGCCACGTCAATCATGTAAATAAATAATACGTACTTACGTGCTACCACAGAATATTTAATAGTACTACATGCAGAATGACCACGGAATCAACCGCCTGAATCTAGCCGGCGCGCAACTCGCGCCCAATTCGCTCTTTAGCCCACCAAAGGAAGCAAAACTTAGGGGAAATAATACATGTGTAAGCGAATTTTGGAATAGTTGTAGGTGAAGGTGCCTTAAACAACATACTAAAAGTACTGATGGGGGGGAGCGCCGCTAACGTGTGGGGGGGGGGGGTCCAAAGGTCCCTTTTTTTGGTTTTTCGTAAATATCTCGTAAACGATAACTCACAACAAAAAATGTTCTAAGACATAAATAATTCACATTAAATTTTCTACTAAAAGATATACACAGTTTTTTGCTAGTGTAAATATTGAAATAGATAATAAAGGGGAAAGTTAACGATAAACGATTTTACGCGTAGGTTCGGGATTTGGTTCGTTGTACCCGATTCTTTTTAGATAAGGGCTGAGCCCTTATCTAAAACGAATACTTGACACAATTGTCCTTTGGATAATTCTGAGTGGATTCATTCTAAGACACCACTCGGTTGGTGGGGGGAGGGGGGGAAACTTTGCTTCCGCCGCGCTTCAGTGAGACCAATATATTTCCAAAAATTGTAGGAGTTAAGAGATGCTGTTTATTGAGAAATGATCCTTACTAAATGCTTCATCAAATCTAATTCACAATTTTTCATTTTTATTGGTGGTTTTTCTTAACTTTAGATCGATATTACAAATTTCTAAATTTAACAATTTCTTTTAGTAAGTTTGATATAAAAATGTATGGTGATGTGCAGTGCCACTTTTTCAAAAGTTGGCGCATGTAATGCCGATTTGAACATGGTATAACAATACTGTCTACTTTAAATAATAAAGAAAATATTGAGAATATTAACCAACTACTCTGAATTTTTCTATTTATCATGGGCCATTTAAATTGTTAATTTCAAGGAATTTCATTTTAAATTGAAGCCAGTTTATCACATTTAAAGAAATAATTTGTTGAATTAGTCCACTTGATTAACAGAAAATGCTGTTTAAGGTTAGATGCATTTTTACATAAGGCAGTCACTGATTTCAATTAAGAGCTTCAAAAGCGATAAAATTAGCGGTCGATTGAGTTCCTGGTTGACTGGGCACACTTGGTGTGTCTCAGTAGTTTTAAACGAGACATACCACGTGTGCCCAGTCAACCAGGAACTCAATCGACCGCTAGATTTATCGCTTTTGAAGCTCTTAATTGAAGTTAATGACTGCCTTATATAAAAATGCATCTTACCTCAAACAGCATTTTCTGTTAATCAAGTGGAATAATCCAATTTTTATTCTTTAAATGTGATAAACTGGATTCAATTATAAATGAAATTCCTTGAAATTAACAATTTAAATGGCCCATGATAATTAGAAAATATCAGAGTAGTTGGTTAATATTCTCAATATTTTCATTATTATTTAAAGTAGACAGTATTGTTATACCATGTTCAAATCTGCATTACATGCGCCAACTTTTGAAAAAGTGGCACTGCACACCACCATACATTTTTGATATCAAACTTACTAAAAGAAATTGTTAAATATAGAATTTTGTAATATCGATCTAAAGTTAAGAAAAACCACCAATAAAAATGAATAATTGTGGATTAGATTTGATGAAGCATTTAGTAAGGATCATTTCGCAATAAACAGCATCTCTTAACTCCTACAATTTTTGGAAATATATAGGTCTAACTGAAGCGCGGCGGAAGCAAAGTTTCCCCTTCACCCCCCACCAACCGAGCGGTGTCCCGCGGTGGCCCTCAGTATAAATCCACTCAGAATTATCCAAAGTACAACTGTGTCAAGTATGAGCGCTTATCTAAAAAGAATCAGGGTACAGCGGACCAAATCCCGAACCCACGCGTAAAATCGTTTATCGTTAACTTTCCCCTTCATTATCTATTTCAATATTTACACTAGCAAAAAAGTGTGTATATCGTTTTGTAGAAAATTTAATGTAAATTATTTATGTCTTAGAACATTTTTTGTTGCGGGTTATTGTTTACGAGATATTTACGAAAAACCAAAAGGGACCTTTGGACCCCCCCCCCCCCCACACGTTAGCGGCGCTCCCCCCCATCAGTACTTTTAGTATGTTGTTTAAGGCACCTTCACCTACAACTATTCCAAAATTCGCTTACACATGTATTATTTCCCCTATGAGCGCAATTAGTGTCTTCCTTTGGTGAGCTACTTACCGTCATTTGTTTCATCTGGAGATAGAGAGTGGATCACTGGCCCGCGTAGTTGGTACACACACATTTACAATTGTATGGACGACCTCGCACGCACACAGACGTCCTCGCACGCAACTATTGACACTTTATTCGAATTGTGTTCGAAATCGTGCTTTTATTGTGGTGCTACCCCAGGAAGGTGGCTTAAGACTTTAATGAATACTAGGTTCCTGGAATGCTTATTAAACTGTAACAAAGCCTGGCAATATTCTGAAAGCATTCCACGATTAGTCCAACCTTGAATTTAAATGACTAGGCGAGCAAAGTGCCCCACTTGAAACTTTCTATTATAAAGCGCTGAGACATTTTACATTTCCACAATTTCTGCTTGACGGTCACATGATAGGTACTTATTGCCAGAGAGACTTGAAATGTTTGCTGCCTACTCTTCTCAAGTTACGAAGACCTTTAAAATGCCTATCAAACGGCATAGCGTAAACAACCCCAAGTGGGCTCGATATTTAATTCCATCGTGGGCCAACCGCCTTCCCTGGTTTAATATACATATAATGGAAAACTTTCATCCTGTTTCGTTTTCGTTATTTAAGTTGCTATTGCCATAATAGATAATAATAGATATAAAAATGTACATCAGTAAGATGATGAAACAGTAGGTACCTATGGTATAGAAGCCGGGATTTTTTAGGTCTTTAATTAAAACTCGCAACGTTGGCTTCTCAAGTTTCCAAAATCATTTAACTAACTTGATTGCAAAATTGACATTAAAATTGAAATAAGTATTTCACAGTACGTGATCAGAGATGAACTGTGGTCCTAATTTTAGTAGTGCGAGATCCTTCCACAAGATATTTATCTAGGCTCTTCGGAATGGGTTACTCCCAATGTTGATGTAATATGGCACCGAGTGCTGGGTGTGGCAGAAGATGCATGAAAGTACATTAAATTCTGTAGAAACGCGGTATATACGAGTGGTATTAAATTGTCTGATAGGATTCGTAACGGTGTTAAAGAAAATGTGGCTGGAAGTTGATGTAGTCAAAAAACATACAGAAGGGTATATTAGGATGGTTCGGCTATCTGGAAAGAATGAATGAGGGATGTGTGTGTAAGCAAATATAAGGAAAGTACCCATTAAGTAGATCGAAGAGCCCTCGACACTCGCTCATCAACCAAATTAGTGATATTCTGAAGAAAGGCCAAATTAAGAGTACTCGAAACCGACGAGCTCTACTAATTGCCTGACTAGTAATACTTTTCCAACTTTTACTGTTTTTTACTGAAAAACCTTTATTTGAACGAATTCTGAATAATGACGATGACGGTCTACGTTTTTACCAGAACTAAGCATAAAGACTAATTCACCTTCCCTCGACTCGTGGTGGGTTAACGGTTAAGCAAATTTAGGAGTGTCGGTAAAAGCGTTTTCACCCCTCCTATTCGAAAAGAAGTGTTTTGTTCCCCGTTTAGAGGGAGCAAAATGCAATTTTGCTCCCTCTTCGTTTTTTTTTAATTTTTTTTCATTTCTGCCCCGCTAACAGGGAGCAAAATACGTCTTAGCAGTGCGTTCACGGAGCTGCGGAGACTGTAAAAAGTTGCATTCAAAAGTCGCGTCTTTTTCGTATTTAGAATTTTATATATCGGCATTTTACATAAATACTTTATTACACATACTAAAAATCCATAAATTCATAGATATATACTTACTTTTGATAAATTATTTTCTATTTTTTATTTTCAATTTGGCTGAATGGTGCAGGCCAATGTCGTAGCATTCCTCGTAAACTCGTCGTGTGATCGAATTAAAAAAAAACTCGAACCCGCGAATTTCGTGAGCGCTCATTTCCTTGCCGTATTAATTTTACACTTAATTTCCAAAATAAAACGTACCTTATTTAGTGTTATGAATTATTTCGTAGAAAATGAATGAAATCAAAAAGTGATTTAGGTGATGCAATGTATTGGGATCAACACCTCTGAGAATTCCAAAGGAATATTATGTAAGTACGTAATATGAATTGCACTGCCCTTTTTTCATTTTATCGCAAATGTATTAAAAAACTTTGTGTGATACAGTACGTGCGAAATTGTCATAAAATGTACTTTATTTCACATTTGTTAAATTTACCTATTAAGTATTATGAACGCAACGCGTGCGAGCATGACAGAATATAAATACAATATAGTTACTGATTCTTCAATATGGAAGTCATTTTCGCCTTCTACCTATGAATTTTTGATAAGCGCGCGAAACACACGTTCTTTTTAACCTTGTTTGTTTCTAAATGTATTATTTTTTTGTTTTACTTAATTTAAAGACAATAATGAACGAATGATCTAATGATTTTCTCATAGGAGGGGTGAAAAGCAGAGTGTACAACACGGTAGCAAACTTATTTATGCCTTGGGTGACAAAGCTTGAATCTCTCGCTAGCTCAGTGGCGGACTAAGCCTGTCGGGGGCCCGGGGCGGAAAACGAAATGGGGGCCCCCCTCCTTGCCTGTGTAGATGTGTTGATGGTGTTTGTTAGGCTCCCGTGTACTGACTACCTAATACATTTAGTTGAAATTTGTTCGCTTACCATCAGGTGGCCTGTGTGCTCGTTTGCATTTATACATCCATACTTAATATTATAAATGCGAAGCGAAAGTAACTTTGGCTGTTGCGTCTTCCTTCACGCTCAAATCGCTTCACTAATTAAGATGAAATTTGGTATGGATGGAGACAATTCTAGTCCTGATGAAGGACATAGGCATAGCCTAATTTTTATCCCGAAAAACGTATCAGACTTCCGTGGGAACGCGAGCGCTACAACCGAATCCTACACGGACAAAGTCGTGGACAGAAACTAGTTCATTTTCTAATATTATAAATGCGAAAGTAACTCTGTCTGTTACCTCTTCACACTTCAACCGCTGGACCGATTTAGATGAAATCCGGTATGGAGATAGTTCTAGTCTCGGGGAATGATCCAGTAACCTTGTCGTTTGAAATTATGGATTAGTAAGCGCGAAATCCGTTAGTTCTGATTTTTTGCAGGCTTATTTATGATGTTGGCCTAATGTACCTATCATCAAATTTTGTGACCTCGAGCGCTAAACGCAACTTTGTCAAAAATTAAAAAACCGAGGAAATGTGGGATGCTTGCTCAGATTTTGGCGATTTTTACCCTAAAGGACTAGTTTTTGATACTACCATCATTCTTCAGAACTTCGTAATATTTTAGAAGTCACTCGAACAGCTGTAGCTGGATGTGTTTCCAATTACCTCTATCGGAGTGTTCTAGTGTTGCTCGTGTGGGGTCACGAATTGAAGTCACCTGTAGCATTTTTATATCCTACTAGCTTTTGAAGGCGATTTCGTAAGCGCCATGATCTTATACATGTAAACTCCCTTTTTTCCCGTTCCCGTAATAATTTTGGAAAATCCCTTACTTTACACCTCTTCAGAAACCTACATGCCAAATTTCAGCTTCCTACGACCATTAGTTTCAGCTGTGCGTCACACACATCAAAAAGAACTTTGGGGTAACCATCGAACTACTGCCACGTTTTTGCTATAGTTAGCAGACAACGCTCAGCCAAAACTAGTCGTAGGGGCAAGACGCCGCGAGGAAAGAAAGGAAAATCCAAAAAATTCAGTTGTGCAATTTTGTAAATTAACGGGGCTGGGGCCCCATAGGTACGAAAGATTTGCCTCGGGGCCTCGAGCGTGAGGTGGTACAGTCATGCTGCCTGGTCGAAACTATTTTTCAAGTTTTTTTGCCTTAAGTACTATAATATTTGGTGATTTGGGGGCCCCTAGGACCGGGGGCCCGGGGCGGACCGCCCCCGCTGTTGGGTGCAGGTCTGATTTAAAGGAAACACCGCAACTTATTTTTTATAAATGTACTGTATTCCACTTCCATACAATTTTAATATGAAAAAGCGCAAGCTCTCAGTTTGACAGCTTTCTTACAACTAAAACAACTGAATCTAAAACTACCGTGTTTTGTACGGTAACGTACATATTCCCCGGAGAGAAAAATAAACAAAAGCTTAAATTTAAAAGTAAACATTTAAGTAACTTTAACATGCAAACATAATTAAGCTAGTAAGTATGTTTAGCTTCAAATAAGTATTTTTAACATAAAAATATCAAGTTTAAGTACATGCTGCGTTTTAAACACAATGGAAATAAAACTGTGATTTTAAGTTGAAAAGTAACATGAAATATTGAAATGTAATTTTACACAAATAAACATCGTAATTTTGAATTTATGTTTCATTTAAGGAAAATATTAGTCACAATCAATTGGCAAGACACATATCTTATATATGCTAGTCCTTATTATAGAACCTTTACTGGTCCTTATGGAAAGTGCTCGCACTTTTCCATCAGCCCCAGGAAAGACTTCAACTACTCTGGCCATTGGCCAATTTAATGGAGTGACATTATCATCTTTCACTATGACTAATGTACCAACTTTGATGTTTTCGCGTTCAGCTCGCCATTTTGGCCGATTTTGCAACTGTACAAGATACTGCTTGTTCCATTGCTTCCAAAAGCTTTGGACCATTTGCGTGCATTGCTGCCAAAATTTCAAACATGAAGCTGGTACCTGTAAATTTCTTTCAGGATATGAAGTTAATGGTGCGCCAGTCAGGAAGTGACCTGGCGTTAGATAAGACATTTCAGTGAAGTCAGTGGTAGGCAATGCTGTTAGTGGACGAGAATTTAATATTCCTTCTATCTGAATAATAACTGTGTTCAACTCTTCATAAGTCAAAACAGTGTTGCCAACAACTCGCTTCAAATGATGTTTTATACTCTTTATTCCGGCTTCCCATAAGGAACCAAAAACTGGACTGTAGCTCGGAATAAATTTAAACTCAATTCCTTGTTCAGATGCGTTATTTATAACAGTTTGCTGATGATTAGTGTCGCATTGTAACTGATACAATTCATATAATTGGTTCTTAGCCCCTTTAAAAGTACTTGCATTGTCGCAATATACAACTGAAGGCTTATTTCTACGCGAAATAAATCTTTTAAACGCGTTTAAAAATGACTCAGTAGTTAAATCCGACACCAATTCGATGTGCACAGCCTTTGTTGCGAAACATACGAACAATGCAATGTACGCCTTGTACAAGACAGGTTTCCTAACACGATACATTTTAACAGTTAGGGGTCCTCCATAGTCTAAGCCTACCTTGTCAAAGACGCGACACGAGTTCACTCTGTCATGAGGAAGCGAACCCATTAATTGTTCAGCGTGTTTTGCTTTAAGCTTAAAACAGATTATACATTTGAAAAGTACACGGGTAACCTCCCTTATACCGCCCATTATACGATATCTTAGGCTCAAATTGTTTAACACAAGTTTTGGACCAGAATGCAGTAACGTTCTGTGCTCATTTTCAATGATATATTGAGTTATCTTTGTGCCCTTAGGCAGAATGATAGGGTGCTTCTGTGAGAACGGAACGTCCGCATGCTGAAGCCTGCCTCCCACTCGGAGTAATGAGAAGTGACACAAGAATGGATGCAGCTCCTGGAGACTTGATTTGAGTGACTTATTCGACGTTAAAGCCTTTATCTCTTCACTGAAGTGCCTAGCTTGTTCGTACCTTATAATAACATTCAAAGAATTATTCAATTCTCGAGGAGTCAGGCATCCAATCTTCTTATCAGTGCTCTTTCCTGAAACACATTTTTTACAGTTATTTATAAATCTATAGCACCATGCTATGATACGTTTCATCTTAACTATGCTTGAACAGTCATTAAACAGTGGCAAATCATCATTTTGTTTGGTAACAACCAGCGACTGTTTCAAGTCAGGTATTTCTTCTGGCAACGCGATGTCATCATCAGGTTTAAAAGTTGGGCTGCTTAAATAAGCTGGGCCCTTCCACCACAAAACGTTATTCTGCAATAGATGAGGCTCTACGCCGCGCGAAAGGCAATCAGCTGGATTGATTTCTGTGTTGACATAATGCCAGGAAAAATCCTTTGTTAACTCTTGAATCATTTTGATCCTATTTGCAACATAGACAGTAAGCTTCATGGGTTCCGTTTTTAACCAAGCAAGTACTACTTGCGAATCGACATATAGATACACGTTGACAGTAAATTTTAATTTCATGAGGTCATATATTCTGTTTGCCAATATGGCTAATAACAGAGCGCTATTCAACTCTAATCTTGGTGTGCTCAGTTTTTGCACTGGATTGACGCGTGATTTGGAGCAAAGCAAATCCACTGTGACGTCACCATTACTGTTAACAATTCTCAAATAAATACAGCAACCATATGCGAGGTTGGATGCGTCTGAGTATCCAATGATATTGATTGATCGAGCATTTCGTGTATCTATATTTCGACATACCTCAATGTCTGACATGTTGTCAAGACTGGTAGCAAAGTTCTTTGACTCATGATTGAGCTCGGCTGGTAAGGCTGAATCCCAGCTAAGTTTGGCCATCCATATTTTTTGCATTAAAAGTTTTGCAGTCACAACAATAGGACCTGCCAAGCCAAGCGGGTCAAAGATCTTGCTTATAAAACTCAATACTTTTCGTTTTGAGTAAGATTCAAGTATTTCCTGCTTAGGAGAACTTATAATAAGAGTATCTTCAAGTAGGTTACATTTGACACCTAATGTTTTGTCATAACTAGAATTGTTTTTATCTGTGAAATGAACTTCAGCTTTCTCCTTTTTACAATGAGATTGAATGCCGCATAGTAGCGAGTTATCATTAGAACACCATTTGTGGAGGCTAAATCCACCTAATTTTAACAATTCAATAAATTCATCTCGAGTTGCAATCGCTAAAGTTCTATCATTACAAGCTATGTTGGCATCGTCAACATATGTGTTGTGAAGCAGCACGTCTGCAGCCAGGGGGAATTCATCTTTATACCTATTGACTAGCTCGAGCAAACACCTAGTAGCCAAGAAAGACGAACTCTTAAGACCATAGGTCACCGTTTGCAGCTGCAGGCACTGAATTTCAGCATTGGGAGCTGGTCTCCACAAAATGTTTTGTAGGCAGCGGTGTGATGGCGCCACGAGTATTTGTCGAAACATTTTTTGTATGTCACAATTTATGACATATTTAAACAGTCTAAATAAAATTATTATATTGAACAAATCATTTTGAACAACAGGCCCATTTAGCAAGACATCATTTAAGGCAATTTTGTCTAAACTTTGCATGCTTCCATCAAAAACAACTCTCAAACGGCTTGTTAAGCTGTTTTGGTTGTATACAGGGTGATGACTTAAAAAGAAAATAGCTTGCCTATCCAGGTCATAGTCAGAGATTGGAATCTGAATAGCGTGGCCAAGAGCAATGTATTCATCAATAAAGGCCTTGTATTCATTATACAATTTAGGGTCTTTATGCAATCGTAATTCTAAATTTTGGAATCTTTTTAGAGCGCATGTGAGTGAATCACCCAACTGTAATTTGGCTATATCTTGCTTCAACGGCAAAGCCACTTGAAATTTATTATTTTGCAACACTACAGATTCTTTGAAAATATTTTCAGCTAGCTCTTGTTCACTATTGGCCTCTTTGTAAATCTCTGGAACCTTTTCAGTTGTCCAAAATTGTGACATAGTTTTATCTAAGTTATCAAGAGTACTAACAGTTGCTGCGTAGCATGAGGCTGGGCCTGGATGCGAGGTGGCAGGATTGCTGCTCGACACCTTGCCTGCTACAATGTAACCAAAGCATGTATTTTGAAGATATAATTCTCCAGGTTTGACAGGAAGCTGTTCACGCAGCAACACCTGGAAGAATATGTCACATCCTAGAAGTATGCTGATTTTATCACAGACATGAAAATCTTGATCTGCTAATTTTACATAGGAGGGCATAGGAATTTCCTCTTTGTTTACAGTGAACTGTGGCATTTTGCATGTTATGTTGCTGACCACGTGACATGTCACTGACATGTTGAAATCATTTGTTGTAGAATGTATGCTAACTGTGGCTTGTTGCGTTGTTCTACTGGAGCCATCACACACACCACTGATAATAGTGTTGGAAGGTTGTATATCACAGACTAAGTCTTTTATTAAATCAGATCGGACAAAGGAAACTTGGCTGCCCGAATCCAAAATAGCCCTAGCATAAATGGGGATACCTTGCTTGTTTAGTAATTTAACTTTAACAGTTGGCAAGAGTATGTTGTCACTAGCCTTTGACAACAGGCTCACATGACCTGCATTTTGAATGGGGACACTGTCCTCATGTAATAAAGAGTTATGCTTCTCTTTACATACCATACATTTGAAACCATATAAGCATTTTTTATTTTTGTGTTCATTAAGGCAAATTTTGCACAAGTTATTTAAATTCACATATTCTTGCCGTTGTGGATTACTTAATAATTTAAATCCTGGGCATTGATGTAACTTATGCAAGCGAGAGCTGCAGTACTTACATTTTACTTGTAAAGTCTTATTTGGACTGCTAGTTGTAGTGACTAGACTGCTCCTCCGCACTCCAGTTTGGCCCAGCGACTCGAGCGCTGTGGCACGCTGCTCTAGAAAAGTGAACAGATCATGCAATTGCGGCAAAGATACATTTTGATTTTCTAAATGGAAGGCCCTAAGTGTATATTGGTCTAATTTTCTTTGTAAGATTGTCAAGAGCACCAGATCCCAATGCTGAACAGGCACATCCATATTTTTTAGCGCACTTAGATGTTGCTTAGTTTTATAAACTATATTGCGAATAGCACTTGGCGAAGTTTTAAGCACAGGAGGAAGGTCCAAAATAGAGGAAATGTGAAAGTTTACCACTTGTTTCTTATTGTCAAACCTATCAGACAAAAGCTTTAATGCAGTTAAATAGTTTTCATCATCCAAAGGCAAATGCTTAATAATATTCAAAGCTTCACCCTCTAAAAGTGATCTCAAGTAATAAAATTTGTCACAAGATGACAAAGTCGGATCCTTGTTAATAACACTGTTATATAACGAAATAAAGTCGTGGTAATCACCTACCTCGCCACTAAATTTCTTTATTTCTATACGAGGTAACCGTTGAAACCCTATAGGAGGGCCCGGGGTCTGCGCTGGCGGCTCGGAAACTGCTGCAGGCGCAGGCACCGGTGATATAATCTCCGAGAGGAACGCTGCCATCTCGAAGTAAGCGTCCTCGACGCTCTGCACACTTTCTTTGTCGTCACTGTCTATTAACGAGATTTCTAGATTTAATTCCATGTATTCACTGTAGGACTTTTCAAGTTTATCTCTTTTTTCACGTAAAATGGCTAAATTGTGCTTACCTGGAGTTAAATCCTTTATATAGGCTTTAAGCCTTGTCATAAAGGCCTTTGATTGCCCCCTGGCTGCTACGAGACGCTTCAGCTCTTCTGCCATCGCAGTGGCAATACAACGTCAAATCGTAATATAAAATCGTTATCGATCACGTACAATGCAAAATAAGTACACTACAAAACGTTAACCAATATGAAAAATATATTTTCACTCGCAACAAAATCCACGCATAAGATGGCGGTCCATAAATAAAATAAACAAGGCTAAAAATAATGTTATATGGAACCAACAAATGAGCGAAGTGAAGGCTCGACGTAACGTGATGCGCTGCGCTGTGATTGGTTGTTTTGACGGATGCTTAATAACCATTGGCTAGTATTGCCGTTCAACTCTGGCGCAGCCAGGTGATAGGTATAAATCGTGAATAGTATTTTTATAACTTAAATACTAAAAATGTCGGTAAACTTGTAAAGTTTTCAATAGAATCGAAAATGTAGTCCCACTTCGATTAAATATAGTGAACTTCTGGAATGTTTAAACGTGTTATGTATGTATTTTTAGGGAGATGGCCCTAAATTCACAATGAAGCACTGTTGAGAATGACGATTTCTTCAATAGGCGGGTTTGCGAAACGTATAACTTGCGTGGCATGTAACATGCAAAGCACTTAGGTAGGGTATAGTTTTGTCGTTGATTAAAATACGAGCACTGCACGCACAACGATGAGAAAATTAAAGTTATCAGGTGTAAAAACCTTCGGTAGGCAAACTGTACCGTAGTATAGGTATATACGAGTTCCGCACTGCAGGAACCACTAAAGGGTGTGTACATGAAACCATACACGTTGATTCGTCAATGACGAAATTGAAGACGGTTGACGATGACGATGAGTAGATAGCTTAGTTGATGTGCACGGCACATCGGCCTAGGCTCCGCATATATCCGCACTGCAGACTTAAAGCTAGGCTCGCCTGTACTCCGGTCTTTATGTTGCGGCGTAGATTTAGTCGGGCGCACTGCACACCGATAAGATTGCAAGGCAACCTCCGCGCACTGCACGTTGATCAGGAATAAACCGCAAACGACTACATAAACTGTTTGAGTTGTAAGTCCACGGGTGCCGACAAATGTGTCGGCCACGCGCACACAGTGACGTAACCAGGGGTAATGCACTGCACTATCACTGTCTCAAAAGTCTGGAACTGCACTTTTTAGGGTTCGAAGGACCAATGTTGGGTGCAGGTCTGATTTAAAGGAAACACCGCAACTTATTTTTTATAAATGTACTGTATTCCACTTCCATACAATTTTAATATGAAAAAGCGCAAGCTCTCAGTTTGACAGCTTTCTTACAACTAAAACAACTGAGTCTAAAACTACCGTGTTTTGTACGGTAACGTACACCCGCCGCCCCCCCCTTAGTCCGCCACTGCGCTAGCTCAAGATTCCACGCTAGAATCCCTCGCTTACGCTCGGGATTCTATTCTGGAATCTTTCGCGTCGCTCTGGATTCAATCCGTCACCCGCGGTAAAATATACCTTTTTGCTCCCTAGTCATACAATCTACTATTCCCACTCTTTATTCGCCAGGTACAGCATAATCAGAAAGTTTCACCAAATGCCCCAATTCCATCGAAAATTCACGAACGTACCGACCCGCAACCGCGAATCTGCAATTATTTAATAGTTTTCGAGGTGTTGCTCTACGGAAACTGTGGAATCCTGACAGTTTAATCGAACACCGATGTTTTAATCCAAAGCGCGTTTACATTGCTGCCTTTACGTGTAGGAAAGCGTTAGAGCTCATCTCCAACCGGCAATGTAAGAGAGCCTTTCCATAGAGGTCATTCGATATAAAGCATATGGTATAGGGTCATAGTATGGGGTGCCCGGGCACGATACCAGTCGGGCGGGAGGAGTAATCATCCACAACGAGTGTTGCCAGCTTGTCACGGAAAGAGAAAATTTGGGACTATTGTAATGCCCCGTTAGATTTATTTTAGTATCTACCTGTATACTGATGTCTCTTTAATAGACGATAAACCTAAATAAACCTAGGTAAATAGTCAATTGTATGGCTGTACCAATGTAAGATTAAAGGTTATTTTTCGAGAAAAAAGTTCATTTTTTTTACAAACAATGATCCTACCCTAAACCCTAAGGACCCTTTGAGTGCCACGACGTTAATTGTAGGAGTTAAGAGATGTTGTTCTTGCAATTTGATCCTTAAGTAATTTTCATTAGAGAGATTTCATAGAGTTTTTCTTAACAATCGATATCACATATTTCGGAATTTAACAATTTTTTCTAGAACGTAAAGTAAGCATAGAATCTCTTAACTCCTATAAGTAACGGTGTGGCACGTAAAGGTGTACCTCAGGGTGTAATTCTTTTTTTTTTTTTCAGCTATCTCGAAAACCATCCATCTCTCACTTAATCTTACTCGTAGGTAAATCTCACATTTGTACAGTCATTAATCTACTGTGACTTGGGTATTTCCTCAATTTACGGGACAGCCTGTATTTTTGGTACATACTTACTTGGTTTTTCATTGTGATTTTTAAAATTACAGGTAAGTAAGTAGTGATTTGTTCAAATTGTGTCTTATATTATATTTAATATTATATTATTTTTTCTAGCGTCAGAAATTTCAAATTTGTTTGATGAAATGAACAACTCATTAGGTCGTTAACGAGAATATCAACACACAGATATTCGCTGTGTGCATAGTTATCAGTGAGATTTACCAAATAATCTTATACAGTATTATACTTATTCCATAGAATAAGTACTAGAGTAAGAACCATAAGTAAGTTCCATAGAGTAAGAACTTGTACCCTGCATCATAATGCAGGGTACAAGTTGCCGCAATATCAGTATCACTTGAGGCTTCCAGCTAGTTAGCACTGTATCCGGTAAAAACCGGGAATTTTCCAAATGTCGGGAAACGATTTTTCTGGTCTGGCCACCCCGCGGCGCGGCGCCGCTCAGTGTGTTTCCCACCTCCGCTGACGCCGCTCGCGTCGCGACCTCCACATACCTACTACAATACAACGCGAGTGCGTGTGTGAACTTAAGCTTAGATATTGTATAACCACGGACAGTACAGTCAAGGTCAACTTTCTGCCGTTTGACACCTGTTGTGTCTGTATATGTACGTATTTTTTATATACTATAATATGTAAGTAAGTAGTTGTTGTGTTGCGAACGTTTACCTTCTATCATTAAACGATGTTTCATCAGTTTGGCATATACAATATGAATGTTTGATTATGTACCGATGAGTAAATTAAATACATGTTTCCAATGGGGTATACCTAAGTAATGCGAATTTATATGCGGACTTAGAGAGCTTTAAGTACCTACCTACCTATTTCAATTACGCTCGATATGGAAAACTTTTCAAAGGCAATTAAATGTTGTACTAATGTAATTTCAATCATAGTAATAGGTATTCGACTTAAAACTTTAAATTTGTATCCCCTCTCCGTGACCATTGGATGTCCGTCTTTTCTATTTAAGGATTAAAAAATATATAAATATTTGGGATAATTTCCCACTAAACTATTGCAAATCTGGATATACTGTATCCTAGATATTTGGAGAAGTTGTTGAATGTTGACGTAAAATTACATAAATTGCCTACATAAAAATACATTAATAAAACCGAATGATACCTACATTTTTTTGATGCAACCAATACTTTTACCGCCAGGTTAATACCAGGTAAGTAAAAATAGGTACGGTATTTTGAAGTGGCAATTGGCGTTTCCGGCAATCGTTGGAACTCCGCAGTCAGCGCGGGCGCAGCGGAAGCGTCGGATCCATTCAAATAATTCAATTAAATCTCGCGAGCAGAGGGCAGTCGCGCTTCACAGCTGCACGGCAGAATAAGGATGTACTTTTTAAGCCACGATAAAAAAAAACAAATTTAAATACGTTGACGTCACGACTGGATTGGGTCAGCTGGTGGCAACCCTGCCTGCTGTTCCGGTGGTCGGTTCGAATCTTGCTAGGGACAAACTCCAGTCATGGATGTTTAGTATATTTATCTTAGATAATAATGATTTTATTATATAAGTACCTATTTATATTGTTGCACACAATATATTTATTTATTTACATTGTCAAAATAGCATTACGCTCTTATTGTCAAAATTTTGAAAAGCTAAATACAATAGGTATATAGCTCAATATTTTTTAACGTAACATAAACAGTTCCAAGGCGGACTCATGCCTGCCAGAGCTTCCACCCTCGATTTAAACCTCATGTAACTCATGTTGTAATTGTAATTACATACAGAAATGTGCGCATCCCGAAACGAAAAACTGGTTTTAGTTCTAAAACCAGTTTCGGTACTATATAAATACAAATTAATCGCTGAAGTCAGTTACGTAACGACCTTTAAAGCAACCAAGGACGTCTTCACCGGGGTCATTCCAAAGGGTCGGAGTACGGTATAGTAAGTAAGATATAAAGCCGGGTTGGCAGTCATTTTGAACCAATGCTGCAATTAACTTGGCACTCGAACTTCGACACGGCATTGCGTGATATTTGAATCTTTGCATAAACCCGTGCCTTGTTTATCGATATCGATACTTAAGTTCTACTCTTAAAGTGATTCATACCGTGGCTTTGTGTTTAAGTAACGAGATACCAGACCGTGTTCCTTCTTTATTTCCATTTCACTGCTCACATTAACTACTTATATGACATGAGTGGGTGTCGTTAGACCGTCAAAACATTTACCGAAGTGAGTGCCATATTAAATTGTTCTAACTGCTATTTTAGGGTTGTACCTACTTGAATGTATGTTTTTGAAGTGCAAAATGAATGCGTGATATTATTTTGTTTATATATTTTTTCTCTTTTATAAAGATTCTGATATAGATATATAGATAATATAATAATTGTGACAGCTACCAATTGAAAACCTAGGAAACCTGAGTTGGAATTTGCTTTTAGGT
Source organism: Aethes cnicana (assembly GCA_963971205.1). Taxonomy (NCBI): domain Eukaryota; kingdom Metazoa; phylum Arthropoda; class Insecta; order Lepidoptera; family Tortricidae; genus Aethes; species Aethes cnicana. Next base: position 8,267,914 of record OZ020280.1, read on the forward strand.
ATGTACCTATTTTAATTATCAGTCAGGTGTACGTCAATATGTCGACATCTTCTCAAGCTTCCCAACATCCTTTTAATCGATATTTCCATCGACTCGTCCCCACCCCTAGTGCCTTGTGCCGCATCATGTGACTGCTCTCGTTCGCTGACAGAAATGCATCGGAGCGCAATAACTCCCTCTTGTTCCACCGTTCGACGTTCGCCGTGTTCAACCGCATTCAGCATGCAGAATAGAGCAGCTCATATTCCGTGAAGCGTAGGGGAGAAGTGGTATGAAAGAGCCATTTTTCTCAACGAAGCAAAAGGATATAATTTTAATGATAGAAATTAGGATTTTTTTAACTCTTATTATGGTTTGTTTATTAAAGTAGATAATTTCATAGGAAAAATCCGTAAAAACATCATAAAAACCAATAAAATAATCATTTTTGTAAAGTGTGTCATTTGGCTCTTTCATAACTTTTCGGTATTGAAAGAGCCACTGAAAGTTATGAAAGAGCCAGTCTGTATTAATTATGAAAATAATGCAAAATTATAATTATGCACGGTTATTATAATTAACAAAAAGGCACATCTAACAAATACTTATTGAAAACTTATGATGTTTTCGTTATATTTTTATTCTATCAGTTATTTTAAGTCATTCTAACAAATGCTTTAATTTTAACATATTTTCAATCATAACTATCTATTTTAGGTACATAATGTTAATTTTTTTACTTGAGAGGTATTTTTTTTAACTCATATTGAAATTTAAATAAAATAGCATATAATAATCTTCTTTTAATTTTTAAGAACTTGAAGAAATATTGCACACATTAAACTTCAAGATATTTCGATTTCTTTAAAATTATGTTTTTTCGGCCTTTACAATAATATAAAAATGTGTGTATCTTAAAATTGGAAACAATTCTTACAAAAGTAACTGGATTTCCCTTTAATGCCACAGGATTCGTAAGCCCAACCAGAAGTGCTTCTTCCATTTTCGATTATGCTGGTTTTTATTTTTAATTTTTGGACCAAGCTTTTCCTTAATGCAATCCCTGAAGCAAATAATTTAATAATACCTAAGTAGACGTATATAAAAACCGCGTAATAATTAATTTATCTATTTCAAATACAGGTTTTTAAATGATTGATCTTATGAAAGAGCCAGCTCTTTTAAGGCCCTTTGTCCCGGCTCTTTCATGACTTTTTGCTAAAAAATATATTGCCTTCAAAATAACAACTATATAAAAACTTCTGCACCTTACTTTTTACGCAGCTGCAAGTTCCAATATATACACAAACTCAATATATAATTCATGTACCTCTATTGGTTCACAGTAAAATACCAAAAAACAAATTAACTGACGCAAAATACTTACTTTTGAGTGCCAAAAACTTTGACTTGATATACCGGTGACCATTGGTCCCGGCGAATTGTCAAATGTTTGTGGGTGGCAGGAAATCAGTATTGCCACTTAAAAATAAATTTGCTAACCAATTCGTTCATAAACTACCGAAATAATGCAAGTGGCTCTTTCAAAACCTGGCTCCTTCATGCCACTTCTCCCCTATTTTAGGCGGCAACCGCGTCAAAGACTAAAGGTGTTTGTTTTAACTATAATTTGACTAGGTACAATAGGCAAACACTAGTAAGCGAAGTGAAAATTATACCTATGTACATATGTAAAATCAATTTAAGGATATAAAGTGGTTTTTGTAGTTTAAAGTTTTTATTTTAACGAATTTAATCTGTTTAAACCAAGCTATATTAGGTACTTAGAGGTAATAAGAAGAAAAAATCCATGTTACTTTTATTCTTCTCCTACAGTTAAATATTTCCTGGAATAAATTTACTAAAATCAATCGACAAATCCTTACTTGGCACAAATCTAATTTTGTTACCCAATGTAGCATAACGTAGGTAACAATATTAGATGCCGAGTTCTTTTCCGAAGTGATTTTCCATAAAAAGTGACTGAAGCTCTTAAATGGATAACGATTTCTTAAATTTAGATGGCTTTAGGTTTAGCATTACTTAGTATTTCTTTTATTTTAAGCCGGACAAATAATTCTTATTGTTATGCTTTACAATCCATACTAATATAATAAATGCGAAAATAACTCTGCCTGTCTGATACCTCTTCACTCTTCAACCGCTTGACCGATTTACAAGAAATTTGGCATGGAGATAGTTAAAGTCCCGGGAAAGGACATAATTATGCTACTTTTCAACTCGGAGGAACGAACTAGTGTTTCACTGTGTAGTGTTTACTTCGTATTAGGTAGGTATTAGTTTAGAATGGTCTGCAAAAAGTAGTTGTCTTTACAAACCCCTGATATTACTTACCGCAATATTTTTGCTTGAAACTTTTTAATGAAATAGAAGATAGCGACGACGTGAATTATTCTGAGCTTTATAAAATAAGGTTAATAGGAGCCTGTCTCAAAAATGGCACCGTTCGTTCGTTCTCTTTATTTAGTTACTTACAAATTTTGAAACGGTGCAACGAAATAAAATAAATATCTTCGCAGAAAAATCATTCTATATAAAACGAGCAATATTTATACACCGACATATACGTTCTCGAAAACGGTTCTAAGTAAGTAGGTATTTCAATCGAATTTGGATGGGTTTACGGGGTCTAAAATGTATCTAGTTAGTATCATATCTGCGAAAAATCACCCTCAATCAATCAGCTAAAGTTCACACATACAGGTAGGTACTGAATGAAGCAGTCGTTGTTGGATTTGCGATTCTGCATTTGAAATGAATCTGCTTTTATATTTAAATGCAGCCAATCGTTTTTAGAATACAGCACTGCGACTGAAGTGCATTTTCATGTTTAAATAACGGTGTTGCTTAATCCGTTCAAAGATCGTTCAAAAGTTCCCTTCAATACAATAAGTATGTATGTTTATGTTCTAAAGGCGATTTAAATTCGAGCCACGCCTGATGCATGTTGAAGATTTTGCTATAAGTAGGTACATACAGCATACATACATATACATTCAGCGACAGAGTTTACCGAGATCAGAAACTTTATCATCTTAGGTTTGTACTTAGCTTCCCATTCGACTTTGAAATGAGGACTTGTATTTATTAAGTTCTAGATTTGTTTCTCATCACGTGATCTGCAGAATTGTACAGTTTCAGGTTATTGATAAATTGTTTGAAATCATGTAATTTGAAACATGAAAGGAATCAAGAGTTGTGATTTCGACGCGAACTGAAACTTATATACCCCCGGGGCGCTCTATGCCAAAGTGAAATGCTAAGCGTTAGAACTCACATCACAGGAGGGAGTGATGAATCATGGATGAATCCGTCTCGTGCAAGATAATTGGAAGGGAAATATCGATCATTATGATTATAAAATACTTATTCGTACACTGTAATCTTATACACTAAACACCAATGCAAACGGGTCACACTGTATAGGATTTTCTATACAAACTGACCAGTTTTCATCTCTGCCATCACCACTAGACCACTTGAGACCATTTGAGCCCCACTGCTGGGCACTGGGCTTCCTCTCATCACGAGGATCACATCGTGTACCTACTACTAATAATAAGTGTGTAGAAAAGTCGCGTCTATAATTTGAAAACTAAAAGAAATGAACAAGTCGAGGGGACTACACATATAAACGATACTGAACACAAAAAAAACGATTTTTAGACAAAAATGGCTGTATGTAAGTGTATGTCCGGATTTAACTCCAAAACTATTGGTCGGATTGCGACAAAATTTGTTATGGGGGCAGTTTCTAACACTGGTCAACACAAAGGCTACTTTTTATCCCGAAAAAACACATACTTAGTACCCGCGGGAACGCTATAACCGAATTCCACGCCGATGAAGTCGCGGGCAGAAGCTGGTTCTTGTATAGGTATTGCTATTTATCCAAGCGATCTCAGAAAAGTATCTAACGATTCGGACGAAATTTGAAATAGGTAGTTTAGAATTTGGTACGGGTTTACGGGGGCGATAAATCGATCTAGCTAGGTTTCATATCTGGGAAAACTCGGTTTTAGCTATTTTCACCCGAGCAAAGTTCGGTCGCCTAGTAGTCGCCTAGCCTATCACTACATAGTATAAAACAAAGTCGCTTTCCCTATGTATGCTTAAATCTTTAAAACTGCGCAACGGATTTTGATAGCGGAGATAGAGTGTTTCAAGAGGAAGGTTTTCGTATATAATTTGTTATAGTTTAACGCTCAATTCCCGCGGGAACGCTATAACCGAATTCCACGCGGACGAAGTCGCGGGCAGAAGCTAGTTAATAATAATACCAAGAAAGAAAATCAGCCCTAGATGGTCGTGTCTTATTACAATAGGTACCTACAATCTGAACTAAGTAAGTAAATAAACTTACAAGTACAACGCATTCAAGAAAACGAGCCTCGAAACGTCTTACAAGTCTAGTCTGCCCAACAATATTATCCGAAAGTTGGAGGCGCGGACGGGAAATCGATTAAGAACAAGGGGTGACGATTCGGCTCCTCAGGGAGCCACTCTCCGCACTAAGGGGGAATTGGGCACGCGCGTGAACGGCTAGTGGTTTTGAGAAAGGGACGAGAATATTTTAAAGTGCTTTTATCCTGTTACGGTCGCGGGCGGAATTTTTTTCAAGGAAGTTAACGAGCGCCTTGCCTTACTTGAGTGGAGTGTTGTCACAAACTTAGAAACGTCAGCTTGAGTTGGGGATTTCGCATGTTTTCTTGGAGTATTAGGCATATTTACTTTAACTTTATTATGCTCAAGTCATTCTAAGTTGGAATTTATGGAAAATATTGCAGATCAGGGGATGAAGAAAAGAAATACAAACTTCGTGTGATGAGCTAGACTAACAATATAAAAATATATTTTAGTCTAGTAACAGAATAAAAAATAAAGATGGGGTAAGTAATATAAAATTATCATTAGGTAAAGCAACAACTCGATTACTTAATACTTTTAGTTGAAATCATAAAATCGCAATTCAAATTAACATTATCAGGACAGTGGCAAATTTCATATAATTGCTCCATACAAATATGGACCAGTTCAATCGAATCACACCCTGATTGCCCATTGTGATGGTAAATTCCCTTTTCCATATGAAAAGTTAGTGGTGCGTCCGGCGGGAACCGGCCACTTGCGTTATTGGATCACGTCACGTGTGGCAGGTGTTAATTACGATTCTGCGGTGACTGTGGGCACTTAAAATGAATTGTCCGCGTGTCGTTATCATGGAGGTAATAAGTACATCTGGAGCGAGTAGTGTCAATTTTGAAACTATAAAAAATTGAGCTGTTGAGAGCCCGAAGCTAGTTTTCGTTCACTATTCAAAAACGTGCCCAAAATTTCACCCAAGGTTTCTTTTGTTTTTGAAAAAGTTCGTTTTACAAGACCATTATTAACACCACTCACCGCGCGCATCTTTCACAAATTTTGGTCAAAGTGGTAGATTCCAGTTATTAGTTACATTACAAGTACATACTAACTACATGGTCGCAAATCGCAATAAACTTTATAGGTAGAACGAGGTAAGAATGGGTGGTTACAGTAGGAAATTGAAGCGTGTTTTTATATCATCGAATATTTTTGTAATTACACATAATTTACTTATACATAAGTTCATAGTGACATTCCAAAGTGGTGCTTGTTGTGATAGGACCAAAATAAACATAAAATTAATGAAAATGGACTACACATCAAATGTAAGGAGAAGAAAATTTTAAACTTAAAGCCATGTGAACCAGCCAGGTAGGTAGCAGAGTTCATAAATATTGCGGAAGCTGGCCATGCATAATGGCGAGCTGAGCTGACCCATCTTCTTTGAAATTAAGTTGTTTTTTACAGTAGAATGTTTAGAATTATTTAAATATTTAGTCTTTATGTTACCTTTGAGATGTGAAGAGCTGAAATAAAATACCGTAAATTCATACAACAGTTTCATATTTGCGCCGAATGGTATTCGCGCATAATTTTCGAATTGCGAATATTATTTACGCAGAAAATTACTTTTGCCGAAATTTGCTACGCCGGAAACTACTTTCGCATACCTTTATTTTCGCCGATTTAATTATGAGTATTGAGTATCCTGTATAACATCGATGATTATCTAAATAGGGGGAGGGGGGATTTTTACTAACTGATAATTTCGTTTACTTATACATATAAAAAATAACGTAACCTAACCTATGCGAGTCGGTTTTGCTCCAAACTTTAATGTTACCGGACACCGTGAACTGCCGAACTCTATCTAATAAAAATTAGTACCTACCTATGTTGAACAAATTATAGGGTACAAAATTTTATACTTAGCTAAAATCGTTTTTGAGTTATGACATACATTTTCGGACTTCCAGTTTTCGGACTAGCAATTTTATGTGGACTTTGGCGCTTCCTACATTAATTGTTGTTTCGGACATAAATTCGGACAATATTTCGGCCTATCAAAATTCTGCTAAATTACTAGTATGCCAAACAATATTATACATTATAAAATTCCGCCAAGTCAACATTATGCCAACACAATATTCGGGTAAACACCCATTCGGCCAATTAACAATTATGCTTAATAAAAATTCGGCAAAGTCAAGATTCGGCGCAAACAAATTATGCGAAGCCTGATATGCGTAAACAGTTTCAGACAAAAACAATTATACCAAATAGATGGCACCCAAAAATATCTATAAGGAAGTGATAGGGCAGTGATAATAGTGAAAGTCTGCGAGCTGACTTTCTCTATCAGCTGGGTTTATTGTGACGCGTTGCGAGCTCCTTGTTGAGAGGGTCGGGGGTTCGAATCCGGCTTGCATCTCTGAAATAATTTACCTATGTGCGAAATTCAATTTGAATTTACCACTGAGCTTTTCGGTGAAGGAAAACATCGTGAGGAAACCTGCACGCATCTGTGAAGTAATTCAAGGATGTGTGTGAAGTCCCCATTCGCGTTGGGCCCGTGTGGACTATAGCCCAAACTCTCTCGTGATGAGAGGAGGCCGTGGACGGGCGAAGTCGCGGGCAGAAGCTAGTATGTCTATAAGTGGCAGTAACCACATACATACAATCAAGTGGGTCGTCTGCCGGTTTGATAGTTTAACATGAACAATAAGTCCTCAGAGGTGGGTATCAAAATTTAGAATACCGTATCATGTGATTTATGTGAAGCTAAATTAAACCCCCAGGCTGCCACGTTTTTTTACGTTAGGATCGGTGGTTGTATGCCTTCATAAACGGCGTAACAGCCAGTTAGTTTCAACACCGTCTTCGACCGTTAATCAGTGTTTATTATCACGGAACCCAATTAGAACTTCGGGCCGTAGTTGAAAATCGTAATGAAGAAGTGATTTGGGTCGCGTCCATTTATTGGCTCTAAACACGTAGGTAGGGGTTAACGGCATTGAGTTAGGTAATCTCGTTTACAGTAGGAACTGACCAATAATGATAACTGATTAACCTTCTATTGCCCAGCCGTGGGACATTCAAACAGGCTAAAAAAAAAGAAAAAAGGTGTACCTACGCTTTGATTGAGATTAGTAAATACTTTTATGATTTGTTTATTTAATTTTAGACAGGCAGCAATTCGCTGATGCGTCTAAATCATATTTTCACCGTTAGAGTCCATGTTGATAAGGGAGTTGATCTAGTCTGTTTTTTGAACTGGTTAACACTTGTAGATTTTGTTTTTATAATTATGAATTAATTTGTTGATCTTCGCAATGTTGATTTAATTATTTAATCAACTTGAATGTGAATTGGGTCAAATGATATTGATATTGTCCTTGGTTTGACCGCAGTACACCGACTGAAGACCACACCCACGCACACTATATTAATATATTGTACAAATGCGTGCGCGTGTGTGCGTGAGTGCACGTTCCGATTGTATGGAGTGTGGAATGTTTCTTGGGAAGGAGCGCAATCTTATATGGCAGAACAGTTGAAAATGTGTCCAGCGGATTTGATAAGCAACAAAACAAAACACACGCTCCTCACAACCGTTTTTGCTGCGTTTTCGCCTCAGCAGCGCCATCTGAAGGCGCTACTGCAGACTATCTGCCTAGGTGGCTTGGCATTTGTGGCGACCGCAGCGCCCCCAACCTACCCGATTTGGTATCCACTTTTGGAACTATAAAGATTGCGCTCCTTTATACTTCAACCCTCCATACCGATCGGTTTGAAACAATGCGCGTTCGCCGCGGGCGGTGTGAGGCAACATGTGTTGGTGCGGGGCGGTGCGTGTGGTTACTGTTACGATAGTACCTACCTATTAGGTATAGGTATACTTACTGTGCTAACACTAAGTTCCGAATCAGAAAGAAAGTTTAACCATCTCTTTATTTCAATGGATGAAAATATTTTATATCTAACCAGCTCATGCCCGCAACTACGCCCGCGTGGTATTCGGTTATCGCGTTCCAAAGGGGACTAGGTATTTAGGTATGCATTTTTTCGGTATAAAAAGTAGCCTTTGTTCTTTCCCGGGACTCCTACTCTCTCCTTGCCAAATTTCATCTCAATCGGTCCAGCCGTTGAAGCGTGAAGAAGTAACAGATAGACAGACAGACAGATAGACAGAGTTACTTTCGAATTAATAATATTGATATTATGAGTATGGATATTAATATTGATTAATAATATATGGAATAGTACATTTTGATGCAAGTGCGAAAAGTTTGTCATATTTCGTACGTGTAACAAACGAAAATTTTAAATACATTTGCAAAAAAATAGAATAAAGAAATAAACGAACAGGATGGAGCTCAAAAAACTTTACGCACTAGTTCGTAAAAACAACTTTAGGCACACTCACTAGCTGTCAAAAAACAAAGAGCGCTCGTTCGGAAAATATCACAAACTTTTGGCACGTTAAACATGTATCGAAATGTTTACTTTTTGAGCAACTGTATTAAAAAAATATGGATTAGTATAGATTTAGTATTTTAGATAAGATTTTTCCGACATTCGTACCTTGAGGCAGAGACAAGGTCAATCACCTTAAATTGCGGCATAGGTACATCGGAAAACTCTGTATTATGCAACATCCAGAGGCGCTTCAAATTCCCATACAATATTCTGTACGATGATTTTGAGGCGCCATCTAGATGTTGCTCATTGAGTTCAAATTTATAATGCAGACTAGGTAGTATGCCTAGGTAGGCAGCGACATCTATTACCGCATTTAACACTTAAGTAATTCGGGCGTACTGACTACCTGACTACTGGCGTTTTTCTATGCTTGTGGTGACTCCCACATAGAATTCGGTATCACTGCTAGTCGCTGCCAGAAAATAGGTCTCCGCGGTAAATCACGCTTCCATCGGCAATGAATAGGAAAATTTCATTCATATCAAACGCTTGCCCGGGTTTTTGTTCCCCGCTGTACAAGTATTTGTCATATTTATATTTCCAATGTACTCACGTAATTATTTGATTTCGAGATAGGTACTCAACTTAATTAATTGTTCTTATTTCAGCGCTTTGATGTCAAAAAGTCCGTGTAGGTAGGTATATTAAGTGTAATCATGTACTTAATAAACTGTTGTGATCATGGACCTATAATAACATATGGATGAACAGTGCCTAACAGAATATGTCAAAATATATGGAGCAAACTGACATTAGAAAATACGTTCCAATTTGCTAATAACGCCTCTTTATAATGTGTCAAGATAAATATTTTATACAGAAGTAAACCTAACACTATAAGACTTAAGTGTCAAATTCACTGAGCGCCAAACGGGTGCCCGAACTGTTCGGGCACCCGTTTCGACGGGCCACTTTTCTCTGGCTGATTTTGAATCCTTACTTATAATAGATCAATGGTTTTGGTTTTATGAAATTAGCATGTTATTACGTTTTTTTTTCGGTATGGTAAAAAAAACAATAAAATATCGAACTGATATAATTATGTCGACAATACACCGTCACAGTTTTTACATCTTTAACAGTTCGTAACTTGGTTAATACTGAGCGATAAAAAATAAATTATACCATCGGATTCAAAGTCCGCGTCTAGACCTCAAAACTTTTAACCCTTTTACCTACTGGGTAGTAGGTATAATATGGGAGGTTCGGCCTAGGTTAGGCATTTATATTTTTATTTAGTCTAAATTCATTGGTTGGTATCGCGTGCAGCGATAAAGGTAGATATTACTATCAATCATACCGTTTAAGCATGGCATGTTGGATCTTAGCTTTCAACAGTTTATTTTGAACTTGAAAACTATTAATTACTGCTCAAATTCACCATTTCTATGAAACACGAACGTTTCGTTTTCATGACATTTACAGTCTATAATTTATATCCATCATTGTTTGCCGAACATTGAAAACATCGTGAGAAAACCTGCAAGCATCTACGAAGTAATTCTTGAATGTGTGTGAAGTCTCCAATCCACACTGGGTCCGCGTGGGGAATTCAACCCAAACCCTCTCGGGATGAGAGGAGGCCAGTGCCCAGCAGTGGGACGTAATAAATAGGCTGTTGTGGTGGTGTTGGTTGCCGAATGTAGGAACCTACTTCAAAAAAGGTTTATCTGTTCTAAGTACATATAATACTACTATGTACTACTTGCCAGAGACTTAATTGGTAATAATAATTTTATCAACACTTATATAATGGGGAAATATTCGTTTGTAATGGATAAACGAAAAAGCTTCTGAACCGACCAATTTAAAAAAAAACACCAATAGAGAGCTACAAATTATTCATGAGATCATGAGTGACGTAGGCTACATTTTATCATAATTTTCCCTTGGCATCCGCAACCGAGATAAAAGAATACTTTCATCCGGGTGAAACTACTGAAGGGATCGTGATGAAATCAACTTTCTAGGCATGTAAATAACCGGATACATGGACTACTTAGTTCATCATCATCATATCAGCCGATAGACGTCCGTCCACTGCTGAACATAAGCCTGCCCTAAGGCTCGCCACTCCTACCGGTCCTGTGCCGCTCGCATTCACCGACTTCCCGCGACCTTCACTAGGTCATCACTCCACCTTGTTGGAGGCCTACCGACAGCTCGACCTACTTAGTTAATATGTCCATATTCCCACGGGATTGTGATTTATGTTGCGTACTGGTCTGGAAATCACCTACAGGTTGGGACTTAAGAGTCCCCAGTACGCTCCTTTCTCCATACAAACGTAGTTACGTTTTAATTCGCAAACTGCTCACAGATTGGCACCAAATTTTACAAGTAATAGGGCAGCAGAGATATTAGTGTCCGAAATACACTTTGATTGTAATAAATTGAATAACAAAGAAACTAGGACCATTTTAGTTTCCTCCATACAAACTTGAAAATTCAGTTTTTGGCTGTAATTTAATTGTGTTTTATTTTACCACGACTACTAATTTCGGACACCCACAATAATGATTTTATTATGTTTACCAAGTTTCGAGTCAATCTGTTTAGTAATTTGGGAATAAAGGCGAAAATACGTTTGTATGAAAAGTTGAGAAACGCCGTGCGTACTGGGGAATCTTAAGACAAAGTTTGTCGCACAATTTACCTTTCAAATTGACTCTAAATACCTACTACTGTGTACTTAACATGTTCAGTCAGGGTTCCATTTTCGGGCATCTAGTAGACTGGATAACTTTGCGTGGGACGACACCATTAAGAAGACAGTGAATGTCATCAATTTCTTTTAGCGGTGTAGCACATTGGAAGACACGTAAGTACGGTAGGTAGGTAACTATTAGATGCTGCGATGTTAGATAGCGTGTAAATAAAATAGATTACCGAGATAGGTATTACGGCGACAAATTGTCAGCAGACATTCACGTAATCTATATCTATTTGTGCGTTTTTCTGAGCGAGAAAATATAGATCACTTACTCGCCGGCAGAGAGTCAAGTCCTTCAATTGTGATATTTGTCGCTCTCAGACGAACGGCGAAAACGATTCGCAATTCGCAAATGCCTTGAATTTGATTCGATCGATTATCTAAAGTATACATTGGATGGCAGTTTGGTAATTCGGCGAATTCTCCGAGAATGTTAGAAAAGCGGCAATCTGGATGGGATGCGTAATGAGTAAATAAACATTCAGCCCACGGATGAGGGGCAGCGAGACCGGGAATTAAGTGTGATTTATGGGCTTTATGTGCCTCCCGCCGGCTTATTTGCACCGTCCGGAGGAAAACTACAGCAGACAAAACAACAGCTAGCTCGGCATCAAAAATAATACTAAGTATTTACAATTACAATACAATACAAATACACTTTATTGAACACCAAAAACAATAATTACACAATTATTTGAGCTAGTTCAGCTATTCTCGCACGTTTAATCAAGATAAGTAACTTTTTTTTTATTTTGGTTACCCTGAAACTGAATAGCGTTCCTATTATTCCGAGTGGCTCCGAAATGTTTAAACCGGTGCCGAGACAATATCGCATCGTCACTGGCAATGCATTAGCATGCATTGCCTAGAGAACCGACGCGTTTCTAAACGACCTCATTGATTCTATTAAATTATTAATAGAATCAATGAGGTCGTTTAGAAACGCGTCGGTTCTCTAGGGCCTATATTCAAAGTCGTTAAATAGGGATCTCGCTCTCCCTATAGGATCGCTCACGCGTCGCGTGAACTTTAAGCAGCTAGATTTAAAGTTCAACTTGACGCGTGAGCGATCCTATAGGGAAAAGCGAGATTCCTATTTAAGACATCGCATACCTTAGCATGCCCTAGAACGTTTTTAGGGCGTTCAATTGGTCGATATCTGAAATGACCATTCTGTTGAGATAAAGAGTTTTAGCAGCGCTACAACGTGGTAATCAGATTTCATTAAGCGGACCGTTTGTATGTTCGTTCGTCTATAGCAAAATAGGTATTGAAAACTGAGAAAATGAAGAGTGCTAGAACTCTGTACTTGACAAGATCCATAAATTAAAGTAATGGAAACAAATTACATTGAAAATGTGACCAAAGTTTTGCGATGACCATGTTTTCAAGTTTTTTGTGTTGATAGATCGACCTTTGCTCGGGTGAAAATAGCTAAAAACGAGTTTTCTCCGATGTAGCTAGATAAATTTGTCGCCCCCAAAAATCTCTATATTCCAAATTTCGTCCAAATCGTTAGAGCCGCGGGTGACGGATTCAATCCAGAGCGACCAGGGAGCAAAATCTTACTTTGCTCCCTATCGAAGGGACAGAAATGGAGAGGGAACGAAATCGCATTTTGCCTCTAAACGGGGAACAAAATACTCTTTTTCGAATAGGAGGAGTGAAAAAAGATCTTCCTACTGTTATATTTGCCTCTGTTGTGGCAGACGGACATTTTTGCGTGAGTGGTAACACGATATTAAACTGTCGTGGCTGAACTGGGGCCAATTGTTTACACGAAACCATAATATTTCACGCTCATTACACAAATGGCTTCCTAAATGATCGAATTATGACATTAATGGATGCGGGTTTTTATCTGTAGCTAGTTGAACTGTCGATTACTACGAGTACCTACTTAAGTATACGGTCTTTAGGCCGAATTTATCAACGGTCTGATAAAGATATTCTTTGAATAGTCCATACCTAGGTACAAGATTTTTTTTGTTAAACTAAAATTTTTATCGATGTACCTACTTAACATTGTATAAGTGTACCTAATATTTGTGGAATTTCCGACCTCCTAGGTTGTCGGCATAGGTACAAAGGCCATACAAAAAAATAAAATTAGGAAACAGCACTAATTACTAGAGACTATTAAGTCACTTTTGTGTTTAGACCGACAATTAGCGCGACTAATAATTTAACAAAATACTTGTATTCAAAGACTGGTACCTACTTCGAAATAATAGTATCGAAAATAGTAAATTATAGGTCGAGTCAGGCTGTTAACGTAACCTTCGTGGTTGTAGCGTAAGTTTAGGGCTAATCGTGGAATTATGAGTCATTATTCTAATAATTCGAGAGGCGTAATCGTAAAACTGAGGTAGCGCAGTCGTAAGTGTAAGGCGTAAACAAATTTTTGTTTTAATGAAGCATTGTTTAACAAGTACCTAACGCTTTACTGTCCATAACACTCTTCCATTACGGTACTGGTCGTAAGAAGTAAGACAATAAGACATGTAGATTGTGTAGGGGAGCACTAAGAGAGTATTTCTCGAAATTCCCACGGGGACGGGAAGTATGTACCTATGTAGGTTATAACGCGTAAAACGGTCTTGCAGAGAAGATTTTGGCACAAACTCCAGCCGCTTAATAATAATCATGATCATAATAATTTCAGTGGAAATACGTCCACTGCTGGACGTATACTTAACATGTTCAGCAGCAATCAGATCTAGAGTCCAATTTTTATGTGATGCAGGTTACCTACATTGGGCCTTAAGTATACATTATTCCAGCACGAATGCGGCTGAAAGATCTATAAAAAATAGCAAAAACACTTCAGCTCTCTAAATATTGAAATTGATTTTTAAATCAGTGGTTCTGTTTTACAAATATTCACCTTTATTTCGTCCCTTACGTTGATAAGGTAGGATGTAGGTATTAAAAAACTACATTTCTTGGTGTTCCACTTCATTGTTAGTAATAACTTTGAACCAAATTTATTTTACTTAATTTAGGGTTAGAGCGTACTCATATCAGTCGCTCATATCGAACACTTTTGTAGTAGTAATGGTCTGTAAGTAAAATCGCCGGTTTCTTCAACTTGTGCTTACACCAAATCGGCATTCCTATAGTTGAAATGCTAAATTGATGCTTTCCACTGGCGAGCCACGCGGCTATTTATTACGGAACGGATCTCGACGGCAATCGGGCTTGGTTTACGCTTTAATAATAATGGACACGCGAACAAATTATGTAGGTACCTACCTATTTTCAGCGAGGCGGCAATCCGTATTCAGATTTCGGTCTTTTGTAACGTTCGGATTTTATAAATGATTTCATTAAACCTGAATGAGACCAAATTGATGGAGCAGCAAAGAGATAAATGATACTAGATTTTAATTTATATTTGCATGTTAATAGTCTCTTATTTGGTGCGGAGCACGCCTACCACAATATAATGATATGAAGCTTTGTATACATAATATCCTATTGAAGAAAATTGTGATTATTCAGAACTGTATAAATAGATATTCAAATGCCTTACCGGCCTCGCTCCCTGACTGGCCTTGTTTCTATTTTAAACTGAGTTAAGCCCCGAAGGACGGTTTTTCTAATAAACCTTTTTTTAAACTCAAATTGCATACCTATAACGTTCCATAATTTCCCTAAAGTTTGCTGATTCAGGACTAGTTTTCAAAATTCAATCATTTATTTAGCAAATTGCTATGATTTGAAGTATGCAAGGTGATATTTGACATAATAATGTTTCATTTTAATTGTGATAGAAACATCAGTCTTCCTTGAGAACAGTCAGCAGCAGAAGTAGATAAGCTGTCCAGGTGTTCAAAATGACCTACACACACCCTTAACGTCTTAAGAATAAGGTCGTGTGTAGGTCATTTTGAACACCTGGACAGCTTATCTACTTCTGCTGCTGACTGAACAAGGGAAAAAGTGTGTTTATTAGCATTTCTACGTCGGAAACTAGCGTTTCGTGGCAAAGTTATACCTTAATTCCAGTACAGGCAACAATCTTATTCAGTTAATAATCTATCTAAATATATAAAACTCAAAGGTGACTGACTGACTGACATAGTGATCTATCAACGCACAGCCCAAACCACTGGACGGATCGGGCTGAAATTTGGCATGCAGGTAGATGTTATGACGTAGGCATCCGCTAAGAAAGAATTTCGCAAAATTCCCACGGGAACGGGAAAAATCGGGATTTTACTTTTTAATATTTCTGCGCATACGAAGTTGCGAGGAAAAGCTAGTTCATAAATACATCTCCATGGAAGCTTGTCAAACCCACGTCAAATTCATATAAATAAATCTGAGATACTCTGAGGGTTAACCCGAAATTAACAGCTTGGTGCAGGTGGGTCTTAAGAGGCTAACCTGAGGTTAGCTACTTGGTGCAAAATGGTGCGAGCTAAGCCCGCTTGATAACCCCGCTGTCCAAAAACCTCCTTGTAGTAAGTTTAATGAATGAAGTAGGTAGGTGCCGCCACGTAAATGTAAAACAATGTGATCAGTAGTATCAGAAATATGAACACTCAGTTGAAGCGCTCATCAATAATTGATTTCATCGACGGTCATATTATATGCGGCGAGGTTGTCTATACGTTTTTACGCGATTAAGTCCCGTTGTTGTAGTGTGTTTAACACTCTGCTCACATTCGCCAGTTTAAATAAATACTAATAAACCATTTTGTGTTGTTTCCGTATGGAAAGGATGAATGAGAGAAGATTGGTATTGGATATGTTTTATTGTAAAGACTTTACTCGTCAAATCACTAATCTCCATCCACGTCTTGTCCATTCAGAGGTCAACTCAGCCTCCTGACTAATTATAGCACAAAAGAACGAAAATTATTCTAGGGACATTGGAAGTAGGTCGTGTAAAGATAGATCGTCCATAAATAGAGTATTTGCATCCGTTGTAGTATGAAGAGTAATGACGTCAGCGACGAGTTCTATTTGCGGAAGTGGTTTAGGGTAGTTTTAGCTTTTATAATAACACTAGCCGTCTCCCGTGCGGTTTTCTAACAAGCGGCAAACCAGGAACAACATCATCCAAAAACTTACACGTACCTACTAAACATGGGGTGCTTCTGCCGCATGTATTACAACTACGCCACCTAGCACTTGTCTATTCAGCTGCCGAGTAGGTACTGCGCGCCAGTCTCGAACGTTTATGTATGTTTACTGTATTGTATACCCAAATAAATCAAACGCTACATCTAGTGTCTGGTTGCCTGAGCCAACTCCATCATACAACTCAATAGTATCCCGCCGTTACACCTGCGAAGGGAAAACTGCTTGAGAATGAGAAGTGTTCAAAATAAAATCTAACCCATCACTTCCAATTCATCTAGATCTCACTGAACTCAGCCACAAACGATTTAAAAGTAAAAACCCAACTGAAACGTAGCAACAACTGAACTTGGATGGAATCAAGAGGTTAGTGGGTCAGAGAATGAAAAACCTCAATAAACCCAATCAATAATTTACGTTTAACCCGAGATGCCGACCACATCTCGTCGTACGTGGAGAGGACCTGTCTGAATCGCCTGCGCACAGGAGTTGG
Organism: Aethes cnicana; assembly: GCA_963971205.1. Taxonomy (NCBI): domain Eukaryota; kingdom Metazoa; phylum Arthropoda; class Insecta; order Lepidoptera; family Tortricidae; genus Aethes; species Aethes cnicana. The sequence goes on from OZ020280.1 coordinate 8,285,058, forward strand.
GAAATGTGCGCACCATCGGCACAAGTATGACTGGAGCGAGTCGCCGGCCTGCGCGTGTAGCTGCCCAGATCAGACTATTCGGCACATGGTGCTAGACTGCCCAGCCCACTCACAAAATTTTCAGGACAAGTTTTATAAATCTCACACCAGCAGGAGAAGCATCCCTGAAAGCTGCGAAATTTGAATTTTATCACAATCGTACGATTAATTAATAGTAGTATGTATGGGTTATATGTATGGATTATAGTCAAGAAGTAACTCGTTAGCCTTCTCAAATAAATGTCACCTCTAAAGCCGATATATTGACGTCGGATGGGCTTAAAATCAGCATTAGCTGTGCCCATACCCTTTTTCCATAAATGCCTATGATTGTTAAAGCTAAGGAATGTTGCATGTTGTTGGAAAATAAACGAATTTGTATTTGTATTTGTATATATCTTATAAAGTATAGGTACCTAAAGACGTGAAAGTATTCTACATTCTTTTGCCCTAGCACCGGTGATGGAAAAGCTAGACGAGCGGCGTCGTATGTATCCGATTTCAAATATACATAATTCATGGGCAAATGCATCGCATAACGTATTATTGATTCGTATTATCGGATACGTATGAAATTATCTTTGCAAGGGTGATTTGCAGAAATCATTTATTTTGCTCTATAGAAGATTATCGTATTTAAACGAGACTTATAAGAAGGGATGTCTTGAATATTTGATGTAAGTAGGTGCGCGATATTGAAAATAGAGTACATTACCGAAAAATCTATGAGTAACGTCAGCTGAGATCTAGGCATTAGCCGCTAAAGTTCGACAGTTTTCTTTGAGGTTTATTTTTTTGTAAATAATAACGTAAATGAAATATGGAGTTTTATTTCAAAACAAATAGTTTTAAAAGTAAATCAATAGGAGCTTACCTACTCTTTATGTTGGCAATGTTATCATAAAATAAAAATATATCAGGGTTCAATTTTTTCAACTATACTGGGCTAACCACAAGTTAACTATCTATCTAGAGGTGACCAGTTTTGCTGAAATTAGTAATTTGGAATAGCAAGTGCAATAATGGAGGTTTAAATTTTCGTGGATTGTTAAATTTTTAATGATGTAACGAAGTACCTACCTACCTACTCTTAATGTAGGTACTCCTCGTAGGGAAATCACATATAACAGAATTCAATTTTATCGTTGACCCTTTTGTCTATTTGGCACATGTAGATTGACGACGGTTAATGCTTTGCTCCAAGAATGTCATTCTATAAATAAAGATATTTTTTCTTCTGTATTTGCAAGAATCCCGGATTACATCTCGTAGTTCAAACACAATTTTCTTCGGAATTGTGACATTCGCAGGTTTATTGTTTTTATATCAGCAGCGTGACATGTGAAATCCGTGCCACAAAAATGAATTTAGCATAAAACATATTTTGGTCTCCCCACTGAGGGCAATATTGAAAGCTCACCCGAGTTGGTTAATCCCTTTTTTTGTTTAGTGTCATTAGTTAATAATAATATTCGTTTAGTGAGAAAAGATGAAGAAGCTCTAATTTTACAAGCGCTTTTCATTCTTCTTTGGGTAAAGATCTTCTATCTCTAATGTAAGAGCGAGACAGGAGCTGCTTCTAAAACGTAATTTGACGGAGTATCGTAATGAATATAACTAAGCCTCAGGTGGTAATTGGACGAATAACTTAACTTCCCTCCACCATTTTATGTAGATAGTTCTTATCCAAACCAGACGAGGCACTAACTTAACATGAATGATTTTGCGCTAACTCTACGATACGTCACCTGGAAAAAGATAATATTATTGAGAAATAAACGGAACCCAATATCAATCAACACCGGTGACATATTTATTGACCAGAAATATTGTTGTTCGACTGCTTTAGGAAGTTTCAGAAGAACAAAATTCAAAATTAAATAATTTATTCAGCGAATTGGCCACATAGGGGCACTTTTACACGTCAGAAAAAGAATTTACCAACGCTATCTTGACCTATTGCTTGAGAAGAAGCGCCGCAACAAACTCAGCAGAATGTCCTTTTTTCAAAAATTCCACATACTTAGTTACAAAATTTACATTTGCATTACATATATAAAATATACATATACGTACGTACTAAAATTACATTGAAGGAATGTATAGTCCCTAACTTAAACTTAAATCTAAGACCTTGAAGATGTATAGTCTTGAAGACTGTCTTGAAGGGTCCAAAAAATAATAATTAAAAAACAATGATAATAATAATTGTAATGGAGATAGCCTCCCTTGTCAAATATAATACACTTTTTTTTAAAGGTTATATGTTTCAAAAATATGTTATCTGCAATCTCGGTCTGATTATGCCTGAAGGTGGATTAACGGTGTTAATGGTGTGAGGGCAAAGGGCGCTGGTAGAGATAATCCTACTATGGGAAGTACTGTGCCTCCACAATTCAAAACGCTTCAAAGTATTTGAAAGGCACCACCAACACTCTTAACACATTGTTGTTGGTGGTGTTTTAAATACTTTCCAATTAAATTGAAGCGTTTTGTGAATTGTGAATGGGTGGTAATTCCTGTAGTAGATTATCTCTATACCTAGAATTATATTGTGGAAACTTCGTCGCAAACTTACGAGATCCTATATTCATATGCCACAGGCACATTTGGTTGCTTCGGGGCTGTTTGTTTAGGGTGAAGGACGTCCATTTAGATTGCATGCATAAAAAATCGAGAAGCACTAACTTAGCTATGAAAATAAATCTCTGCCTACATATTATTATTTTTGCCTCCGTTTTCTCACCATATCAGTGGCTTACTACGAAGTCCCTGAAATTCCAATTGAAGTATTGTAATCCAAGTCAAGAATGAAGAAAGTAATTCTTTCCAAGATAAAGATAGGGGGTAACATTTATGGCCTAGACATTTTGCCTTTTCAGTGTCAAGGTAACATTGTAGGCAGTCGAAACCGTTTTTTGTAGGTCACTTTAGCTTGACCTAGACTCATGAGGTGAAGTAGGATTACTCGTATTTAGGGATCTTCTACTATCTAAAGTCCCGCGTATTCACATTTCAAAACGCTTCAATGTATTTCAAAAGCACCACCAATACTCTCAATACATGTGCGTGCTGAGACAGCCATCAACTATGCGTTGAAAGTGTTGGTGGTGCTTTTTAAATAATAATAAAAAAATTGAAGCGTTTTGAAATGTGAAGGCGCGGGACTTTAGATAGTAGAAGATCCGTTATGAATTGCGCTCGTATTTTGTTTCAATCTGTCAATATTAAACAACTGTCTCGTAATGAACTTGAAAGTATAGGTTGTAAAATGGGCTTTAATTTATTAAAAAGTACTTTTCTCAAACATGCTCGGAAATGTTCGTGTTACTTTCAAAAAAAGAAGACGCGAGGCTGTCCATTGCCGGCCTTGGCCAGCAAAAACATTATTGTCGTGTGTGTTTCTTTTCATTCGCTGGCTATTTGAGACACCTCTAGAAACTGACAAATCCATGGAGGTAATAAGTATAACTTCCATGGCCAAATCATCCACGATCATGGAAGTAGTAAATACTGATGTGGGGTAAGTGCGCCTAAATTTATTTCGCCCCTATGCCTTGTAAACAGCCAACTACTAGTTGAGTAATATTTATAGGTTTCGATATATTTATATTAGGCGCACTTACCCCATCCTGGCGCACTTGCCCCGAAACTCAAAAATCCATGGAGGTAATAAGTACAACTTCCATGGCCAAATCATCCACGATCATGGAAGTAGTAAATACTGATGTGGGGTAAGTGCGCCTAAATTTATTTCGCCCCTATGCCTTGTTAACAGCCATCTACTAGTTGAGTAATATTTATAGGTTTCGATATATTTATGGTAGGCGCACTTCCTGGCGCACTTGCCCCGACTGACCTTACGTATTTCCTCACTGTTTGAGAAAAGCATTATATATACCTCGGCCGCAATTGCGATTGCCGGACTCGTACTAATAGAAGGCTTCGCTTCGCTCAGCCTTCTAACTGACTCGTCCGGCAATGCGCTACTTGGCGGCCTCTGCAATAATGTACTATTAAAAGTAGGTACATTTATGTAAATTTTTGTTCTATACTAACAGACAAGCACATCCATGATTTGAATCTATTTCCATAAAGTTTATTTATTTATTTCAGGATTCTGGAGGCAGATGCACAAACAAATTAGCTTTTAGAATCATCATCCATAGAAGCAGCCTAAACCGGCTTTAAAGGAAATCGCAGACTTTTAATAATCAAGTAAATTCTCACCCTATGAAACAGCCGCAGTCTCAACCAGTAGCTACGGAACCACTCAAAGTCAAACTTCCAGCCTTAATTATTAAGGAATGTATGAACCGGGTTAATTTCCCCTGTGAAAAGTTAAAATTAATGAGTGGAAACTTTACTGAGCGTGCTACTAGTGAGGTATAAAAGATTCGTAGCTCACGTTCGTAGCGAAAGTCGTAGCAAATAAGTAATGCCCGTAGCAGACACAGACACTGAGGGATTAGTCCTCGACAAGCTACGGACAACATAAAAAAAACACATCACTTCTTTGTAGAAAAATCGTCAATTTTTTCATTTTCATAATAGATATTTAGTATTAACAGTCAATGACTAAAATGGTTTTCTCCGAAAACTTTCAAGGCTGGCTGAAAAAAGATATGTACATAGGTATATGTATAAAGAAAACAAATCGAATTCAGCAACAACCCCAAACGACGATTAAAACAATATAGAGGACCTCGCATAATGAAGGAACCTAATAAGTACAAAAGGTTTTGTTCCCTGATAATATTTTGTTGTCTTCATAATCCCGAAGAATAATGTTTATCAAATTTCCATGAAAATGAGATTGAAACGAGGACTGGAACTTTTCCAACATGTTCCGTTCATGCCTCCGTGCGTAAAACTAATTCAAACTTTCTCAAAAACTCTAGGGAGTTATTAAAAATCACCGCATTTCATGCTGATTTGACATATTTATTGGCTTTTAGCATGCCTATTAGTAACTAATTGCTAACCTAATAGCGTAAGGTTTATGATACAGGTTAAAGCCCGGGCCACACCGAATGCGTTTGCAGCGCGTCTGCGACTCGCCTGTACCGCCTTGCGTTGCGAGCCGTGGGGCTACAGACGCATTCGGTGTGGCCCGGGCCTTAACTTTATCATTATATAGAAAACTCTTCCGTTAATGATTGATGACAACGCACAGTGGAAACCACTGGTCGTAGAAAGCTGTGGAATGTAGTTTTACTTGTAGGGGAGCACTAAGAGAGGAATTTCCAAAACTCTCAAGGAAACGAAAAGAAAAAACGGGTTTACCTATACATTTTAATATATGCGTAGGAGCGAGTAGTCACGTACGAAGTCGTGGGTAACAGCTAGAAGTCTATAAAAAGTAAAACAGAAAAAAAGCGGTCATAGTCATATTTCATAGATGCACCCCTGCGTAACACAAATCTTTGCTTAGGTTAAATTGGCTAAATCCTGATTAATCGGCGTTGACCCGCAGTAATTTAATTAGACAGTGTCGACACTATCCCAACATCGGGTAAGCGCTCTTTGCGCTAAAAAATTCAATTTCAGAACTGTATAACTGTATGGTATAGATGAAACACACTCATCGCTTTAAGATTTATTCAACGTTAGCAGGTAACAAACTGTTCGACGATGTCAAAACATTAACAAACCACGACGAACAAAAAATAATATAGCAAACCAATAACAAGATCTCAATCACCACTTCTGGAGACAGCTTGCATGCCGGATGAGGTATGAATCCCTGAGTCTGTCCTCGTCGCTGAAGTAATTATTCAGCAGATCCAATCTCTAAGGGCCAGAGGTGAGCGAGCTTCGCGTGTTACAATTTGTTCCAGAAACTGCTGCAGTAAAATAAAATTAAATACGCAAGTGATTCAAGTTGAAACACGCGTTTAATTATTTCTATTACAAATTCGGCGACTTAAAAATAAAATAATTGAATTAGAAATAAAATTTAAAACTAGAACTAAAAATAACTATAGAAAAAACACCCCTTCCAAAATTTCACATTGCGGCATGGTGCCCATAACGCTGGCGGCGGTTACTTTATATATTTTTTCTCTTTTCTTTCAATCAAACGTAATATCTTGTGTAGGCATCGCAGGTAACACATAATACTTGCGTCCGCGTTTGAGTGGCATCATCGGATATACTGATTCAAGTTGTTTCTTAACTCGAATTTAATTTTAATGTGTGTAAACTCAGAAACAATTTGAATCACAAACCGCGGCAACGTAGCTTATTAACGAGACAGGTTTGCTCGATGAGTGTGCCCCTTTTTTCGGAGACCCGCTCATTGCGTTGGCACTTGGCAGTGAACTTGAAAAAGCCGGGGGTGTGTCTTGCAGGATGCAGCCCGAAGGCCGCCCGCACAGCATTGTATTGCCACATCGATTTATCGAGCGGCGCGCGCCGGCCTCTTTATATCCCCTCACCCCACCGCCACTTTTCTCGTCTCTAGCCGCCTTATTCGGTTACTTTATATATTTTTTCTCTTTTCTTTCAATCAAACGTAATATCTTGTGTAGGCATCGCAGGTAACACATAATACTTGCGTCCGCGTTTGAGTGGCATCATCGGATATACCTACTTACGTGCCCCACTTACGGACTCGCACTCGCCAACTTTTAAGTGCTTTTATAATAAAATATGTATGTAAATAATGTCTTCCCGTTCCCTTCAACGGGTCATGATGGAGCGGGAATGCGATTAAATAAAATGTTACGCTCTAGTTTTATCGTAGAATATTGCAGCGTGAGAATTAATGTACAAACTTTGCAAGGTCAAAGGAATAGTTCGTATTCATTAATTTTGATTAGTTTAAATTTATACGTAAAATCATAGACTAACTCACTTGTGTATATAAATCTTTGGTAAAATGTAAAACGAGCTTCCCTCTGCGACTGCGTTCGGTTAGAGCAAACAAATTTTCAACCCTTTTTATTTTAAGAAGTGGAGTTTTCAGAAATCCTTGCTTAGCGGATGTCTACGCCTTAATAACTACTTATTTATTACGAAATTCATTCCCATCCGTCTCGTAGTTAGAGTTGTGCGTTGATAGATCAGTCAAATTTGAGATAAAGGGTTTCTTGTATTAGAAATAGCTTACTCGCCGATGCCCGCGAACTTCGTCCCGCGCAGACTTAAAATTTGCGTACCCGATGATACTATACATATAGTCAGTTTTATAGTTATAGCAGTATGAAAAAGTGGTTTTACCCGTGGAAAACCCGTTCTCGTGGAAATATAGGGATAAAAAGTATCCTATCCCGGGTCTCAAACTATCTCCGTACCCATCCAAATCGGTCCACTCATAGCGACGTCAAGGAAGGACAAACAAAGAAACAAATAAATAAATAAATACACTTTCACATTTATAATATTAGTATGGATTTTTGGTTGCGTCTTCTCCTTGCGCATTCTGAAATATATATCTCCAATGAGCAACTGAGGTATGTCAAATTCACGTGACAAAACACACTCGAGTGCGTGAAGAAAAATATTCGTGATAAAAGACGACAAAAGGAAATAGCCCTTAAAACGGATGTCGCCTGACGATTCTAGGGCAAACACCGCTTGTTCACACTTAGAAATTAGTTTATTATTAAGTAAGGCTTTTATGTTTTTGAGTACGACCTCGTTCTAGGGTGGAACGTTTGGTTTTAATTTCAATTTAGACATGTTACGACTTTGCCAACAAAACAATACAAGGAAGTGTCGTCGCGTAAATGTTGATGTGATGTGGAGCATCTACCTAATTTCATTATTATAAGTACGGAATTTAACGATCAGATTTATAAGACAGCCTTTAATACCCAATTTCATCAAGTTGCTCTTGAGAGGCACCTTGTCATTATACCCAACAAGTGCTGTTATCCAAATTTCGAGCCTCGGCTTGACCCAATTCCTTAGCGGAACATGTTACACGGGGGCGTCAATTATTTCCTGGCACGTGGATTTAGTGGCACTCCGTTACGCGGGATAACTTGGCGACAACCCATTCCGTGAACTTGTAGTTGGGTCTCGGACCTCGTTAGGTGCCACGACAGTCTGCATACAGAGCAACCCTAAGTTAATTTACAGCGTTGACTGCTCTCTCGAGACCGACCTGATCCCAAACGGCTCAATATACCTTATGATACGCGAGAATTTTTGTCAAAGTTCAATTTGAAATATCAGTTTGATTTGCGGCTCGTAGTGGAATTATCCGATTGTATCGCTTATATGTGATGAAATGTCTCGTAAGAAAATAAGATAAAATACAAATAGAATTTCGCACATAAGTCAACTTAGAAGTACCTACAAGCCGAGTTTGAACTTTCGACCCTCTGCATTAAAGGCGGCTTATTTTTAAGTAGGTAGCTTTTTGTTTCGGCAGAAATACGATCATAAGCGGACCGCTTTCGCGCTAATTCCCAACTTCCGTGTTGCTTGGTGTGGTGTGTATGTAAATCCGAACAGAATGCGGCCACTTCCTCCGGTAATTAACCCGAAACCCGGGTCAAGGAAAATAAAGGTTTCACAAAATATATAATTCAGACTCCGTTGTAACATAAATTTCATTACGTCGTTTTAAGACAATGAACCAGGGCGGAAAGTCTTTTTAAACATCTTTCGGTGAACAAATAAAATAAGGAGTAAGTAATGTTTTAATTTAATTACAGGTCAAGGTTTAATTTATCTTTTTTTTTACTTTTGTGGGTTAACTTGTATTGTATCACATACTTTATTTATGTAAAAACAGTAAATATAAAAAAATAAAACTTATTACATTATAGTAGTTTATGTAACTACTACATAATAAAGGTCCTTAAAACACGAGTGGGGTTTTATGAAACGAGCCGTTAAAGACGAGTTTCATAATAATGTATCGCACGATTGTTTGAAGGCCTAATTATGTACAGTTGCATACACAACTTTTTCTACACTCATTTTATAAATCCTCTGAGATGTCAAAATCGGCCAACAATGGCGGCAACTCGAATACGTCAGTGTCTCACATTCGATTTTCAAAAACATAGACTAAATAGAGCCAACATTTGAATTTGGAACCAACTTTCGCTCTGTCTGACTGAAGAATATAGGCGGGCATTGCTGTTCGAAATTTGAATGCTATTAGACCATCGAATTTGATGGTCTAATACAGCTATTAGAACATTTTCAGGAATTCGAAATCGGTTCTAACTAAACCGTTTATCTTAATGCTGGTCATAATTTGCGGTTTTTGAACCGCAAATTAGACCGCGTGTACATAAAAATCTTAAATAACTAGTACCTATAGGTAATTTAATTTCGAAAGGAAACCGCCTGAACTGTCAGGAAACATTTCGAATATCATTTCATAGCGCTCTCCCACGTGTAAAACATAATCCGTCCTTTCTTTAAGTAGCAAACAGTATTCACGGAGTAACAGATTCAATTTACGGAGTGTAAAATAATAAAATATCCGGCGAAATCTGGACCCGACCGGTTATAGGTCCCGGGCGAGCGATACGGGTGTCCGCGGGAATAATGACTAGGGATCGGACTTTTCACAGCACGACATAGACACAGGCGTCGAATAGTTTTTGTCGATATCGATTGAACGGAATAATAATACTACTACTGGTCCCGTTTTACCCTTTGGGTACGGAAGGAACCCTAAAAATCGTAATTTCAGCAAAGGAAGTTTCACAACAATTTATTTAGTGTCATCCCTGATGTCTCTGCTCGTTATACTTAGTATAATTTAGCCCTTGCCACAATTTTATATATCTACTAGCCGATGCCCGAGAACTGCGTCCCGCGTAGATTTAGAATTTGCGTACCCGATGATACTGTACATATAGACAGCTATAGTCATAGAAGTATGGAAAAATTGGTTTGACCCGTAGAAAACTCCTTCCCCTGGACATATTGGGATAAAAAGTATCCTATGATTATTACCAGGATCTCAAACTATCTCCATACCAAATTTCTGCGTGTGATTAAAAAAAAAAGTTTGATACAAAGTAGAAGATGTTGGTACCTAAATCAATGACGAAGCTTGCAGCGGATAACGGTATGTTTTTAATGCAAAAGTGATTATAAAATCCTACTTAAATAAATGTTTTATTTTTATTTTATCTTATCTTATTCCAAATTGCTCCAGTCGTTGAGACGTGAAGGAAGGACAAACAAACTAACAAACACACTTTCGCATTTATAATATTAGAAAAGATTAGTACGGATATCGATATCGACAAAATCTTTTTTCTATCCCTATTCCTTAGGTACTATAAACATTGGGATCCTATATTCCTAATAATGACTATCTCGCTGGTCTAGCCGGGGACCTCTTGGTTATAAATTGATAATAAGTTTCGATCCCACCGACATCTGTTGAATGCGATCAGATCACGAACGTATGGCAAAGTTATATGAATCATGAATTTCCTGACTACTTTTATCGGGAAGTGGATTGCCACAAATATTGTGAGGGGGAAATTGAAACGTGCCTTGTGTTACAAGGGATGCTCAGCAATAAACTATCGAGAACACCCGCTGATTTGTTTACTGAATGAGGTTTAAACAGGGAACCCATTAAGGGGTCATTATCGAATTAAAATCATCCTTTTTCCTTGACGGGGACTCAAAATATTTCCAATTTCATCCAAGTCAGTACCTACAGCGGTTTAACCTTAAGAGCGTAACAGACAGTAAAATAACGTAACGAAAGCAAAAAGTGGTGAAGTATTACATGTGCATAAATACTATTATAAAGGTTTACGTATGTGTGTTTGTTTGTCCTTCCTTCACGTCAAACGGCTAGACGAATTTGAGTGAAATTTGGTATGGATATAGCTTGAGACGCTGGAAATATAAGTGGGTACGCAAATGCAAATGTACGTGGGACGAAATCGCGGGTTAACGGCTAGTTTTCATATAAAGCGCCCAGCCGTTGTGTTGTCGTTGTGTGATTGTTGTTTGTCGTGTAGTTATGGAAAATCCGTTTAGACCTTGCTTTTTAATGTATTTAAAAAGCACCACCAACACTCTCAACACATGTGTGCGTGCTGAGACAGCCACCAACTATGCGTTGAGAGTGTTGGTGGTGCCATTTAAATAATAATAAAAAAATTGAAGCGTTTTGAAATGTGAAGGCGCGGGACTTTATATAGTAGAAGATCTCTAGGTACCTAAGGATGCTAACAGAAAATTTTTTTTCATTAAGTTTAAGTTGGCTATGCTATTTGGGAACTGATCTCCCATCCTTGATCACGAGAAATTTGCTATCCTCAATAAGAATTATACTGAATCCTTTTACCTACAAAATAGCCCGAAATTACACGTCACTACACAGTGATTCAATTAAATAGCATCATCATCATCATCATCATCATCAACAGCCCATAGTAGTCCACTGCTGGACGTAGGCCTCACCCAATGCACGCCAATGAGCTCAGTCCAAGGCGTGCCGCATCCAATCTACACGGCCACCTTGCGCAAATCGTCACTCCACCTGGCAACAGGGCGCCCTACACTTCGTTTGCCTTGTCGTGGTCTCCACTCAAGAACGCGTTAACTCCAACGACTATCCGCAATTCTCGCGATGTGACCGGCCCACTGCCACTTCAAAGAGCTTATTCTTTGGGCTATGTCGACCACTTTCGTCTCTCCCTGATCACCTCATTGCGGATCCGATCTTTCAGAGAAACGCCGAGCATAGCATTAAATAGCATAATCAATTACAAATTTTGCTTCGATTTTGTAAACATGATCTTCAGTTTTTTATGTAACTGTTAAATGAATAAATCATAAATCAAATACCTTTTAGCCCGACAATACCCCGCAAATTCATTTATTAATTTTCTGCCTCTTTAAACTTTCACAGTACGAAGATCTGATACGAAATCCTGTGAACAATGGAGTGTTGACCTTTCTGTGTTTATTATCGTTTATCAGTTAACCGGATAGAACCATTACACCCGTCCGAGCCACTCTATTTAACAAGTTGATTGTGATTGATTTACCGTTTCCATGGTAGTAAAACCCTTTCGGATTTCAGATAATGGATGGGTTGAACGATTGATAACAAACAAATACAATATTTGTAATGGAATCATAGCACGCGTGCCTATTGGACACTGAAGAATAATAAATACGATGTTAATGTACTGTATACTTTACGTTTCGCGATTTGTAGGTATAAAAAAAATAACTTAGAATGAGTTGATTCATGCATAGTTGACGGACTCCTGGTCGTTAAATATGGCCACCGAGCTGTCATTCCATACAGAAACTTCATTTTATACCACAGTAAAATATTTAACGTTAACGTTAACTTTAACGGACGATTTGAATCAACTCACCCTTAATATCCTTTTGTGCAAGGACAAACGCGAAACTACTATGAAGTAAACTTAACCAGACGAAACTATTAAGTACCTAAATTCATACCATATTATAAATGCGAAAGCATCTATGTCTGTTCATCTGTCTTTCTGTTACCTTTTCACGATTAAAACTCTGGAGCGATTTAGATGAAATTTGGTATCGAGATAGATTGAGACCCGTTGTACGACATGGCTACTTTTTATCTCGGATGAACGTATTGTTCCTGCGGGAGCACTGCAACTGAATTTAACGCGGATGAAGAAAAAAGACGCGTCGGTCCCTTTGATAAACTCCCCGAAAAGCCCGGAGTTGTCAAAAACAGAAATTTCGGACGGCGGACGTAAACTCAAAAGGAAATAACAAACACGACGTTCTTTTTCGCAATGTTTAGAATCACATGCTTTTTTTCTTATTGTCTGAACAATCATTCATAATAGATAAATTAAGATGATTCTATATTATACTCAATATGATAACAAGTTTTAGGTTTAGATAAGACACAGTAATTTTTTTATAATACATGTGGACCCTGTCACAGCAATTTTTTTGAGGGGCATTTGCTATTACATTTTAGTAAAAAAAGCACCTCAGTAAGTAAATCATGCTAATTATGCTGCTCATTAGGACGGTGTTTAAATTTTACAAAATATTTTTCTCTGAGATGAGGAATTCCCTACTTTCCATGTATGAAACCCCATAAAATATTCTTTGTCTATTTTCGCTTGGAAATATCTTCTTCACCTTATTAAGCAGTCCGTCATATTTTACAGACCCTTCCGCTATTCGCTCATACGTATACGTATGGCCGAATTATACGGAAAGATTTTGGACACTGTTAAATTGCGGTCACTTTTATTATTGCCATTAAGTAGTTGTTGACTGTATCCATTATTTCTAAATTCTATTATAAGTACCTACTTGGTTATATGTAAAGGTTATTGTTTTAAATTTTCATTACAAAAATAAAGTTTTTTTAATAATGAATCGTTTGAATATTAGACCTAGGTATTATTCTTAATGAATGTGCAGTCCACTTTGCTGCTTGTACTCGATGAAATATTCCCTACTAACATTTGTTTTTTTTTTCAGGTATGCCTACATCCACTAATTAGAGCGCGCTGAAATCAGAAATGTGTTTCAACAAACGACTGATCAAGTTAGCAGACTATTTCCGATTACATTCGACTTAGTGGCTGCCGCAAACAGAAGCACTCGAAATGATCTGTAATAGCAAAATCGTGCTCACGAAACTTTTGGTGTGCTTCCTCCTGTCGGGTGTACGCGGCCGCTCGTGGGCCAGCCACCATGACACCACCACGTCTACTACGCAAACCACACCTACCACTAGTCCCATTCCAAAGAACTTCCACAATGATCCACTCATCGTGGAAACCAAAAGCGGCCTCGTCAAGGGTTACGCCAAAACGGTCATGGGCCGAGAAGTACACATATTCACAGGGATTCCGTTCGCAAAACCACCCCTTGGCCCGTTAAGATTTCGCAAGCCTGTTCCCATAGAACCTTGGCACGGGGTCCTAGAAGCCACCGCTATGCCCAATAGTTGTTACCAAGAGCGTTATGAGTATTTCCCAGGATTCGAAGGAGAAGAAATGTGGAATCCCAACACTAATATATCAGAGGACTGTTTGTATTTAAATATCTGGGTGCCACAACATTTACGAGTGCGGCACCACCAGGACAAGCCTCTGACGGAGCGGCCGAAAGTGCCAATACTAGTGTGGATTTACGGCGGCGGGTATATGAGCGGGACGGCTACCCTCGATCTATATAAAGCTGACATTATGGCATCGTCAAGTGATGTTATAGTAGCTTCTATGCAGTACAGAGTTGGAGCCTTTGGATTTTTATACTTAAACAAGTTCTTTTCACCTGGTAGCGAGGAAGCTCCGGGTAATATGGGTCTTTGGGATCAGCAATTGGCAATACGATGGATTAAAGAGAATGCACGAGCTTTTGGTGGTGACCCTGAATTGATAACTTTGTTCGGAGAATCAGCCGGAGGAGGAAGTGTTAGTCTGCATATGCTTTCACCTGAGATGAAGGGTTTGTTCAAAAGGGGTATACTACAGTCTGGGACTTTAAACGCACCATGGAGTTGGATGACAGGAGAGAGGGCTCAAGGAATTGGAAAAGTATTAGTCGATGATTGTAACTGTAATAGTAGTCTGCTGGCCGCCGACCCGAGCTTGGTGATGGACTGTATGCGAGGCGTTGACGCCAAAACTATATCTGTTCAACAATGGAACTCATACACTGGGATATTGGGATTTCCGTCGGCACCGACAGTGGACGGTGTATTTTTACCGAAAGATCCTGACACTATGATGAAAGAGGGTGGTTTCCACAACACTGAAGTGCTTCTCGGAAGTAATCAAGATGAAGGTAACTTTTTCCTAATTAAGCATTTAAATAATTTATAGCTTTAAATGGATTTTGCTAAAAAGGGGCAAAACCGGTCAAAAATTCATGGTTAGCTCGCTGCTTTTATAATATTTTCATATTTTGTTATAACAGCCGTCAGGTAAATATTGTGTGAGCTGGAGACTCTTTTGCGCATTGATTCGCTCAAGTTTGCAAGTGTCGCGTAGCAATCTTAGAGTTCGAGGTCATTTCAAAACACACCTGCCCGGCGCGGCGCCTTGGCGCATGCGCAGACCTGTGTAGACACAACAATAGATGTAGGATTGTAGAGACGTACTATCGGGTACTACAGACTCGCCCACGTAGCGCCCCGGTGGGCGCCACGCTGTTACCACGCACCCCACTCGAGGGGGAGGTACTAGCTACTTACTCGTGCAATCCATGCTGAGAGTTTTTTTTTAATTTCCTTTAATATTCTGTATTTTCTTATTTTAAGGTTCACGTGAGAGTTAAGAGACGAAATTAAACCTTACAGTTAGGTTTGTTTATAAATTGAATGATGTGGAGGAAAAATATTAGAATGAATGGATAAGTTTTTACAGAAACTGAATAGTTTTAACCCTTTACACGTTACGCATTGGATTGAATTACTTAGAATAAAATTCCCAAACTGATAAAAAAATATAAATAACTAGCTGACCCCGCGGACTTCGTACCGCCTTAAACCTCACGGAGCCCGAGACCTTTCCAACGAATGCAAAACCGTGGAAATCGGTTCGTGCGTTCTGGAGTTATAGCGTCAGGAAGGAAAACCCGACTTATTTTTATATATTAGATAAACACAACGCTACTACGTGATAACACTATCTATTCGGACTACCTACTTACTAGGTACATGTTTAGAAATTAACTAGTTGGATACAATGGGCCCTGAGGCCAAGTGACCGACCACGCGGGCTTAGTGCGGATTGGGGACTTCACAAACATCTGTGAATTACTTCGCAGATGCCTGCAGGTTTCCTCCACGATGTTTTCCTTCACCGAAAACTCAGTGGTAAATTCAGATTGAATTTCGCACATAAGTAAACTTAAGAGGTGCGAGCCGGAATCGAACCGCCGACCTTCTGCATAAGAGGCGGTAGGTCGAACCACTAGGCCACCACCACACTCACCCTTTACATACATGTAAGTACATACAAATCCTATCTTGTAACTTGTATGATAAAAACATAAGTTATAATATGTATACCCAAGCCGTTAACTATTGCATAGTCCACAGGAAAGACCCCTCTTTTCGCGTTCTATGTATGACCCTTTCAGCTATGCCCTGTGCGTTGTCTGTAAGGTATTCAGTTACTCAATCAGTCATTCAGTCGGTAGAGTTTTATATTTGTGTTAGTTGTTATCTCAAAAAAAAACGCGTTATATGTAGGGGGGCTTATTTAAATTTTATTTAGTCTTATTGCCACGTTCAGCTACAAACGGCATTTACGTATCGACCATTTCCTTATTGATGCACTACCTATAAAGTTTTGAAAATAAATAATGGACCATTTTAAATACTAGTGGCTCCGAGCTGTAGACCTCACTATAGTCTAAGGTAAGAAGATACTATAAAATCACGATTTGACTTCGTTAGACCAAATAATGGAAAGTGTTTTAATAAGTAGGTATAATAAACGGAACACAGCGAGAATAGCGTAATAGTAAATGCAAAGAACTTTGCAGCTGACAATCTCCCGAGACCGCCGGAGGCTCATGCGGAGAAACGCGGTTAAACAAAGGGAAATCACCGCCACGTTATGAAACTAAAGAAAACTTTACTCATCAAATGTGAGAGGAAAAACATACAAGATAGGTACTCTTGAATATTATAACTTCATTTTTACAAGTTTTCCTGCACTCTTTATTATTGAGCATCAGATTATTTTTGAAGAATAAAAGGGCATAAAAAACGTAAATCGTTCTGAGTGAAATGCGAAAGAAAATTGATAAAAAACACTGCTATTGTTGACTTTCGGAATATAAATAATTCAACTTCCAATTTCGTTAAGAAAAAATGTCCAGAAAAAGTCAGAACTTTTCAAGACAGTAAATTTTGAAGCAAATTTATGAGGCCTTTTAACTTGTTGCCATGAAAAATATGAATTCTGTATCTGTGTAATGGGGGCTATCGCGTGTGAATTTGCCACTAGAGGCGTTAGTGTCGCGTGAGGTCAAATAACATTCACTTTTCACTGGTTTTGGCGGGCTTCGTGATATAAATTATTAATTTCTTTAATTTACCTGTTGAAAAGTGATCTCCTTCGTGAAATTATCGCAAATATGGATTATTTGGCGATGAATGTGAACGCTTTGAAACAAAAATAAAAATTCCGAACAAAACGGAACTGCACAACAATGCGACATAGCTATTCGATATGATGATTGTTATTTAGAATTAATAAACTTAATGAGATCCAAGATTTAAAACTTAGTTTCGGCGCCGATCTTATAGAGTCGCCTTTGACAGCTATACCTCTGGACCTTAGTCAACAGTGGCGCCAACTGGTGAGCGAAGAAACGATAGTCCCCATTGCCTCGCTTGAGAATATTTTCAGGTTTAATGTGATCTTTGTGATTATATGAATAGGGATATATAACAATACTATTGTTTTTCATGAGTTAGGATTATTTATTAGGAGTATACTATTTTTCAAGTGGGGTGATAGGAGTAGCGAGTGTCACATTCTGTATGTTTATACTGTTTTCTGAGTTATAAAATTCTAGTTCACTAGCCATTTTCACGTACCTCCAAACACAACAACGATAAAGTTGCAATGAAGAACCATTTTACAAAAAAAAAACAATACATCAAACAGCTGTAACGATTGGGATAAAATTTGCAATAGGTATAGGGGTTTACGGGTGCGAATAAACGATCTAGCTAGGTCTAAATTCTCATGCCTGGGAAAACTAATTTTTAGGTCGGTCGGCCAAGGTACTGTTTTCTTTACAACTACTTTCCGTCACATCAGTCCGAGCTTGCAGTGTAATACAGGGAAAAGGGGGAGGGTGGAATGCACATTGCACACCACCACTTATGATATGAATTTCTGTAAAGCAAAAATCTTTCGTGGAACCGTGGAACGTGGTTTACGTAAGATGGAAAAGTTGAAAGATTTATGTTGAAGTATTTCTACGATTTATATACCTATTTACTTCACTAGTTGTGTCAATTATCTGGGTTTGAACGAAAAACTAGCCACTGTCCGCGACTTCGTTCGCATACACCTGAGTCTGCAACGGTGGTACTTTATTTACGATTATGCATTAGCCGTAGCCCGCGAGTTCGTCCCGCGTAGACTTGGAAAATTTCAAAGTATTGAAAAACTGGTTTGACCCGGAGAAAACTAGTTCCCGTGGAAATATCGGGATAAGTCCTGCCGCTTTGACATGGGATGCACATAAAAACAAACATATTAGTTTGTATAATGATGTCTGTTGTGGATATACTTCTGTGACGGATGTATAGGTAATACAAGTTGCAGAACAGCGTAAAATATAGCAACAGCGTGAAGCTCTATACATGACTTATTTAAATATCAAAACACTTTTCTAAGGTCGCCTTAAGGATTTCTGCGGTAAATCTACAAGTAACTTGAAAAGTACAGGCAAAAAAGAGATTCGGCAATCTAATTCAATTAGTTCCAAACGTTCCCTCTATAAACAAGCGACCGAATAACACCGCTAACGGTAGGTCGGAAAGAAATAGGCATTTTTGTTATCTCTTTAAACAATAACAAGCGTGGTTGCCGGTTTGTTGGCGCGATTAGGGGCGATGACGTGTCAAGCAGTTCGTTAGAGATGGCGCCGCGAGCTTCGGCTCGTGCCACAGCTGAATTATACGGAGCTAGCACACTGTACTACTCACTTCACCGCAACATCAGTAGCACAGAATAACGCGAGATGAAATCAGATGGACGATATAAATTTATGTAGTAAATTATTATCTTAGTTGGTTGGTGACTAGTGTCGTTTCGCTTCGTATAAAACGACTGCATAAAGACTTCAATAAAATAGTCCCATTGTATCTGACTTTAGTCACTTCAAGGTGGTCGATAAACAATTTATCAAATAAATCCGCGGAACCGACAATAGATGACATGAAATATTGTTAACATACCACCAAAATAGCCATAGGTATTAAGTAGGTACTTTTCAGATGTGTGCAGAATAATTTGCATTTATATAGAGTACCTAAATTGCGAAGAAAGCATTTTCTATTGCCCAGACGCTATTGGAAGTGAGATAGGTGACGCGTTGTTTATATTGTGTTTCCTGCAAGTCAAAGTGATCTTGCTATTATTTCCTGTAGCGCCCAACTTATACGAGTAACAATGTTTACCAACCAACCGCCCCACGGCAACTTTCCGGTAATTTGTATTAGAGTGGAAATAAAGAGAATCGTAAATTATTTATTATGTACAAGGACGTAATCCTATAAATTTCCTGACATACCTAGGTGCAATGGAATACATAGTGACAAAATAAGTATAGGCAATGGCACTCGAATTATTAAACTGCATGATGATTAATAATAATAATAAATAATTCAGTAAGTAGGTTTACCATATTACATTAAAATACACTAGGCGATATTAATATTGTGTTTTTTCTTTTTTCAGGAACGTATTTCCTTCTCTACGATTTCCTCGATTATTTCGAAAAGGATGGCCCAAGTTTTCTACAAAGGGAAAAGTTTTTAGAGATCATCTCGACTATTTTCAAGGACTTCTCAAATATCAAAAGAGAAGCCATTGTATTTCAAGTAAGTAGAACAAGTTTTTGATGGCTTATGTAAGTACTCGTACGACGCCGTTGTCACTGATCAATAGTTTTAATATACCAAGCCCACGATGTATCGGCTCGTCTGCCTTGTGAGGTTGGGTACCTACCTATCCAATACACTACCACTTTGATTAATTACTTACTCAAATATTTATCATCAATTTCGTAGATGTATTTCCCTATTCCCTAGTACAAGTGAACGTATGACTTGCGGGAAGTCGTAAGAAGGAAATTAATGTAATTTGCAATTACCGCCAGTCTCGTATAAAATGCTCGTCTCCGTTTAGCTCGGATGCCAGTCTTTTGGTGAAGCGGTACTTTAATTGCCTGTACACTTAATTAACAAGATTAAATTGAAATTACACGTCGTACCTACTCCTGTAAGAGCATGAAAAATAAATGTACTCTATGTTCTGAAAATACTTAAATTGTATGCGTGTATATCATACAATGTATCATCATCATTCGCTTGCCCTTTTCCCACGTTATGTGGGGTCGGCACAACATGGCTTCTTCCATTCGCTCCTATTAGCAGTCATCTCTCTACTAACGTCTTTCATACACATTTCATCCTTCACGCAATCCATCCACACCTTCCTAGGTCTACCTCTTCCTCTATATCCATCCACATCCATACCTAATACTCTTCTAGAAACTCCTCATCACATGCCCAAACCACATCAACCTTTTACTCCTCATCTTTTCTGTTATTGGTGCTACTTTAAAATAATGTTATCAAATAAAAGACATTATAAGATACACAGTCATATCGGTCATATCTACCTGAAAATGTTTTGTAGCGACTGGCCAAGAATGGCCGAAGACGGAACTGTTGAATTGACGGCAAATTCAGTACCTACCTACCTAATCGGAAATCCAAACAGGCTAAAAGAAAATGCACACTATAGATATTTGGACTATAATTGATTAATGATCTTTGTTTAGGTTCTTTGAAAAACTTTCTACAGTTTAAATATTTCGATAAGTTTAGTAGTAGTTATTTTAAAATTCAAGATTTTTATATTATTTAATGTAAAAATAATGCAAATAAACAAAACAAAAACTAGGAACGAAAAAGTAAGATTAAGAATTTTATTTTCAAACCGGTAAAATAATATAGTTGAAAAAATGCGTTATTTTCCAGTACACCGATTGGGAAGAGATCACCGATGGTTACTTGAACCAGAAGATGATCGCCGACATTGTGGGGGACTACTTCTTCGTGTGCCCCACCAACCACTTTGCTGAAGTGCTCGCGGAGGCTGGCGTTGACGTCTACTACTACTACTTTACCCATGTAAGTAACATTCCTGTTTTTATAACAAAAAACTACCTATTTAGATGACTTTTTAATCGAAAGGTTTTCCGGTTGATGTCATTTGAATTTTAGCTCTGACGATCCGTAAGAAAATGCTGGAACCCCTCCGTTGGCACGTGTGATCTTAGCTTCACTTTTGAAGACTGAGTGTTGTTTGCATCCTCTTACTTAAGTATAGGTAGTGATGTTCTTAACACCGAGGTCACAATTTATTGGCTTTAGTTTATTTTTTTACTATAATTTTCTTTGAAAAAATTGTACAAGATGACATTTAACTAGATACACTACACAGACTAAATGACAGGTATGCTACGTACCTACTTTGTAACAGCCGTAAAGAACTGCGGGTACGCCTATTTTATTGCAGTCTTACAATCATATAATTAGGTATCTCTGCATTGTACGCTTGACGTAACAAGTAGCCATATATATACTTATATGCCTTGCTCTGGAGTGTATATGCTACTTCGAGCGCAGCGACGCATAAAACGGTGGGAGGAGGGGGGATACGCTCGGGTTGCATTCATCCAGTAAAACTAAACAGAAAAGAAAACTAATTTGCAGAAAAGATTTTAGTTGTCGTTTCGTAAAGAACTGACGAGACTGCAATCTTAAACTAAAGTACAGAGTTGGATTTTTTGTTATTTATCTCAGACTGAGTAGTTCCTTGTCGTCGATCATATTACGATCGAGGGCTCGCAGTTCCTTCACTATTTTTCAAACTTTTACGGCACATTTTTGGTCATAGGTATTATGACTAAAAAACTGAACCAAAATACGAGTGTAATGTATCCAATAAGAACGGGACACTTTAATTTTTCCTTTGAGCTGATACTTCATTTCTGATATCTTTAAGGTACCAACAATATTAGTATCATAATAATCGGGCGTTTCTTAAGAAATGTGTTCGCTGTAAGTGAACGTTTCAAAGCTTCGCGACGAGCACTCCAAACGCGGCTGACACGTTAATTTGGCTAACGAAGCAAACGCGAGGACCCCTGAATCCATGCCGAGTTTTACCTTCACGCTGCAAGCGTCAAAGAAATTTCACGCAACGTCAGAGGGTTTTGAGGAAAAAGCAGCCTGGACGCGTGTATTTCGCTGGCAACTAAATTTTAGACACAGAGAGTAAAAAGTTTTCGCTGTATTTGCACCAGAAGCTACTGAAAATTTGACATTAAGAACCACTTGCACCAATCTCTTAATTCTGGTTTATTTTTATCAACTTAACTCGAGTTAGGGGCTAACCTAATTTAAATAAGTCGGCTTAATTACGGCAAGAGAAATATTTCTGGCTAAAAACGTAAAAAAAGTCGACTAATTTAAGTTTTAAGTGTCACCTCAAAATTTTAATAATCAATATTTCAAGTCCAAAATCCATCTAACTAGCCGTTCAGGCTACAGGCAGGCTTCTTAAATAACTACCTACCTACTACCACGGCTTCAGGTTATTTATTTGACGCCTTAAGCCGTGGTAGCTTTCTGCGAACTAATTCAAAGGATGCGCGTGAAGTCCCCTATCGTAGGTGGGCACGCGTGGGGACTAATAGCTCAAAACTTGATGTCTTGTGATGCGAGAGCGTTGCTATGCCCAGCAATGAGTAAATTGGTGAAAAAGTGTGTAATTATTAGGGTTTTGTACCCAAAGGGTAAAACGGGACCCATTACTAATAAGACTCCGCTGTCCGTCTGTCACCAGGCTGTATCTGTAGTATCTCATGAACCGTGTTAGTTATAGACAGTTGAAAATTTCACAGATGATGTATTTCTGATGCCGCTATAACAACAAATAATAATAATAATAAAACAATAAAATTCAAGGGGGCTCCCATACAACAGATACGTTTTTTTTGCCGTTCTTATAGATAATATGACGGAACCCACCAGCCCTTTTTAGGGTTCCGAAGTCCACAAGGAACCCTTATAGTTTCGCCATGTCCGTCCGTCCGTCCGTCCGTCCGTCCGTCCGTCTGTCCGCACTATTGCTCGGAGATGCTTAGGTCTAGAGAGCTGTAATTTGGCATGAATATGCATATTAGTTATGCTGACAAAGTGGTACAATAAAATTTTGAAATATATTTTTTTATAGGGTACCTCCCCTACTCGTAAAGTGGGGATGTAATTTTTTTTTCTTGCATACCCCATGGTGCGGCATATCGTTGAATAGGTCTCAAAAAAATATTGTGGGTTTGTTAAAACCATTTTTTGATTAAGTGATGCGTTTGTGAAATATTAAGCTTTAAAGTGCTATTTTTTGTTAGAGTCACGTGTCCCCCCCCCCCTGCCAGCTAAATGGTGGTATTTGGATGGCTGAAAAAAATCACGGTTGTGGCATATATAACGTAGTTGAAAGAAAAACTATCAGAGCTAAGTAGGCTGTACAAACTTACGAGTAATAGTCGACCAACTTATAATGATAATTTTTCTCGAGCGGCAGGGGAGTCGGGCGGGCACGTCATACCACAGGCTAGCTAGATGCTAATAAGTCTTAGAAAGGTACTGTGGGCATCGTCAACTTCGGAACCCTATAATTTGCGCGTGGCCCGACACGCACTTGGCCGGTTTTTTTTTGATTTCGGTAAAGTAATATAGAATTCAATAGGCATACAATCTAAATTTAAATTCAGTTGAACAAATCTTAAACAAAAAGTTCAACAAAATATTTTCAATAAACACGAAATGAATGAAGTTGTGGATGTCTTGGAATAAACTTGATATTTCCATTAAATATTTCCAATAATCATTCATTCAGGCCACCCCCGCTTTACTCCAGAAACTGCTCCAGACAAATTAAATACCTCAAAAGTTTTCGGCCTAGTAAAATAAATAAAAAGATAGGTGGGTCAGGAGGTACTTACTTAATTCCTGGTCTTTTCCAGAGTCTAGAATCTAGACACACAGATTGTGTGTGAGAACACACAATCCCAAAAGTCATCGCTTTCCTTGCGCTCTTTAACGGTGCGGTGATCTCAATCCATGATTCCCTATTTTTCAGTAGGAAGGTGAAATCAGATTTATTTCGACAAAAAGAACAACAACACTATATATTATATTTGTGAACATTTACTTTATACAACCCACGCGAAATGGACCCTCCCGAATAAAATTAGATAAATGGTCGTCGATAAATCAAAATTTTCCGGCGCCTTTCACAATTTTTTCCGGCGAAATAATGGAACTTACTTATGAGTGGTGGCAGAAATGGCCTGTAATATCGCCCTAGGGCGAAAGGTTAAAAGTAAAGGTTAGTAACTACACTTTAAGCAAAATAAAATTTTAATCTATTATTTTATATTGTAAGCTTTTATATGAATAAAAACCGGCTAAGAAGCGAGTTAAACTCGCATGGAGAGGGTTCCGACCCTTGATTATATTCAATGACGTCATTTTCAAACTGTTTCACAGGATAAGCTCTTATATGATAGATTTCAAATACCATGGACTTCTTAATAATTTTCCTGTAATCTGTAGCCCCCAAAATAGGGTCTATGTTTAAAATTCATTTAGTTTCGGTACACATCCGTCTTTGGGTCACAAATTTACATATACGTACCAAATTTCAACTTAATCGGTCCGGTAGTTTCGGAGAAAATCGAATGTGACAGACGTACGGACAGACACACGAGTGATCCTATAAGGGTTCCGTTTTTACCTCAGAGGTTCGGAACCCTAAAAATGGCGTATATTATTTTCTGTAAGCTAGAAAAAGCGGTGGAAGATATTTACGCCTATTTTGCCGCAGGTAAAATGATTATTTTTAGGTATCGTAGGTGGAACCTCAAAGTAGGTATGTACTTACTAGTATTCTTGTATGCCATGATTAATGAAGAATGACACCAAATATAAACGACTACAAAAAGAAATCTCAAGAGAGGAAAGCATTAAGAGTTGCCTTAATCAATCTTACTATTTAAATAATGGTTTGTGTAAAGGTAAAAATAAATATCTCAAGGTCAAATGATTCCACGTATTATAACTACTTAACTATACAAACAGTAACCGTTCATAAATAAATTCGTACGTTTAAGATAACAATGCGATAGGCAGGACGAACAGACATAAGATTGTTGAAGCGGCCTCGTAACAAATGACTGTGGTCAGTTTTAATAAATTATGGGTCAGACGGCGGGCAAAGGTCACAGATTAACAGCGGAGTATTTCGGTGTCCGACCCGTCGCGGTTCCATTTCTGTTCCTGCTGGCTGTAGTTTAGGTATAACCGAATAAATATAACCCGTACATTTAATATAATACCTCTACAATACCTAGGTACTTGAATTTAGTGACAATATATATATATATATATTAATATAATAAACAAATCGCAAGGTACTTAGGTATCTATCTCTTTTAGATCCGTTTGGAATACCTATAATATATATAAGGTGCTAACAAATTAGTCACGGATATTTTTACAGCTGATAGTACTCGGCTCTCGAAGTACATTTAAGTATGAAACATCATTGGTTTTGTTATGTTTTTTTGGAGAAAAATAGAAAACAAATTTGCTTCGTTAAAACAACCTGTTTAAGAACCTGCCGTTTTCCCGCCGATTTTTTTTTTCCTTAATTATAGTTAAAAGTTAATTGTTTTAATGTAATTTATTATCTCTTAAAATATCCTTGACTAATTTGTTAGCACCTTGTATAGATTGTTAAGGCCTAGTGGAGAAGCCGTGGTGGCCTAGTGGTTTGACCTACCGCCTCTCATGCAGAGGGTCGTGGGTTCAAATCCGGCTCGCACCTCTGAATTTATTTATGTGCGAAATTCAATTTGAATTTACCACTGAGCTTATTCAAGTCTAGAGTGAATAGGCATCTTCTGGGTAAGCGTGTTCCACCTTAGACCCTATCATTACTTTCCATCAGGTGTGATTAGGGTCAAACGCAAGCCCATTCGTAATAAAAGAAAAACATACACATTCGGCAGAGAAATTGTAGAATAAGTACCTAACTTACCTAATATGTCGTGGTGCCCTGTGCATACCGTCGACCACAAGTGATTCGTCCAAGTCCATAAAAAGCAGAAGCAGTGTCAAGGCCAACATTATAATAGTACGGACTGAGATCAATAACGAACACTTGAATACTAAGTATACTGTATCATTTTGTCGAAATATAATAAGAATTAAAAAAGAAAACTGTACCTAACTTTTCAGTACTAACTTAAATCCTTTAAATTGTAAATCTTATTATTATCTATTTTTTTTCTTTTAATTATATTGATACTTGTAACAATTCTATTGAAAACAAAATCGATTTATTTCTCGTTTCAACGCTTTAGTTTGCGCTTACAACCGCTCTAGTCATTACAAATACGAGTACAAGATGCTAGCTATCTTCTACTATCTAAACTCCCGCGCCTTCACATTTCAAAACGCTTCAATTTTTTTTATTATTATTTAAAATGCACCACCAACACTCTCAACGCATAGTTGATGGCTGTCTCAGCACGCACACCTGTGTTGAGAGAGCTGGTGGTGCTTTTTAAATACATTGAAGCGTTTTGAAATGTGAAGGTGTGGGACTTTAGATAGTAGAAGATCTCTACAATACCTACAACTACTCGAGTTGACCTTTTGTGGCATGTATACGTCATGACAACGCATAACGCTGCCCTCGCCGCAGCCGCAAGCGTGCCGCCTGCATTATTAAAGAGAGCGCGCGAACCTAACGGGTGCTTTTAATTTTATGCTCGACGTTAAAAACCTACCACACGGGATTCGTGGTCCAAATTAAGATTTTTGCCAGCCGATATGAAGGGTCGAATTGAATTATTGATACCCAGCTCAGCTGCTGTTATGAGAAATAAAGTGGGCTTTTACTGCCCTTTTATTCCTTTTGTCGGACCGGGAAACTTTTGGGTTTACGCTCTTATTAAGTAAGTGCTATGCGGAAACTTAGAATTCAAGAGCCTCGTTAACCTACACGGAACTTCAAAGAAATCGTTCATTGATTAACGGGCATATATTATTAACGCATGATTGTTATGGTCTATGTTCAAATCGATAGTCCTTTCCGTTATCAGTTCTGAAAGTTGTTCAAGGTTTTACTGGTTATTAAGTATGTTATTCTTAAACCATTGTGACACAAAATGACTTTAAACTGATCACGAAATAGTTGTGTATATTAATCAAACTTGGTCGTAGAGCTGATTAAATTGTTTGAATTAATTGTGTTTCGGCCAACTGCACGAACTCGAATTGTAATTTTTTTAAAGTCGCCAAAAATATCAGTATCGCGGTTGGTTGATTAAAGACTGATTCAATCAGCTTGTGACCCGGCCTTTCAAACCTATATGTATATTTAATTTGCATCAATCGGTTTTATCTCGGTCACTTGCAGATATTTCGTAACATTTCATGAAACAAACTGGATAAATAAATCGGATTAACTCGCGTTAACGAGTAGGTGAATAAATATTTACAAACACCGTGACTTTTTCATTTGATTTAACTTTAATTACGTAGGGTTTTTAGGGTTTAATTTGAAGATCTTCATTTAACAATATAACGTGAATTGTTTATATCTTCAAACAAATCCATTCCAGAGAATTACTACTCTTAGTGGGATTCGATTTCTACCACTACTACTTCTACTACAGCCTATTTGCGTCCCACTGATGGGCACAGGCCTCCTTTCGTCTCCTTTCGGCCCCGTGCGGATTGGGGACTTCACACACATCTTTGAATTACTTCGCAGATGCGTGCAGGTTTCCTCCACGATGTTTTCCTTCACCGAAAAGCTCAGTGGTAAATTCAAATTGAATCTCGCACATAAGTAAACTTAGATGTGCGAGCCGGAATCGAACCCCCGACCCTCTGCATGAGAGGCGGTAGGTCGAACCACTAGACCACCACGGTTTCAGATCGGATTTCTAACAAGCACTGATTGTGCAATTTTTCATGCTCTTATTTCTGTTTTATTTTATTACCTCTTTGCCAGCATGTCGTAACTAGGTCGCCGTGCGGTTTGTCTACTACGTTTTCATTACGAGCTATGTATCATTACCAGTATACACGTTTACATTACCTACACTTTGAATCCCGTCACAAAATTTCACATAGCATACGGTAAATCACTTATTTCTAAATCCTCGCCCCGCAATAAGAATCAACGAGTAATCTGAATAAATTATGAAAATGACGAAGTCGGACAGTTTTTTTTTACAGACAATTGGTAATATGTATCTTTATCATCGAGGTCCGTGTTCCTCACTTACATACTTAAGTACTTAATACAAAGTTAACTTTTTGTTTCCGAATAATTACCTAAGTTATTTTTGTTTTTCTTGTGAATTTCATGAATCTAGGTATAATGCTAATCCTCATGAAGGATTAAAAACCGTGTAACCTGGTTCATCACAAATAAGGAATCTAAGTTATTTTTGTTTTTCTTGTGAATTTCAAGAATCTAGGTATAATGCTAATCCTCATGAAGGATTCAAAACCGTGTAACCTGGTTCATCACTAATAAGGAATCTATAAAAACCGTAAATTCTTGCCAAAAGACTTATTTCTATAGCTTCTGCCTGCGACTTCATCCGCGTGTATGTATGTATGTCCGGATTTAACTCGAAATTACTTACTGGTCGGGTTGCAATAAAATTTCGTATCGGCTACTTTTTATCCTGCAAAAACGCATAGTTCCCGCGGGAACGCTATTACCGAATTTCACGCGGACGAAACCGAGGGAAGAAGCTAGTTATTAGTATAAAGATAGCAGCGGCATTACGTTTGGCCATCCGTTTGCGATGCGGATTACGACTGTCAAAGAGCGAGGTGCGTGAAGTAGTTTTTCTTTACGAAATTGAACCATATGCGTACCACTTGTATTGAAAAACGACAAACGTAATGCCGCTGCTAATTTGAAGAGTATTTAAACAGAGAACAGCTCACCTCGGTAGGCATTTTTTACGACATCAAAGGCGTGTTGATGTTACTGTTAAAATTCAAAAATTCAATCATTTATTCAGCAAATTGGCCACATAGGGGCACTTTTACACGTCAGTAAAAGAATTTACCAGCGCTTCCTAGACCCATTGCTTGAGAAGAAGCGCCGCAACAGACTCAAGCAGAAGGCCTTTTTTCAAAATTTACACATGTAGTTACAGAATTAACATTACATGTATAAAATATACATATAGGTACGTACTAAAATTACATTGAAGGGATGTACAGTCCCTAACTTAAACTTAAGTCTAAGATCTTAGAGATGTATAGTCTCCAAGGTTACTGCGTGTTACGCTGATTATTTTGTAATATATTTCCAGCGTACAAGCACCAGCCTCTGGGGCGAGTGGATGGGCGTGATGCATGGAGATGAGATGGAGTACGTCTTCGGCCATCCGCTCAACATGTCTCTGCAGTATCATTCCCGGGAGAGGGACCTGGCTGGACACATCATGCAGTCCTTCACGAGTTTTGCTCTAACTGGGTAAGTTTAAAACTTCATCCCAAGCTTGTTGGGTGGCTAAATGGTGATGATTTTATGAACTCAGTATGACTGACTAAATAATAAAAGCCTTGGGCCATATTACGTTTTTAATGTTCTAATATATAGAATTCATAAAAGACGTAGAAAAACAAAGAAATATATATATAAAAAGGTATAAACGTGTCAAAAGTAAGAGGTCCTATACACTCTACCTACTTTAGAAATCTGACCGCATGACGTTTTTAAACTACACAATACACAGATTTTTAATGAGAGCTTATCGATAATTCTATCACCTAGAGTGGGTATTTGACACAAAACGTATAGTACAGCACAATATTACAAAATTCCCAAAGCAACTTTACCTTACCTACCTTTTGGTTTTACAAGTGCGATAAAATATAAAATTGTGTACGTCAAAAATTAATTTCAAGTCCCGAAAATAAGACTCGCCATAGCGTATTTGTATTCTTATAACTATGAACGTGCGTTCGAGGCTTATAAGCAACAACTGTCTAATGCCAACTTTTGTCAACAACCCTTTCCAGCAAACCGAACAAGCCGGACGAGAAGTGGCCCCTCTACTCCAAGACGTCCCCACACTACTACACGTACACGGCGGACGGCAGCAGCGGCCCCGCGGGCCCCCGGGGGCCCCGCGCCTCCGCCTGCGCCTTCTGGAACGACTTCCTGAACAAGCTCAACGGTGTGCAAGGCATATTCCTCTTCTAACTCGGTGTCGTCTTTGTGCTTCGCTTCGCCAGTTTCACGCTGTACACTTTCTTCCGCGTACCTACTTAAACTCATAATACTATTGTAACATTCGGTTAGTTAGGTCGACGTTACAGAAATGTTTACACTTTTGCACCCTAAATATCTCATACGTCGATTCGGTCGGGAGTGATTATTAAGCTATTAAATAATCCTCTTGACTAATGAATGAGTCCAAATGTGGACGATCTCGAGTTTGTATAAAAAATAGCTAAATAATACCTATATTAGTCAGTTTAATTTAATTGTTTAAAACAATACTAACCCACTTCCAAGCTCCATCATCAGATCAGCAGGGTGGTAACATTATAACATTGTCATTGTCATCCAAGTTACGCTATACTACTCGTAAGTAGGTACCAAGTTTCATCATGGATTACGATAATAAGAAGTGGGTTACATTTAATTCCTTACATAGTGTTGTTGTTAGTTAGTTACACGACGACATAATAAAAGCGTTATAAAAATATATAATCGTAGATACAAGAAATACAGTAATACTATTTAAATTTTACATAAAATAAATTAAATAATTGCAAGTAATGGTTAGGTACTTAGAAAACAATTAATATATAATTATACACTCCACTTAACCATCCTTATTATATTATTTTCTTTCACACGATACAACACTATTTTAATTTTGATTTGAACGTGTTCTCGCTAACAGTAGTTTGCTGTTTATTAGCACTTTGAAATTAGACACAATTTGAAATTGAATATTTATTTTTCAGAATTGGAGCACGTTCCGTGCGACGGGGCAGTGACCGGGCCGTACAGCAGCGTGGCCGGCACCGCCCTGCCGCTGGTGCTGCTCACAACCCTCGCCACAACTGCCGCCCTCTAAATTCTCAATCACACAATCAGTGACCGTTCGACTCGCGTGTTTCCAGGTATAAATGTGATGGGATTCGAAGGCAAGTGCGTTCGGAAAGTGTAAACACTTCAGTGTTTTGCGGTTTTGAAACTTGGATGTTTTGTAAATGGAAAGCTTTGGATATTTGACTTTTCAGGAACGACTGGAAAATGAACTGATTCTCGTTGGTAAGGCCTTAACGCATGCACTGGTTAATGGCAAGTTGATTTCTGTAATCTCGTAGTTAGTATAATTTCCATTAAATGTAAATTTATTATTTAGGTACACGATGTTCCTTGTCTAGTTGATTCGAATGTTTGATGTTGCAAATTTATTTATGTCAAGTTCGTGTTATAGTATTAAAAATGTAAGCGTTTCTTGTCTAATAAGTACTAATAACGCATAAGTACAGACCGTTATTCGAAAAATGAATATTTGGAAGAAAACGGCTAACAGTTCTAATTTCGTGTAAAAACGTATGTGAAGATAATTCGCGTCATATGTTCACAATAAGTAGCTCGTGAATCTTCTAATATTCACATTACGAATAATTATAGGCTCATTTTTTTAAAGAAACATACTTTGTGTCTTTAGAGTTTGAATGTTATAATATAAGTACCTATCATAAATTAATAACCTGTTACAATAAGTTAAATGCTTTGATTGTTAAAGCAATGCTTTCACTGAAAATTGGATTATCACTATACATATCAAAGTGTGCCTCTGCTTGAATAGCAAAATAAAACATATCTTTATCGTAGTTGAGATTAAGAATTTTATATAAATATATAGTGGAACTGTATAAGTAGAGCGTATACTGTGCGACGAATTTTTGTTGACGTATTTACTAATTGTATTTAGGATACTAAATTCGAACCACTCGAGGATCTTATGAACTTCAAATTCTTATGACTTCAAACAGATTATAGAATATTTTGTAAATATTCCTTATGTATAATAAACTACAAAGTTCTTGTTGCCTACTTCCTAAAATGTAAACATTATAATTAATTATACAACATGTAGACGTACTTTTTAATTCTTTTCACGAGCACACTTTAATTTTTAAAACAATATCCTTTATTTAACTTACAAAGTTTACTAAAATAATTTAATCATCTGAAGCAACTATAATAACATTTAACAATATATCGAATGACACGCGTAGTAATAGATCGAAGATGAAATAACTATAAATTACAATTACTATAAATTACATCAAGAAAATTACAATTCTCATGCGAATTACACACATTAGCGATCATTTTTGTAAATTCCGCTCGTCATCATTAACTATGTGAATCACCTAATCCGTAGCTTAACAACGCTTTAAGTGAAAATTATCTTATGAATTTATATATTACAATTTATATATTTTTAACGTGAAATTTGTACCTAGTTGAGAATCGTTAGTCGTAAATTATGAAATATAATGGTAGAGCGATTGTCAATTACTATCCTTGAAAGAGTGAAAGAAATGCAACGTGTTGGGTTTGGTGTGGGATTGTTTGAAAGGAACGCTATTTGTACAAATTTTCGGGAAACAATATTGTAGTTAATCTAACATCAGTGTACACGTACCTACAATAAGTAGGCACCTACCTACGTTTGAAGAGTCATCACAAAACAATTCCATTGTGCTTATAGATCGGTTGTCGGACAGTCGGGTGTAATCGTAACTATTACAACTAGAGCTTGTTAAGTGTAAGAAAAGCCCGCTAAAAGCTACAGAATTCAGTACCCAAAGCTAAAAAACGCAATATCACACCAAAGAAACAGAAAATCCATACTAAGTCTATTATAAATGCAAAAGTAACTCTGTCTGTCTATTACGTCTTCACACTTAAACCGATGCACTGATTTTGATGAAATGTATGGAGATAGATCGCGTCCCGGGGCCTTCCCTAGTCATGCCTTTACGTTACGTTGCCGCGGAAATCTGATAACCAAATTCCAGGCGGGTGATGTCGCGGGCAGAAGAACTTTATATACCTACCTAAGTGTAGGTACCTATCGAAATATACTTACTGCATGAAGGTAACGGAACATAAACACACGTATTATATCATCAATAAGTATCCCAATAATAGCCAAAGCATCCGACCCGATATATTATAATAATTTAGAGGAAATTATACAATATGCAAAGTCAAAGAGTTTTTTACTCATCTACAGCTTGGACGCAAAACGATAAAATAACTTGACACTAGTAGAAAATCAGTATTGAAGGACACGTCCACTCTCTCAATTTGAGTCTCTAGTGTAGTCGGTATTCTGCTTAGGCACTTTCGGGAGATAGCTTGCAAAATTAGATGTTCCTTATTTAAAATCACGTGAACAGTCTTGGAGTTAAACGCTACTTTCTAGATTAGAATCTACGTGAATGTCTTGGTAAAAGTAGATACGAGAATGTTAAAGTGCACAACAGCTTTTTCGTTGAATTCTGCACAATCTGAGAAGTTGTATGGGATAGCTTTAATTAGTTAATTTTAAGATGTAAAGTGATCTAAATAAGGGTTTAAAATAATATAAGTAGCGATGTATAATGAAAATGAATGAGATTAAATGTCTGTAATGAATCTTGTATTACTTACCTACCTATGTTATACAATCGAAGAAGAATGTAAACATCGTTGACCTACATTATGTAATTCATAATAATAAAACAATTATGTTATATTTTATTTCACTTTTCAATAGGCATAGCATACGAGGCATTTTTAATATAATCCGTAATGTAAGCACACTAGTTTTATCCGGTACAGATTACAGAACAATAATATCTTTCTTTTTGCACATTAAAAACAAAATATAACATAAAACATATTAATTAATGTCCAAATTAATAGTTAATAATTACATCATTGTTTTAATAAATATTCTTAAAGTATACCTACTTATATTTTGGCAACTGACTTATTTTTCTGGTGGCCTAAAGTTCTAGGCATGTCTTAACTTCTCCAGAATAACATTTATCGATATACCTACTCTTTCTGGGAGTTGAACTTACTCATTAATTAATGTACGGAGTAGAACGTTGTAGGGAATAGCATTTTAGTATAGGTAAAACGTGATTGCCATTAGCGGGGTACCTACGTATGATTATGGATCCTAATTTCTAAACAAACTTAATGCTTAAAAACAATTTCAGTTTCATACCTAGTACAGTTAATTAAATAGAGAATGTGCCATACAGTCCTAAATGTGTAGAGGTTTAGAGTGGGAATATAACGGTGTATATGTTCGTTAGGAAAAACTAAATGTTCAGTGTTATTTGTGTGACGCTTTCTATCCGATTTACGAGCGACGCACGGCAGTGCATTAGGTACCGCTTTACTTAGGTGCTAATAAATGTATACATGTGGGTATGTGCACTGTTCATTTTGTATACTCATCATACAACTAAAATGCGAATGACGTTGACAATATCTCTTCGGTTTGTGGGTACGTACGCTTGGTTCCTTGTAGGCTCCGCACGTCTAGCGTGTCTCATGGTTTTAGGGTGAGTTGATTCAAACCATCCGTTAAAGTTAACGTTAACGTTGAATATTTTATTATGGGATATAATGACGTTTCTGTATGGAATGACAGCTCGGCGGCCATATTTAACGACCAGGAGTCCGTCAACTATGCATGAATCAATTCACCCTAAGACAAGTCTGCCGCAGAAGATTGTGAATGGTTTCTTTCATAGGCACGATTTGATGTATGTATTTAATGGTAAAAAGGTTCTTGAAAAATTCTCAGCCGGAGTATCTATCTCAGTTAAGAGCGACAGCGGAACTAAAATTCAAGAACATGAATAGTCTTAAAATTGTTCAAGTAACTCATTTCTTTGCACAATCGTCGATCCGTTTCCAAATGTTGTATAAATAACCAATTTGATGCCCAATTAACGTGATAAAATAGTAAAATAAAATATTTCTCAACAATAATTTTCTTTAGAATTTCAGTTTTGATAAAAATGGCACTTGTCCTTAAAGATTTCACTGAATTTCAAGCTTTTATTTGCTAGCGATTCAACAAAAAATTTCGAAGAACGTAGAGCCGACTTTACTTTAGATTAACTAGTAGGTAAAGATAAATATGAGTAAAAATAAAACATCTTTATTTCTAGAATCAATCATTACGGAATATACTAGGTAAGAATCATCATCATCACGTCAACCGAGAGACGTCCACTCCTGGATATATTCCTCTACCAGGGCTCGTCAATCAGACCGGCCCTGTGCCACTCGCATCCACCGAATTCCTGCGATCTTCTGCGCTCTGAAGTAAACTGTATGCTTATTCATTGTTTACATTATTTTACAGCATATTTTAAATGACGTGTGATCCTTTGCCTACAAATAACATTGGAAATGAATTAGAGATTGTGCACCTAATTTTTTAATTGTGACAAATGAGAGACAAAACCATGTATCAGTATTTTGCATATAAGAAGCACTTGTCTCTTCGACTTAATAAAACAAAATAGAAACGTAATAGTTTTACTTAGTCCAAAAGTTGTTTTATATAAAATGTATTTCGTAAGATCTAGGTACCTTTACTGTATTAATGCAATTTGTTTGTACAGCTAAGCGATGTAATTGTATGAATTAATTGTGCAACCTAAAGTAATCCTTACTATAGAAAGAATAATAATTTACCTGAACACTGTTAGACAATAGTTATATTTTTTGCTTTAAATAATCATTTAATAGCTCTTACCTGAAAATAATCAATAAAATTGAATTAAAATGTGTTATCCGAATATTTCATTTCATATCCCGATTTTTTTTTATATTATACCTTTATTCACCTCCCAATAACCTCAGAATAATAATCATCCTTCAATATTTTTTTAGTTCAGCCACTTCGCTAGGTGCGAAGTATATAGTACATACTATGTACATAGTGGTAGTAAGTACGTATAAAGCGATCGATCACAGCACAGTGCACACCGTGGCAGAAATATGTGTAGTCAATTTTTGTGGATGTCTATCTAACTTACTTTAAGACTTTTTCTACAATTTGAATGGATTTTAAGAAGGGCCATGGTTGTTGTTGTGTTGTGAAAATAAATTCGTTACGTTCATCCAGCCTGGAAATGCGATAAGAGAAATCCATATTCTAGCTAATAGGTAGCTAGAGTATATTATAGAAAAAAACTTTGATTAACCGCTGCTAGTAGTAGTAGTACACTAACAAAACTGATCTATAAAATACTATTCATTCTTCTATGCACACCTTGTAAGGATTCTGAATCCAGTTTTCATTTTTCTATGTATATTGTAAGGTATCTATAGAAATATATATAGAAAGAGAGAGGTTGTTCTACATTTCGTAGTTGTTGCTTGACATGTTCCGCAAAAAGTAAGCATGCTAGGAGGCGCTACCGTCGTAAAATATATTTTATTATACAATTTTGCAGATTAAGGCACTCTTTAAAAATAAAATTCGTTAATGATGAGTACCTACAATGTAAGCTGTCTTAAACATCTCTATTAGCTATTACTATTAGGTACACAAGCATCTAGACATATTCAAGCTTAATAACTCGAAAGTAGAGTCATCTAGTTTTCTTTGCGAGATACATGAAACTCGCGTTACATTCATTCAGTTACAGTGGCACTAAGTTCCATGCAATAACGATAGGTGGCGCAAGAAAGTATTTCAGTTGGAATAAATTCTTCGTACTTCGGCATGAAATGATGCCTCACTTCTCGGGGAGGTAATTTACCTACCTTGCGCGAAACGATGATAAAGTAAAGAACTCAATTGCCAAAACTTAACCACGGATGAACCTGAAACCTTCAAATGAACACAGATAAACACGGGAAGCCAGTGACCCAAGTAGTTCAAATAAGTAAAACTTGATTAAGATCTAAACCCTCTTATTTCTTGTCATTTACGTTTCTAAATTTGATAACATTCCAATTTTACGCTTGACTGAGCGCCGTTTCCCTTGCTTTTCGATTTCCCTGTGATGTAAATGATGTTAATGGGAACTTTACTACGTGATGAAACACCGTTAATTGGGATTTTCTGCCGCTTTATCTTTCGTTTTGTGGAGCTTTTCCATTCGGCAAGGGTAAATTTGGGATTTTGGAATCAGGATCATCACTACAAATAAATAACTAATCATAAAAATTGGACGAGTTAAAAAAGCTTGAATACATCTATATTTGGAATCTGAGGCCAGTACTTAGCGTCAAGTTGTTTTCGCTAACTTAACATCCAATCAAGGGATACTTAGGTACCTACTGGCCCAGTAGTACATACTGGGTCAAATATACCATTTAGTAATTGGATAGGTATAAAGAAGAAAAATAATCTTAAGATTCTTTACTGTGACCCACATAAGTTTCCTTATGCGAGTTATTCAATCAAGATAGTTTCCAAATATATTTTTTTAGCAACTTCTTTCTGAAAGTACTTTTGTTTCCTTCTAATACAATTTCACTATATTACTCGTATTAGTACGACAATTCTTGTGAGAACGGACCTGTGGGTCCAAAGTTATTTAAGTTAGTTAGGCACTTGTTTCAAACAAAACTTTAACACAAGCTATTTGATCAAATGTATTTTTGGATGAATTAAATTTTATTCATACTATTATATGTATACTAGCTTCTCGCCGTGACTTCGCCCGCGTGTTAAGCGTTTTTCTGAGATAAAAAAACCTATATGCTTACCCGGGACTTCAACTATCTCCATACTAAATTTCATGTAAATCGGCGCAGCGGTTGTAGCTTGAAGACGTAACAGACAGACAAACAGGCAGAGGTACTTTCGCATTTATAATTATAGTATGGATTAGCCGCCACCCGCGTCTGTAGTACTATATTCCAAACTTCAGCTTGCTACGACCAATAGTTTCTATCTCCTTCTGCTACATCGGTTGAGAGTTTGAATCACAAATCGAAAACTTGTAAATAAAAATTTGCCACTTCGGTAGGAAGTCAATTTAATTTATTTTTGGACATTTATTTGGCTAGGACACAGTTTTAGTAATTCAATAAATTTCTAGCTCTTACATGACTAGATTGATATACTGACACAGTCAACTATCAACTACCTAGTTTTACATATAGTGTAGGTATCTATTACACGAATAAGAATAATGACATATACATCTTACAAAGTAATCATCAGGTAAAAGTAAACTATTTCTTGATTCTGTATTACTTAAATAAAAACCCGTATGTTATTGGCACCAAAGAATAAAATAGATTACAATTATATAAAGTATACCTAAATATAAATTAACGTACTTACACGTGACTATGCAACTACTCACAGTAGGTAAACGATTGACACACTTACAATTGAATAATTGATATTTAAGCAAGAAACATACATTTACTTGTAGTATCATTTTCCTATTTTTTTTTTTCTGCAATCCGCAGCATTGGCGTCGCGGGGCGTCGCTTGACTTCCGCTTTAGATGTTAAGGTTGGCAGCCAGCAGCAGTGGCGCCAACAAGATGGATACGCGTGGATTTTCTTATCAAATACCTACGCCAAATGTTTTCTTCTTTAACCTGAGCCTAATTCACTAAAAAACATATTGACAATTCAATTTCGAAAACATAGTTCCTGTCGTTGTCGCCTCAATTTTGTTAAATCAGTTCTTTAGAAATACGCTCTTTGAGATTAACAAAGTTGACCCACAAAAATTTCCAAGTTCACTATTAGATAGTTTCCAAATAAATTTTCCATTTGAAGACGGTCTGAAGGTCTCTCTGACGGTCAGAAGTGAAATCATAATCTAGGTAGGTAAGTACTTTCATTTTTGGAGTAATAATAGCCCCAAATTGAGCTAGACAACTAGAAAGTTATACCAATAACAAGCCTCATTTCCCGATGATCATAGTGCGAACATTTCAGTGGGGGTAAACAATAAGTCGGCTCGTGGGTCAGTTTAGACGTCAGGCAGTTCATTGCCCTCGGTCAGGCCGCACATCAGGTCGGAGCGCACCAGGGCCTCGGGCTCCAGGGGGGCGAAAGCCAGGGTCACAGAGTTCTGGTACCGGCCGCTGGACACCAGTCGAACCACCGTGTCTTCGCAGGCGATCAGGTACGGGCGGCGAGCTTGAGGGCAAAATACACATCCAGATAAGAACAGAGTTATAATGACAAAGTAAAGGCATCAGTGGTGAACCAGTGCTTGCTGAAGCAATTGCATCTGAAGTTTACTAACTGGGATAGTTACAGGTCAGATACCTAATAACATTATGTCGTAATTGACTGTTTTTAACCAAATTAAAAATAAGAGTTTATCAATACAATACAATGTATGTAATATTATTGGAATTTCATAATTTTCACATAAGTATGATAATTTGTTTGGGCTTCCAAACAAAAATATTAAAAATATTGTAGATTTAATTATGTATGTATGTTTGTCCATATAGGTATTTCTCCGAAAATATTAATCTAAATATACTTATAAGGAAGTTTCCAAGTAATGAGCTGGAAATTTTGAATTTGCTAAAGCTTGCGGCAGCCTAGCCTAGCAGCAACAAACTGATGAAACAACTTCACAGTAAGTAACGTTCTGTATGAATAAAATAATAAATGCCCATGAATACAAAAACTAATTATTACCCAACATTAGAAACGTTTGATATTATATTTAAGACCTAAACAGAAATAAAATCCGAAAAAAAAAAACTTATTCATATTTTTGTCTCATAATCTAAGTACATTACATTAAGATAAAAGGCAATGCAAATGAAAATTTTTATTTATTAGCCACATCTTATTTATTTCCCAAAAGCCACAAGAGTATTAATTTATCCCCAAGACTTTTCCGAATAATAACGAAGTTCGGTGCTTATTCTGAGAAAAACCTTTCCAGCGCTGTTAGTAAATCTGCAGGTTAGGAATATAAAATAATAAAACTAAACCTATTTTAGTTTTAAAATACTTTTAGCGAAAATAATAATTAATGCGTAGTAGGTATATTTTTCATATTTTTTAGTCATGAAAAGTTTTGTCTTCATTACAATAGGTAATGCATTCTACTCGTCTTAGTTGAGTTACCGTACACGGTAAAATAAATGCTGATACAATATTTACGTCAAAAACGAGTGTAACCACAATCTACCTAGGCATCTACAATTGCGACAACGCGATCCCGCAGCCCATGCGCAGTCCAGCGCAGCGCAGGGGAGAATCACTGGGGTTCTAGTAGGTATATATAGGCGAGTCCCACATAACCACCTGCCCCCCCCCCCCATCTACAATTCTATATCAAAGGCATCTACAATTCCAAGTACAACAAACATAAGCGTCATGGAACACAGTAATCCTACACCAATGCTACGTTTTTGGGGACAGTTTCCAGAATCGGTCCAGTAGGGTGCAATTCAATTTATCATCTTATAGCCTG
Source organism: Aethes cnicana (assembly GCA_963971205.1). Classification (NCBI taxonomy): domain Eukaryota; kingdom Metazoa; phylum Arthropoda; class Insecta; order Lepidoptera; family Tortricidae; genus Aethes; species Aethes cnicana. Next base: position 8,325,426 of record OZ020280.1, read on the forward strand.
GCGCCCCGCTGTTACCCACTGCGTGATACGATATAAGAAATAATAAAACCGACGTTATCGTGTCATCACTTGGCTTTATTAAGATACTCCCGTGTTATTTACGACTGGTGTAGTATGCAAAACTGTGTTGTTTAACTTCGTTTTATATTTTTATTTGGTAGAATAGTGACATCGTTGCTCTGAGAAATTTGATCGCTGCGTTGGTTGCACTGATTGGTTATTCGATATCCTACCTCGTTTGATCTGCAAAGTCCCCTAGATTTCATGTCTTGAAAATGATGTATTTTAAGTAAGCGCCGCAAAAGCTTCTAATAAGTTGAAGATAGGTATTTCGTTCACCTTATTTTAGTCGCATAGATTAATATTCTGAATCTAAGTAAGTAGTTTGTTGAACGATGTTGAATATTCAATGATTCGCAGATGTGGTAGGGGAGGAAAAGTTGTTCAATGTAAAATTATTAACGCAACATGAGATGGATCCCCAGGGGAGCAAATTAATATATTTACGTCAATTAATTTAACCACCACTGCTTATGATAAACCATAATGGAATGTGTAAGTTATATTATTTATCAAATCTGTTTTAACCTTGACGAGAAAACTAGTATGGTATTATTGGTAATAATATTATACATTACATACCTAAGCAAAAAGCAAATGTATTTGAACTCCACCGAAATGAAACTTTAAAAAATTACCGGCATATTATATGGCCTACCTACTTTACTCCTTTTTACGAGACCACAAAAACCTTTCTCAGAGCACTTAGGACAAGTAAGAAATATATTTCATCCAGTCTATGTGGGTGACACAAATGTGCGTAAAGAAATCTCACCTTCATTTGAGTCGAGTCCACAGATGTTCTCATAAACCTCCATTTTAGTGTGGTCCAGGCCTCCAGCGCCGCCGACGTCCACGTAATCAGGTAGACCTCGTTTCGTGCACTGTAGATGAACAAACATAGCAAACAAATATACTTTCATGACAAATTATTGGTCTATCTAACAACCGTTTCATTTACGGACCTAACGTAGTAGTTAATAATAATTATGCTATGGGCATGAAACCTAACTTAGTAGGAGTAGTAAATAATAATTATGCTATAATGCGAAGCTGTGGTGGCCTAGTGGTTCGACCTACTTACCGCTTCTCATGCAGAGGGTCGGGGGTTCGATTCTGGCTCGCACCTCTAAGTTTACTTATGTGCGAAATTCAATTAGAATTTACCACTGAGCTTTTCGGTGAAGGAAAACATCATGAGGAAACCTGCACGCATCTGCGAAGTAATTAAAAGATGTGTGTGAACTCCCCAATACGCAATACGCACTGGGCATGTGTGGGGACTAATATAATTCGAAACCCTCTCGTGATTAGAGGAGGCCTGTGCCCAGTAGTGGGACGCAAATAGGCTGTAGTAGTAGTAGTATGGGCATGAATGGTTATAGAAGCTTAAAGGAATTTCAAGCACCTTTTGTACATCTATTAATTGTTCATTTCTGGTGAGAAGTGTTAAATTTAAAAATAAAATATTTAAATAAAATATTTATATATTTATAAGCGTTTATTTAAAAATAAGAATACACATTTCAACAAATCAGACAGCATCAGCAATTCATCGATTCATAAAACAATAGAATAAAAAAATGTACCTACATACATCTTTCTATTACCGGTGACATAGCATTTAAAAGTACGTTTTGGCAGTACTTGAAATTATAATGAAATATAATTTAATTCTAAGTGTATAAAATTATATAATAATAGGTACTAATAATATAATAATAATATCCTGGGACATAGATATCACACATATTGAGCTAGCTCCAAACTAAGCGGCGCTTGTATTATTGGTGCTAGACAACGATATAAATACTTATATGAGGAAATACATACATGTATAAATAAAGATAAAGATAAAGAAAAGTGTATTCAGAAAGCAGACATGCATATACAAACGACATTCTTAGAAAACATACAAACAAATATTGCAGGCTATGTGACATGCCGCAACTGAATAGGTCTCCACTCAGCATGTGCTGTTGTCACACGGAGTGTGGCAGCAGCGCTGGTTTTCAGTGGAGCCTTCAGATGGTGCGGGACAGCATACTGGGTATACCAATGTCTTAAATAAAATGTAAAATTAAAATTAAAATTGTTTAAGAAATGTACAATATTAAGCGTTTATACAGTTGCCAGAGCGTTTATACAGGAACTGTTGTTTTTAAAAATAATATTATACATCCATGACTCGAGTACAAACATTCGTGCTCATCACACAAAGTTTGCCCCGAGCGGGACTCGAACCCGCGACCATCAGACCAGAAGGCAGGGTCACTACCAACTGCCAGCCTAGGCGTCAAATGTTCATCTTTTAATGAAACTGATATTTTTGAATTCATTCGCCGCTCTTACGCTTCGAAATCAATTACCTTACCCTCTGCTTCTATAGCTTCTAGGTATCAAAAGACTATGTAGAAGTTAATAACCAGGGGCAACTGATACTTAGCAGAATCAGAGCTTGCATTTTCTAAGCTTACGCGTGCAAAATTTCTGCAATTGATGGATGTGTGCTAATGAACGGCAATGTGCTAATAATGTAAATCTCGTTTGTTTTGTTAATGCATTGTTTTACCAACAATAAATACTTACAACAAGCCTGTTTGTATAAAAACACAGTGATGATAACTGACCCAGAAAGACAAGTAGAAATGGAAATGAGATAACGAATAATGAGAGATTTCTTTCACTTTTGACAGGAACATTAATCTGTAGCAGAACGACGATCACTCGGAAGTCCGAAGCACACATTTTTATATTCAACAACACTGACACTGGACTTTATAAAATAAACGGTTTGTCGGAATTTAAATCCATCAATCTTCTCTCGTATCTAGATTACCCAAATCATTAAGTAAATGTCTCGAACGTTTGATGGAGTTAACACCATTAATACTTGAAAATAACTGGACTTTAAGATTTTCGCTGCTTTACTATCATCTTTCTAATATTTATTAATTCCTCGGAAGACGCTTTTGGTAAGGGAATCGCTTACTGCTTAAAGCGATTACTTGGAAATTATGAGTAATAAAGTAACTTGTTAAGGTTTTCATCCCTTTTTTTACTGACGTGCGCTTTGCATGTTGTTTTAATGAGTTTTTGTTGCGCGTTTTAATTTTAAATTGAGACTGCTACCTGTTTCATTTTTAGAGTAATGCTTGTGTTGTACATTGTAATCTCTTCATCTTAGATAATTTACTCAAAATTTAATCCCAGCACTCGAGGAATAAGAGCTACTTCGCGATAATTGGACTGGACTACTCAAACCATTTGCATATCTATTCTTAAACTTGACACTATATACATACCTATATATATTAGTATCATACCTGTTTGATAGTTTTAGATCGATTTTAGCTTCAATTGTCCTCTTACGCCAGCTATTTTACTGGATAGCTATAATTTAGGAATCTTCAAGGCTAAATTACCTGCTCAACTTACTGAACCTGTGAGACACACCTACCTTCGGCTTTATTGCATCCCATCAGGTGAGACAGACGTCAATAGATTCATGCTGCCAGTAAGTAAAGGCATTGAATATCATACGGAGGGTAAGGTTATCTATTATTCTCTTAACAGGTGATTTTTTACGGTGAATTTAATTCAATAAACATAAATGAAAACGGGTCACTTTGTATAGGATTTTCCGTATAGATCCAGCTCACATAATCAATTTATAGAAACAATAAAACAAGAATATCGGTCCACGGCCGTCTATAGCCTAATACCTGCTACAAAACAGTAGGTACATTTGGCCATCTCTACAAGATTTGTTTCAGCGGAAACAAGCAACTAAAAAATGCTGTATTGAAGTTTTTAAGGCTGATCTTGCTTTTGGGTTCGTTGCTTTTTGAAAGACGTTCAAAGATTAACCTTAATTTAAAAAATCGTGATACTTTAATAATCTTAAAAGGAGATTTTTCAAAGAAGATTTGCTAACAACGACCGTAAAGGCTTTGTGAACGAGAAGCTATTTTTGCAACATTTGCCTACTTAATGACGAAGAGGCCCATTATTTTCAGATTATCCTTTTCTTGAAATTAAAACCCTTAATTGAAATTATCTGAAGATGGAAAATGATTTTACAAAATCTTATCTTTAAATACACTTCTCTTATATTTAAATTCCCGGAAGCCGTGGTGACCTAGTAGTTGTTCGACCTATTTATTACTATTATTTCGGCTTGCACCTCTAAGTTTACTTATGTGCGAAATTCAATTTGAATTAACCACGGAGGAAACCTACACGCATCTGCGAATTAATTCAAAGATGTGTGTGAAGTCCCCAATCCGCCAGTGCCCAGTGGCCCGCGTGGGGACTATAGCCCAAACCCTCTCGTGGAGAAAGGCTTGTGCCCAGTAGTGGGACGCAATAGGCTGTAGTAGTAGTAGTAGTAGATATTCAAATTCAATTCATATTCAATAATTTATTCAACAAATTGGCCACGCACATTTGCAAATAATAAGGAGTGGTACTTGTCTAAAAAAACAAGCAACGTTACTGAGATTGAGTACCTAGTTTAACCACAAGATTTCACGGCATTTATTTTGAATCTAGTGCAACTAACCTTTAATTAAGACCCTAGGTTAGCGGTTTGGTGCATGTGAGCGTTAGTAGCTAATGCATGACATAAAACAATTAAGAAGGAAAATATATATATCTAAAATGGGTGACGCACAATATTTTCGTAAAGTGAAAAAAAAGTAGACTGGGTAAATCGAAAAGGTCGCAAAATTACTGTAAGTTGAAATAAACTATGTAATTCGTAAGACTTCATTTGTTTTATATTTAAAATCTATTGTGGGGATGCCTCAACAACCAGTTAGCAGTAACACCACGCGGCTCGACACGTGTTTGATACCTAACAAGTCTGAACTTTCGCCTTAACCGCCCCCCCCCCCCCCACGGCTATTTAGGTTAGCTGAAGAACATTATTGACTTGAAACTAAGCTAACACGTTAGTTCGTTATTTAATGATCACAGCAAATTTCTCTGAGTTAATAGTTATTTGTGCAACAAGAGAGCAAAATTGTTTTTAGCTTCGAGTGCCATGTTTGAGTCCTGAGCTAGCGAATGATTCTATAGTTGAATCACGAGCGTTCAGCGAGTGATTCTAGTTTAGAATCTTGAGCTAGCGAAGGACTCAAAGGCAGGAGAAGTAAAATAAATTGCTCTCGAGTAGCACATACAATTTTTCACCTCAGTAGCGAGAACACATAAAAGATATACTTGCAAAGAATACTTACATCACGAAAAATATACATAACATTTATTCTTCACTCCCTTCACTCAAATTATTACTTGAATTTCATGTTTTAAAAGAATTACTTTAAAGTTAGTCATCGAAAATTAAGAAGAAAGACATGATTTGACATGAGAGAATGGCGGCAATTTTCTAAACGTATGTTCTGAAACTAGTGTACAATGATAAATTTCGAATTTATTCGGTAATATTTGAAAACTTTTAGTTTACTATAAATTAAAACTTTAGTTTAAAATGATTACAAATAACATAATTATATGAAATATAAGTCATTTAAAAATTGTAAGATTTTCAGAAGTTAAATCAACGTATAATTTTAATGTCTAAAAATGCGGCGGTATTATACTGATGCGTTGCGCGTATCCGAACGTTTCTAGTTCAGTTTTTTTTTACGAAAATAGATTCGCAGTAAGACTTGCCTAGTATAATTCTACCTCTTTTCTTAAATAAATGAAAAGAAGAGAGCGGATAAAATCCAGATAGTTTGAATTATTGGTATGAGAAGTAGTTACTAGTTAGATGCCGCAGTATGAAATGACCATTCGCATAATCAAATATAAAAAAAAAGAAAAAGCGCGGGAACGATTTAACTGTGGCTGCAAGGCTTAGGCCTTTGCCTTTGCCTGATGGGATTGTCTGATGGGATAAAAGGATTAAAAAAAAACATATTAAAAAAATACTTTGTCTCACTGAGTGAAACAAACACGATTTTGCTCAGTAATATCTGACAGCAAAGTCTACTTGTTCGAGCTGCTGAGGTGAAAATACGTTTTTCTATGTAATTTGCTGATTTGAGTAACTAATTACTTTTAAGGACCTATTAATACCTCTAAGCATGTCAGTTTCGATAGAAGTGAATTTAAACATTCAATTTGTCTGCAGATTAAAATTTTACTATTAATTGAATCAATCTCTTAATTGTCATCGAGTGCCGGTATTATTACTTAGAATAATATGTAAACGATATTCATTATTTTTGATTACATTTATTTTGATTACACTTATTCACTGGCCGAACTCTCGAAATTCCCTTAACTTTGCACACCCAATGCCTGTACACAGTCAATGTTATTGTTTATTTTTTCAATTATTAAGAAGACAATCAAGAAGAATTTCAATTCAGATATTCAATTTAAGTACTTAATTTTTTTATTAAATAAGTAAAATAAAAACTTTTATACTACAGGTTATTGAGCGCGTAAATGCGAATCGTTCATCTTAATACTTTAATATAAGAGGGAGTGCAAAAAAAGTATTTAGCCTATCCGGTTTTTTTACTTCTCGACAACTGTTTCAAAGTATTTTTTTTATTCGCTGCATTAATTTGTATTTGTAAAATAAATATTCAAATGGCTTAGGAAAATTAAACCTTAAGACACAAAGCCGGTTATATTTTTTTCTTATACCTGTTTTTCACGAAACGTGACGGCGGGTCAGTGTACTTTGCAAATTTATTAGGGGAATCCCCCAAAGTTATAGGTAGCAAAACACTTTATCTCAAAGAAACAGGGACATTAACTCTCGACTTGGGAATTTTTCATTCTGAATTTTCTTTGAAGCCGGGTTTCAAAGTCGAATAAAATAAAAGTCTATAGGTGACAGCCGTTTTTCTCCAACACTATTGAGATTACAGATTCTGGGTCAGAGTTTACTTTCAATGAATTTTAACGGAAGAAATCTGTAAATGCGCCTACGCCTCGGAACCATAAACTATCACTGGCAATATAAACTGCTCAAAAACGTATGACTTGAATAACTGAATTTTGACGAAAAGACATTGTGAAGCTCTCCTTCCCGAGAACTCTGCCTAGCCAAGTAGTATTCGAGTGACCTCTATCTCGAAGTTGGACCTACCTAATTGTTCTGTTTATTTATTTATTTGAACTTTATTGCACATTAGTAAAAACTATAAAAAAGGCGAATTTAATATCATAAGGCATTCTTTACCAGTTCAACCTGAGAAGCAGAAATTTTTGTGGCGGTGCAATGAAAGCCATTAATGAACACAAACATATATGATATATAATTGGATAAGGAACCAGTACGGAGAGGGATAGAGAGATACTGATTATCACTAGAACGGGACTGTTTGTCCCAGGTATATACATATATATATATATAAATATATTATAAAATATATTATAAAAATATATATAACAAGCATTTGACCATGATCTCACCTGATGGTAAGTGACGATGTAGTCGAAGGTGAAACATGTTTACTTAGATAGTACCTGTTCACTCTCGACTTGAAAAGATCCAAGTTATAACTATCGGGGAAGAGACCGGCCGGTAGAGAATTCCACTCGATATAATGCCCAAAGTGACGCGATTCCACTCCATAGTGACGAAATGGGGATGGTAGAATCAAATCAAACAATCCCCCCACATACGTTACAAAGTGTATCCTATAAAATACCTATAAGCAGGCAACTTTACGTCAGTGATCCAGACTCTGTTATTTAGTCTCCACCCGCTTCGAGTCGCCAATAAGCTTCCTGGCACGCCTGTCAATTGCTTCAAGGGTAGCTAACTGGTACTTGGCGGATCCATCCCATAGGTGCCAGCAGTACTCCATGCACGTCGGATCTGCGCTTGATATAACTGGAGAAGCTGCTCCGGTGCGAAGTACCGCCTAACCTTTGAGAGAATCCCAAGTTTCTTGGCTACAGTTTCAGCTAAGGACTCAATATAATGCCCAAAGTTAGGGTTAGCAGACAGGCTGATACCAAGAGGATCAAGATGGTCGGTATCGGTACAGATACAAAGTTGGAGCCAGGTCAAAATGGCTTTTTAGTACATAATGGTCAACAACAACGGGAAGAATTATTAAAAAAAATATATAATTCTCGTGTAGCGTCAGTGGCGGTTCAAGGGGGCGGGGAGGTTGTGGGACTCGTGTCCCCCCCCCCCCCAAATATTTGTCTGGGACCGCGCCTGTGTAGAGTCTGCAAACTGGGAGACGAGCTATCGGTATGGCTTCATCAGGATTGAGTGACGACCTGGTGAATATCCCGGGAATACAGAGGTAGTGCGCCTTGGAGGAGGGAGTGGACGTCTTTCGTCTGAAATGATGCTGATGATGATAATGCATTTATTTTCGCTTAAGGTCCCAAGGTTGTAAGCGTCTTACCTGATGTATAGTCCCAGTCTCCAAGTCAAGGAGGTTCCTCTTCACGGTCTGGCCGACGTTGAGGTCCAGTACACGCACCGTCGCCGGAGACACGGCTATGAGGGAGCAGTTGCCCGTCGCTCCGTGGTTGCGCAGTGTGAACACGCCTTCAGACCCGAACAGCATCACGTTACAGGCTAGGAAATGAAAATTACGAAGATTTTATCCGCCAGTGCAAGCAACTTGGTCTCTTTTTTTCTTACCGAGAGACATCATCAAGAACGGTTTTTTTTAAAGTTTTTAGGGTGCCAAAGGATTCGCGGTCAACGCATGAACGATGCATAGAAACGTCCATGGGCGACGATTTACCAACATTAGAGCGTTACCCCTCGCGCTCTAGCACATAGCGTCGTACCCTTCTTAACGCGCGTTTTACGCCTCTTATCTGAACAGGCTCTTATGCTTATCGCCTGTATTGGTATGAAAATATCTCCTAAAAAGTGCATTTAAGTAGGATATACCTAATGGGAAATAGTGGAGAATAGTTATTCAAGCGAATTACTTTAGTTCATTGCGTCGATAATCGACACGTTAGAACTTTTTAATTATTTCCAAACAGGTGTAGAGAAAGTCAGGTGAAAAAATTGCAAGGGCGATTTAGCATTGTTTTTTAAAAAGTACCTATAATAGTTTTGCCGTTCATGAATGAATATTACTTACGTGAGGTATGTTTTCGAGAATTATTAATTTTAGTAATAACTGAACATGCTTATTATTTGAAACTAAGTTGATAGTTTTCACTATCTATGTACCTATAAACCATTTTTTATTGAACCAAAGGTAAATTTCCATTTCCACCTGGCAGCAAATGAACCGAACTATTCGATATCCTATGCCGTTATTCAAGTAGTATTTTATTGCTTATCTCCTTTCGCAATAAACAGGCAATACCGACTTGCAGCATCAATAAACTTTACTGCCCCTCAAATGTGCATAAATCACTGTTTATGGAAGTGTAACATTACGAGTACATTGACGACATATTTAGAGGCTGGAGAAGCTTTCATCCTGTATTGCGAGAGAGCGGCGTTCTGTCACGACATGAGCTTGCACTGCGAGCAGCGGTCTTCTAATATTAAATAGTGTTGAACTTACGTCTTGAGTTTTTCAAGTGGCGTACGGTGATGGCGAATCCCTTCCCCCTAGCCGGGACGCGGTACTGGATGAGAGCGGCGTTCTGTCGCGAGACAAGCTTGCGCTGCGGGCGGCGGCCGCACGACTCCACCACCCGGTCGTCATCCCAGGCGTCAGCGGGCCACACTTGACCGTTTAGCTCCCAGCCGTCCACCCACTGGAAAAAATGTACCTTTATTCACAAACAAAATGAACTTAGCTAATTACTTACACTCAATTCTCAATAGTTGTAGGTCAGTATAAGTTCCCCATAGTCAGTGCTTGTTTTTTTCATGTCGAAAGTAATTTGTAGGCTAACAAGCACACAGGCCACCTGATAGTAAGCGGTCACTGCGACCCATGGACACCTAAATCTTATATGATTTCTTATCATATCATAAAGGTTAAGATTTCGAATGCGTTGCCCACCGTGAGGCTTAAAATGTAATGACTCTGCCTGTGCCAGTAATTTCACCGGCTGCCTTAACCCCCCACTGGAACACAGAAGTGCGAGTAATGCTACTTGGCGGGAGGTTAGCGGGTAAGACGGTGATACCAACCCGGATGAACCTAGCACCATCCAGGTCCTACCACCCCGAAAATGCTTGTCACTTTTAGTGGTATGTTAGCCCTTGAATGTTGTACTTACTGTGTATTATGTGTAAAGGTTGACTGGAATTTGGCTGTATTTGTGAATAATGTCTATAAAAATTGGTAGTTGAAAAATCTATTGCCGTCGCTCTGCGTTCGCTCCAGGTGGAAAAGTTAAACGATGCACACGCATACTGTTGTTGATCAATATTTAACAGCCAATTGAAAAGCAAGCAGATATTTCTATAAATGAACCAAAAGGCATAAACCAAAAGTGTTTTTAGAAGAAAGATGAGTTTCTGCTGTGTTCGCCTTTTATTTATCGCTGATCTTCATTTTATCACACTGTCTACTTAAAGTTCTAAAATATGAGTACGTATGTGTGTATTACTACCTACTTGTTGCAAAAACAGTTACCATGTTTAAGCGAGAATACTTACGTAAGCTGTAGATAATTTTGTGTTTTATCTTCTTAATGAAAACTAGTCAGTAACTAACAAGAAAAAAAACACATTTTAATTTAAAATAACCACTAAAACAGTGTTTTTACGTTCTATTAATTCCTACAGGCTTGATGAGTTTTTCCAATCAGCTATTTAATAACAACACTGATTACCAACGACATCGCATAAACACCACTTTGCATGAATTAATATTGAAAATCGATACCATCCACGCCATCAACATCGTACTCGAATCATATCCGTTTATTGCTTGCTAGGTTCTTAAGCCTCCACTCACTGAATATCGTTTAAAAATCATATTTTCTCAAACATGCAATGAAATATTGACATTATGTTCTTCTTATTAGCCTGGGAAGTATCACGTTTCAGGCGCGGCTAGACAATTGGTCTATAATGAAATTACATACAAACGTTGCAGGCCAAGGATGGCAACTCACTTTTTTAAAATTTCCATTTGACATATTTGTGACACAGCATCTTGGCATTCCGCCATTTAAAAAAAGCTACAAGCAATATTTACTCTTTGGTTCGCTATGACATTCTGCCAATACTGTTATTAAAAAAACATAAACCATATTTGCTACATAGGTATCGCAGTTTTATATAATTTTGATCGTCAATAATGAATGACAACTGTCGTTCCACATGTATATGCTAAGGATTCGTTCAGAAACATGATTACCTACGCAATGTTCGAATCGTATGATACGTGTTAGTTTTTTTTTTATTCACTTATAATTTATCAAGTAATATATTTTTTGATTTACAGGTTTTCATTTATTTATTTCATTGCATGTTTGAGAAAAGCACTATACATACATCGGCGGGGAACGGAAGTTGTCGGCCTCGTAACTATCCGGCCTCACTTCGTTCGGCCGTATATAATACTCGGCCTGCAACATCCTCCTTCCCGGCCTCTGTAGTAATGTACTATTACTATATCGTCCAACTTTATTTGTACCTACCGAAAAACTAGTTCATTAGGTACGCGTAATTATTTGCGTACATTATTTACATTGTTTGCAACATTTGCGCTTACCTTGTATTAATATCAGAGTTAATTTGCATTTGTAATTATCATTTTAGGTCAGTATTTTAGTCATAAAACTATCTCATATACGAGCACCGCGTAGCAGATGCGCTACTTTGAAAAAAAAAGTAATTGCAAGTGCAGTCTCCAGATTGCCACATCGCTGGGACTAAGAAAAAAGAACCTTATTCTGTAACGATTCTTTTTAAAGCCGATTACTGTTTAAGTAGTCGTGCCTTATCTAATCAATCATTTTCTTAATTCAATCAGTTACGCCTTTTAGATTGACTCTTGAACTTTTGTGTAGGTAATAGAAAAGTTATGGCGAAAAAGTCAAAAAGCGGAAATCAGTTTCAACTACAAATGACAAGTTCATAATTACAAATGACAGTTTATTTTAGTCCAGTTAATATTGTCCGTTAAACTTGGTTCCAACTATGCGTAAGCCCTTATTGGAGACATGGATTTTCTATGAAAATTGCATCGTGTTTAAAAGCAAAAGATTTTTATTATAAAGAGGATAGGAGGATTTTTATTATAGAGGGTATTTAAAGCGTATTGTTAATAGTATGAGAGAACAACATATTATTTAATTTTAGCAATGCGTTAATTGAACACTGTTAAACTAGCAATAGCCGTGGAAATCGAATCTAAAAAACTTGATTCAAATCGAAATGTAAAAAATAATACAGTAGTGTAATTGTAGAATCACAATATTTTCTGACTTGTAAGTACCCGTGTGTGGCCAATTTGCTGAATAAATTATTGAATATGAATTGGCATCATTAAAACAGCTGATCCTTCAAATTGAGCAAATCAAAATATTCTGAAGCATTAATTTTAACAGTTTCAAGTCAAATTATTTTAAACTGAGTAAATACTATTACTAACCAAATAGTCGAACTACAAGATCAAATGGCCCGCCACATCAGTGGTTTGATGGAGCGTTGGCGGTTTACTTATTTGAAGCAACCTAGAATGGCGTTAAAAATAATTTCTTAAGGAATTCTCAAACACACATTAATAAACACTTTGTAAAAAGATTTTATCGCTACATCGCTTTATGCGATCTCGACAGGTGGGCGTTTCTCTTTCATGCTTTATCTCTTTAGGTATATGAAAAGAATTTTCTCCTTCAAAGACAGTATTAAAAGCCCTAGAACCTTTATAATGCTTTAAAAAATCGTATTGCTTTTGACGTATGTACTATCACTTCATTCATCAATATTTATATATATTTATTCACTTGTTATTGATTGACTGATTGACTGACAGATGAGAACGCACAGTCGTAGACGGCAAAATTTTGGCATTTGGTGGCAGGCAAAAGCTAGTAACTTATAACCTCATACCTACCTTTGAAGGAAATGGCTGGGAATCACTATGATGACGGTAAAAGTTCAAATATTGGAAAAAATGCAATTGATTTCTTGTCAAAGATGTTTGTGTGTCGTGAGCCTTAAAGTGATTACAAAGAAACTAATTTTTGAGACCTTATTTTATATGGTGTAATAAATTGGATTCGTGAAATCAATATTCGATTAATGTAATTTGTCAGATCTTACTTACCGCAACCAGACCTCCGTTGTCGCAGGGCACGTCGAGATAGTTAAAGGTGACCTGGATCCGCTTATCAGGGTCTGCTATCATGTAGATCCCGCAGACCACAGGCTCGTCTGATGGAGACTTGAAGAAAATCTCTCCCTCATCAGACGACACGAGAAAGCATTCTGTTAGCAGAAAATTCTTCTATACCTAGTGCGCATTCCAAGATTTTGCGCCTAAAGTAAGTTTATATTTCGATAAAATTCCGAGTAATACACAAAGAAGCCACAGTTACCTAATTTGATTGCTGTTGGTGGTTTGTAGTAGTAATTATATCGTGAGATCAAAGTTCAGACTACGAGTAAGTTGACATTTAAGAACTGAAATAATGAGCTATTTTCCTTGAAATGCCTAACAAGGCGCTCTCGGTGAAAAAGATTGTTAGTTCAAATATTAGGTTGCTTCTCCGTGTATATTTCATTTAAAAAAAACTTAGCTGAACCTACCACTTATTCAAAATTGAGTGGACGGGTACCTTCAATGGGGTCTATGACACGGTGCGTGGGTCGCTCAACGCGTCGGGCTCTCTGGTACCACGAAGCTCTATTAGTCGATATCCGTTGACGACTACTGCCCAAGTCCTGGAAATAAAACTCTCTTAGAATAAAGTCGTTATACTTTTATGGGCCATGAAATGTTCGTTCCGTTTCGGAAGTGACCTCAGTATTCAAAAATATTTTTATTGCCGCCACAACAACTGGCGCCCGGAGTGTTTTATTTATTGTCTTTCTATCTATAGGGCATACTCAATTATGCAGGCAAGCTTCTACGTATTCGTATTTATGTATAATTTAGTGATCGGCACACAATGATGCACCGCCCGTACAACACCGCAGGATTCTTGGTAGAAATCATAATGTGGACATGATTACTATCCCGCGAATATGTTCCAAAAAATAATTCTGGGAATTACCTACTTTCCGCACTTTTATCATAAATATCTATAGTGATTGAGTGCGATTATAATTTAGTAAACTCATAAATTATTTAATTAAAGAAAAAAAAATATCATGTTAATATTACATATTAATATTGAGTACTTTCTTCACTCATATCTATACTACTAATAACCATTAATAGGTAGATTAAATCAATACTTCAACTTAATAACTTTCTACAAGTATACTAGAGTGACGTTACGAAATAATATGTCATCTACTTCCCCTTAGTCAACCCCGGAAAGGCAAAATCCCACACAGTGAAATAGTACAAAGGGAAATAGTGTATGAAATGGTTCGTAACCCAGGTTGTAGTTTATATTCGGTGTATCATTCCAGTCCGAAACAAAGGTAAAATGTTATAATATGTGTCATAAGAACTAAAACTGTTTATTTTCCCCCCTTAATATGTTATGACACGCTTGCACGTGTAACTAAATATAACAATTTTAATGGATTTGATTAAGCACTGCATAAAAATAGCCTGAAAATGATTTCTATTACATAAGACACATTTCACTCTTAAAAAAGTGTTACTTTTATCATTTTTAGGGATTGTTATGTTTGTCCACAAGAGACCCTAACAAAATAATGTAGTTTCGTCATGTCTGTTCGTCTGTCCGCAGCATCCGCAGCTAGAGAGCTGTACTTTGGAAATATTAGCCACGCAGACAAAGCGGTAAAATTAAAATTATTAAAAAAATTGGGTCAAGATCCCACTTTCCGTGTGGCTAAGAGGTGTGGGATCTTGTTCATTTATTCTAGCGTATCTACCCCATGATTGTGGTGTCGTTGGATAGGTTTTTCAAAAAGTTTTTCAATTTAGGGACCCGTTTGTGAAATATTAAGCTTTACTTAAACTGCCCATTTTTGTTAGAATCGTGTGCCCCCTGCCAGCTAAATGGATGTTTTTGGATGGCTAAAAAAATCAAGACTATATAATTAGTATGTTTTTTTAAATATTTCACTCAATGTGATAATGTTATTACTTAAAAAATAAACGATTTAACGTTACAAACGTTTTTAATTAGACACTAGAGCGGCAAATATTTACTTGTTATTCAATCTAAAGACTTGATATGATAAGCCATGTCGCATTTTCGAGATAAGATTAAATATCTCGAAAATGCGACATGGATCATCCTAATGATGATTGTTTGAGAGATGTCAATCATCATAAAAAAAATATTCTTAACTTTTTAATTTTGGATTAACGAAAAGCTGATCTGAAAAGCTGAAGCTGCAGATTTTTTTATGTTGAGACATTTTGTGCGCAAAGGCGATTTATTTTCGCTATCAAATCTTTGTCAAAGGCGACGTTTAAGAGGGTTTATCCCGAAAGTTGGCAACGTCGCATATAGCTGTCAAATGTTTCGGTGTTTTTATTAATGTATCAATATTGCTGAATTAAAAAGGAAGATATCATTCTATGGTTGAATGACGCGTCTCGTTTTATATTTGTTCGTTAGACATTCAAATGATAAGATTACATTAAAATAAAATAAAAACTTAAATTTTAATGTAATTTAAAAAAAACATTAAAAAACCTGCACGCATCTGCGAATTAATGATGAGTGTGAAGTCCCCAATCCGCACTGGGCCCGCGTGGGGACTATAGCCCAAACCCTCTCGTGATGAGAGGAGGCCTGTGCCCAGCAGCAGTGGGACACAAATAGGCTGTAGGTTAGATGGTGGTAGTGGTAGTAGAGTGGAAATGGACGTCGTAATTTTGTTTGAAATTTTGCTCATATATCATGCTTGAACATGAATTCGCTGCTGGAACCGCTTGTCTCGCATGAGGTTCAGTCTTGATTATTTAGTACATTACCTATATGCTATGTTATAGGCTAAATTGGCAACACTGAGTTGTATGTATTACATCACATAACATAACAATACAGGAGCAGTTTTCCCACAGTTTCCCTCATCGAGTGACTGTTGCCTTTTGGCGGAACCCGTAAGACGATTTGAAATTTATTGGAGAAAGCTAAAAATCGGTGCGCGTTATGCGGCTTTCGCTTTATTTCCCGACCTCTTAGACCTGTCATTTCGTGTTCAAGTAACATAAAATGAATGCGCTCTCGAGGCATCTAAACGACGGGCACTTTAACATCATAAACAGGAGGCGTGATCGATAAAATGCAATTTTAAGTGCTAAAACAAAACCACGTTCCGCTCTTTATGTAAAAGCTTTTAACTCTACGATATACTTTTCTTTTGTCTACAAGTAGTTATTAAGCCGCAGCCCACCTGCTCACTAGCAGTCGCCAACTAGTATGGTGACAACTTTGCCAATCAAACAGATAGATAGAAAAGGTTTATATGTCAGATATTTAATTTAAATTTAGAAATGTATATTTTCTACGGTAATTTCCAGGTAAATAAATTATCACGAGTAACAAAGCCTTTTCAGGAAATATTTGGAATATTTTTCATAGCGCGTTTCGTCAATATGAAGACGTTCTAATATTAGAACCGTGTCCCTTCATAAAAATACTTCAATCTGATAAAGCGGCAAATTAGATAGGCTCCGAAGATAAGTATTGGCGTCTGTGGGTAAAATTCAATTTACAAGGGTTATAAAAGACCGATCTTTATGGTGAATTTCACGAGTGCTATTTAAAGCATATTTTTGCAAAAGTGACAATAATTTTTTTTAGGGTCCACGAACACTGTTACCCTAGTTTGGTCTACATAAAGTGTCTCTTGGATTTATCTTAAAAGAGGCTGAAATATTAAAAAAGATTCAAAATGCTGAAAGTTTTATTTTAATATCTTCATCATAAGATATAGCAAGATTGATAAAGTTAACTTCAAATTATAATACATAAGACTCCGTCTATATGTTTATGCATATCGATTCGCACCCTCTAATAATGCACTGTCACATTTTTAAACAGAATTTGATCCACAAATCTAAACGAACTTGGAAAATATATGCAATGCAATTTTATTATAATCATGTAAGTAAAGTTCAAGTTTTGAAATTGAAATTTTAATAAAAAGAAAACGAACAAGTTCTGGTCAATGGACGACGTTACAAAGAACGAAATCCCGGAGAAATAAGTTTAACACGCCAAACAAGAGCATTCATATGAAAAATTCTTTTCGAAACATAGTTAACATAACGTAGTAGGGTAAATTTTATATTGTTGACCTCTCTCTAGCTCTCAGTGGAAAGGGATACCGATATGACATTAAGATTGCTTCATAGGCTTGTGTCAATCAAGTTACTCGTAAAGCTACTGAAGCAGTGGCTGAATGCTATGTGTTCGCCCTATAAGGATGATAAGCCTTTATTTCATCACTCTCTGAATGACGAATGAACCGTAAAACGTTCTTGTTTACACATTTTTCGTGTCTCATAATTCGTCAAATAGGTACTCAGACTAATCGGTAAGAAATCGGTTCAACGTAATATATTATTCACCACATTTGGTCTTTATTATCATCACTGTCATAAATATTAGGAGCTCATTACGGGCACATTATTTTTGACAAGATCGAATTTAATTTATGTTTTGATGTGTCGACAAAATACATTTTCAACATGAAAACAGTGAATAATAATTTTGACGTTGACAGGTTGATTGAATATGGCCCGGTTCCTATATCCACGAAACGCCTCGTTTTGCCTACGGACGGTTGGTTTTTGACATTTGTTCCATAGAGAATCTGTCAAATTTTAACCGTCCGTAGGCAAAACGAGGCGTTACGTGGATATAGGAACCGGCCCTGCGCCAATAACACCATATGACGCAAAACCGGTAGGTATGCGATTGCTTCGACTGGTAGTAAAAAATATATTTTTTTTAAGTGTTTACAAATATAAAAATCCCCATACTGATCAGTCCGTATGCTATGTGATAGGTAGGGTAGGTAGGTAGGTAGGTAGGTAGGTACAATGATAGGTAGTAGGTTCCTTTCCTGTCTAGTCAGTCATCCTCGAGTTTTGTATGAAATGTTGTTATGGACTTGCACCTGCGGAATATTATAGAATGTCTTTTCAAAGGATAGAGTTGTGTCAAAAAATATTTTATCAATATCAAATCTCATCAAAGATGTGCAAGGGACAATGTTCAATTACGCGTAAGTAGGTAAGTACACATTTGCAAAAATGGTTGGTTGTGTCTCTGCTAGATACTAATAAATAGATAAGGGTGTGGTCTCGTAATGCACGTCATAGACCCGGTTACGTCACCAAATTTCTGAGAACTTGACTCCGTGGTTGACACCAATCGTTTGACTACCAGGAATTGCAGTTTACGGCAACCTTTTATACTAGCGCTATTATTTAAAAACGAACAGTTTTTAGAAATCTCTTAAGTCTGTTACAAAACGAGCATACTCTACTATAACTATGGGCTGTGAGAGATGTAGATCTTGCAAGTCTATTTTTGCATTTCTTAAATCAGTTTTTTTACATTTTAAGTCACATAGCTCCAAATATACACATAACCTGGTCACAAAACTTCACGAGAATTGGTTGAAAAATGCGACCTATGGAGGAGAACTGCCGAAATTGAGTGGTTATCCGGACATATGAAAGCACTAGCTTCTGCCCGCGACTTCGCCCGCGTGGAATTCGGTTATCGCGCTCCCGCGGGTACTATGCGTTTTTCCGTGATAAAAAGCAGCCTATGTCCTTTCCCGGGACCCCAACTATCTCCATGCCAAATTTCATCTCAATCGGTCTAGCGGTTGAAGCGCGAAGAGGTAACAGACTGACAGACAGAGTCACTTTCGCATTTATAATATTAGTATGGATTTTTGCCCAAGCTGAAACGAAGACGCTTCGCTCGCTCGGTCAAAAATATTCCAAATTGTTTTTTAAATATACATATAGGTACTAATTATTTACGTTGAGGTAATACTTTTTACCTTTTTTTGAGTAAATAGTAACCTTTCATATCGACAAGGCATTAGTGACGCAACTGGTATTTCAAACGGTCTAAATAGCAATTTAAAACCAACAAAGTTTTAATACCTATACATATAGCCTACCACATGGCAGTGGACAGGCCTCCTCTCATCGGGAGAGGGTTTGGGCTTAGTCCCCACGCTAGCCCGTACGGATCGGGGACTCGATAGACATTATAAACACAGACGGGTCGTCACGCAACTCAAAAAAGGCTATTTTTGTACTCGTCAATTGAAATATGTGTATTAAGATTTCATAGAGAATACTGCAATGTCACTCTTTTCATCGTTAAATAGTCATACTTCCGAAACAACCGAAATAAGTTATTTCGATTCGCTCTAGACGATCGAAATACTTTTTCACGTTTCGGCATGGCCATCTAGATGCACGTCGTGACCAACTAGATTACAGGCCCTACCACGAAGAGCAAAATTCAAACGACATTTATTTTTCTTATATACTCGTACTAATGAGTTAAATTATTAATTTTAATGGACTCGTACAAAAAGTATTGTTCACAATAGTGCCATAATCAAGCTTTTCAATCTCGTACCTTACTTAGGCCACTCAGCAAGCTTCGTGGCCTAAACACGGTACTCGACTGAAAAGCTCTCTATTATGTCACGATTGCGAAAAATACTATTTTAATACAGGTGCTCAAAAAGTAAACATTTCGATACCTGTTTAACGTGCCAAAAGTTTGTCATTTCCGAACGAGCGTTTTTTGTTTTTTGAAAGCTAGCGAGCGTGCCTAAAGTTGTTTTTACGAACTAGTGCGTAAAGTTTTTTGAGCTGTTCGTTTTTTTCTTTATACTTTTTTTTCGCAAATGTGCCGACTGGCGTAGAGTGATGCGTACCTATATAGGGACCTTGCACGAAAGAAAGAGATGGCAGCGCGCACGTCGGACGAAATAAAACAACGTAAGCGCCAAAGCCGAATTAAATTAATTGTAATTGATATATATATAAATATTGACATCTAGTCTGATCAGTCTTTAGTTAATATAGATGTCTAGTTTTTAAGAAAGTCTCGAAGTCCTTTACTTTGTCGTTAAGAAGCTTCAAGCGTTTTAAGATAATAGCAGCTGCGACTTCGTGATTTTTTTCTATCGAACAAAATTATCTCAGTCATGTTTTGGCCTTGATCAATCCTTCAAGTATATAATCAATATACACATATCCGAAAATCAGACTCCTAACGTGAGTACTTTACGAGTTCTACGCACCTAAAAAATGGGTTTTTTATTTATGTATCCTCTTAATACACGTCCGAAATTGTCATTTTCAAATAAAATGACAAACTTTTCGCACATGAATCAAAATGTATTCTTTACCTTTTTTAATTAACCCGACGTTTTGACCAAATTTCATCGACCGTGGTCGCGGATAGACTGTCTCAGCGAACTCGTCTTTGGTGGAGATAGATCGGAATAAACAATGAAACTACCCTCAACAACTATTGTTAATTGCTGAGGGCCCGACACACTCCGTCGTCTGTTTTTAATGTGCAGTAAACGCGAAAGATTAAAAATAACGACTTCATAGACATCTTTGAATTACTTCATCCATCTACTGCAGATGCATGCATGATTCCTCAAGAGTTTTCCAGTGAAAAGCTCAGTAAGTCAAATTCAATTTCAAACCACTAAGCTAAATATCACGGCTTTCTGATTCCCACATTTTTGTAAGTGATTTCTGAAAGTACCACCGCTTTCGCAAAATTCAGAGAAAATTACTTATGGTATGTACCTACCTCTGAGTTAATATAAAATCGTTAATGTTTCAATCTTGTTTGATTAGGTATTTGATAAGCGTCTCGTGATTTATTTTACCTAAATTGGTTATTGATTATTCTGTTGGCATACATTCTAACGTACTTAAGTAAAATTCTAAAGAAAAACCAAATGTTAAGTAAAATGTTAGCAAAAGTAAAACAAAAAAAAAACGATTTCAAACTCCGACAGCCTACAAAGTCGATGTCAATTTCACTATAGGTTGTAAGCTGTCAGAGTTTAAAATCGTTTTGTTTTTTTTTTTAATTTTCGACTACAGTTTCCAAACATGGCTACAATGAGCCGTAAGTCTTTTAAATTGATGCCAGTCATACTCGTTCTAACAAATTTTGAGGAGTTCCCATAGTTTCTCATGGATCCCATCATCAGAACTGAACCAAAATAAAATGGGACCAATCCGAAGGTGCCGCACCTTTCGAGTAGAAAAGAATCATCGAAATTGGTTTATAATTGACGGATTTATCGCGGAAAATACTAACAAAAAAAAACAGACGAATTGAGAACCTCCTCCTTTAGTCGAAGTCGGTTATAAAAATCAAAATAAATTAACAACATTACATAATGAGAATATACACTACAGAAAATGCTATACAACAGAGTTGCAAACAGTTCCTGACTTCGCAAAATGACTGGTGAATGTGTCGACCAATGCTTATTATTAGTGGTGCTAGGCAAGTAAATACCTGCTGAATTAAAATATTACGAGAATTTGTTTTTTGCTTATGCAAAGCCGCCATTTGATCTTTGCGAGGATCCGCGCCATGAGAGCCAATTTCCTGTGCTTTTTCTTGCAAACTAACCTTTTTCTGAGCGGAAACAGCGGTGCCCCGCAAGCCGTCGGGGGATGGGATATACTTATCCGATTCTACATCCATTTTACTCGATGGGTTGAGATTAGATTTGACGCTTAATGTTATTGTAAAAGGGGTTAATGAACATGCCATTTAGGCATATATATAAAGGTTTACGATGACAATATAACTACAAGTAATTTTTGCTAATGTATGTAATTTAATTGGTTAAATGTATGTAACTTAATTGGTTAAGTCTAATTTAAAATAAGTTGTGTACGGATGTGTGCGTAAGGAAGCCTAACAATTGATTCGGAAAGTAAGAACCAAGAAACAAAATAAAATAACGGACCTAATTAAATAACCCTACTTGGTCGATTAAAACATTTCACGTTTCAACAGTTCAAGGCACATTATATTAGGTAGGTACGTATTAATTATTACTAGGCGTTTCTTACGAACTTAAGATACGTTTACAATGCCTTTTACTAAAGTTCCTTCAATTTTTCGAGTTATTGTTCGATTACCATTATTTGATGGAAAGTTATTTCATTTTAATTCATTCAACTTGAGTTTTTATTTTATCACTAGCTTCTGCCCGCGACTTCGCCCGCGTGGAATTCGATTATCGCGCTCCCGCTGGAACTATGCGGTTTTCCGGGATACAAAGTAGCTTATATCCTTTCCCGGGACCCCAACTATCTCCATGCCAAATTTCATCTCAATCGGACCAGCGGTTGAAGCGCGAAGAGGTAACAGACATACAGACAGACAGAGTTACTTTCGCATTTATAATATTAGGATGGATATAGATAATATCGATTTCTTTATAAAGCTCAAGTTTTTACTTACTCGACAAATGAACCGAAATCAAAACTTGCATGTTAAAAGCTTTTTTTAATTCCAATCTTACCGGTAAAAACAGCCCATTTATAGCGTCGCACGTCAGAACTACAACACCGATGAAGAGTAAAAATTTCATGTTACGGCTTCCGAAAGGTCCACTTCACTGAAAGTTCTGAACAAAAGTTGCCGATACAGGCTCCGGGTGGTGACGGCGGCGTCGCGCAACTTGTGAATGGGCGACGTTACCCCAACTCCCTTTATAGAGCTAATAAATGGTTCTGCGCACCCTGGACTGCGCTCAACTCGCGATTAATTTTCCTAATGCACGTTTACACCCTATCATCGACTGATTTCAATTTATTTAACCCACGCGTGTTTTTCGGCGTTCATTTACACGCGGTGACGTAACGAAGTTGTTCACAGATTCGACAGAGTAATGTTATCTCGAGACGATCTACTTCTAGACTGTTTGTGGCACGAGCTGTCTTATCACTAGTATTTGCTCGGCAAATATTTTGAACGTGCTTTAAAAGCGGACAATTGAATGATTATTTGATGACATTTAACAGGCTAAGAAGGTGAAACACGTTTTCCATTTAGAAATTAAATTATATTTTATTTACATAGATACCTAGCTATTTATTTCATATACATACCTACGTACCTATAGGTTAGTTTCAAGGCGACAGAAAAGCTTTCTAAAACTTAAATATATTTAGGGCCATTTTACTCAATTCGCAATGTACTTACATCATCTTTCTTGGAGCGAGTTTTCAATCTCCCATCACATACTCGTATTGCTAACCTAACCGCTAAACGTGACCGACGTCTTGTTAGTTTATAGTAGGTACATTATTGCAGAGGCCGCCAAATAGCGCATTGCCGGACGAGTCAGTTAGAAGGCTGAGCGAAGCGAAGCCTTCTATTAGTACGAGTCCGGCAATCGCAATTGCGGCCGAGGTATATATAATGCTTTTCTCAAACAGCGAGGAAATACGTAAGGTCAGTCGCGGCAAGTGCGCTAGGATGGGGTAAGTGCGCCTAACATAAATATATCGAAACCTATAAATATTACTCAACTACCTAGTAGTTGGCTGTTTACAAGGCATAGGGGCGAAATAAATTTAGGCGCACTTACCCCACATCAGTATTTACTACTTCCGTGATCGTGGATGATTTGGCCATGGAAGTTGTACTTATTACCTCCATGGATTTGTCAGTTTCTAGAGGTGTCTCAAATAGCAAGCCGGCCGGCAGCGAACAGCCTCGCATCTTCTTTTTTTGAAAGTAACACGAACATTTCCGGGCATGTTTGAGAAAAAATAGTTTGTAGAAGCAGTGTGCTCGAACTTCTACCCTAGTTATAATTCAATGCAAACTTACCGTGTTTCTATAAACACAAAGCAATTTCAATTTATAAGTAAGTACTTAACTAACCTACAAAACATAATAAGTCTTTTAAAAAATTTAACATTTGGGACACGCTTTTATTGCTGACTGTACTTTTCTTTGTAAATCCTTCATCTACCCTTCAAGACGAATCAAACGAATCAGCCCAAATTCGTTAGGTTTATGTAGTTTTATTGCGGAGTTCCTATGGCCACCTTCCAGCTCCATCATCAGATCAGCTGCAGGTCATCATAATATTGCATTTTCACGCGATTTACATATTTTTGCAAAATTTCAGCTCAGACAAAAATCGGAAAGTGGGTCAAATTTAACTTGCAAGATTTCCATTACCTACGTAGTTACATACAGGTCGACCTAATAAAAGCGTGTTAAAAATAAGAAGAGAGAATTTGAATTCTTTTTGATTTTCGCCTGTGACAATTGCGGAGTAGATCGGAAAAGTTCTGTACCTACCTAGGTGTGCGAGAAATATTCAAGGTGCGCTTCAAAATTTCACACAGTAAGCAGCTAAAATTTGGCATAAAGGTTCCTTGGGGAACACTAAGAGAGGATGGCGCGATATTCCTACAGGAACGGGGAAAAACAGGATTTTACTTTTTAACGTTTACGAACATACAAAGTCGGCAACATAAAAATACAATGAATGATGATGAAATGAATTAAAAATAAAACTAAAAACTAGAACTAAAAATTACTTATAAATGAAAAAAATGGCTCAATAGTCTTTTTAAAACTTTATAGCCCATACAAAGTGTAGACACTATTCGGACTTAATGCCTAAAGGCATTCTCTACCAGTCAACTATACGGTCAAACAGAAAAGAAAATGAGTAGGTGCATCAATGTCAGAAATAAACTACAGAAATAATTTAAAAGGGGATAAATTTACATAAACATACATAAATATTATATAAAACAACCTATGTAAATTGCAACTCTGTTACTATGCGACAAGATTCGACGTACTTATTTACCTACTGAACTCCGAGATAAGTAAAGTACTTCACGTTCTACCGTAATATATGTACCTAACCCGGAGACATCTAACTCATACGAATTCATATTCTTACATTAAGCTAGGTACCTATTGCATTGAGAGTGATACCAAACGTGATTCGCATAGTAAAAATATAGCAAAAGGACTTCGTTGATTGCCTACGGCAAAAAAACGCCGACATTTTTCACATGTGCTTTTAAGATGATGTCATATTACAACGATGTACCAGGAAAGTAGCACTTAAAACACCCCTTTTTGTTAAAAGTTAAGTACAACATCGCCAATCAACAGCTAACGCCGCGGGTTCCTATTCACAAAACTCCTCGTTTTGCATCATCATCATCAACAGCCTGCAGCTCTACCATTGACTACGTTCAACAGGTGGACTGCTGTGTAGGCCTCACACAATATACGCCAGTGAACTCTGTCCAAGGCGTCCTGCATCTAATCTAGGTACACCGGCTACCTTGCACAAATCGTACTCCACCTGGCAACGGACGGGGCACCCCACACTGCGTTTTAGACCGGATTTGGCGCTATGACCATGATTTTCGTGTTCGTTAGAGTCGCCAGCCTGGTACAAATGGTCCGCAATTTTCTGTTACTATCTTCCGGTATATTTGCCTTGTCGTGGTCTCCACCCGACAGCGCAAATTTGGTCCAGCAAAATATGTAAATTTTTAACCATCTCTAGCCAAAACGAGGCGTTTTAGTAGGAACCGGGCCTAAGAAGTATTATCTTCCGATTTAGCTATTTCATTACCTCCACTGGATAGAGTAAAAAAGGTCCGATGCGATGTGAAAAAAAGAGGTTAAACGAGATGAATATTCGATCGATGAGATCAAAATCGAATTTCCTCAGTTTAACCAAGAACAATGGAGTGTCTTTTGTACCAATAATGTAATTAAAATAGCGAATTTGTCTTATAAAACCTTCAAAGGTTTTAAGACAACTTCGTGGCTGACTTAGCAGTAATTCGAATAAGCGCTAAAAGCGCGTCAGCTTCTATTGAGCTACTAGAGTAATTAAGGAACAAAATTCAATTACCATTGAATTATTAAAATTACTAGCGTCTGCCCGCAACTTCGTCCGCGTGGAGTTCGGGTCCAAACTATATCCATACCAAAATTGAAGCGTGAAAAGGTAACAGACAGACAGAGTTACTTTCGCATTTCTACAAATAGTATGAATTTACATAAATTGGAGCCAAGGTTTTTATTTTATCATAAAACTAGCTTTTCCCCGCAACTTCGTATGCGCAGAAATATTAAATGTAAAATCCCGTTTTTCCCGTTCCCGTGGGAATTTCGCAAAATCCTTTCTTAGCGTATGCCTACGTCATAACATCTACCTGCATGCCAAATTTCAGCCCGATCCGTCCAGTGGTTTGGGCTGTGCGTTGATAGATCACTATGTCAGTCAGTCAGTCAGTCACCTTTGACTTTTATATATTTAGATAATATCTACCTAGTTGAATATTAATAAACGTTACCTACCAGCATCCTATAAAATGTAAGGACTTTGAAGGACAACTTTCATACAAAACAGCCTTCAATCAAAAATGTATCATAGTATTGAGACCCTATTGCTATATCATATTTGCATTGCATACATAACTTTGATCTTGACTGTAAGTATGTACGTCGTATTTATCACGATCCCTGTTTAACGAAATATCGAATTAATAGAGCTATGGAGCTATGTAGGAAACATATTTAAAAATTAGTTTAATAACATTATACCTAAACGGTTCTTAAGTGTTAGGCGAAATCCGTCATGTTAAAAGAATTCATTGTTTGTCTTGAAGTTATAGCGTTCTAATTAATAAACAGTCATGTAAGCAAAGTTAATAACAAGAAATTAGTTCCGCCAAGTAGCCTTCACCGAGGAAGCCTGCACTGGACTCCTTTTAATAGAAATTTCATAATTTTAATTACCTAGTCAAGCTAATCTAACTTAGAGAAAAATGTTACGAACATTTCATAAAATGGTAGGTGTATGTTTAGTTTTGAAAAAATATTGTGACTTTATTCGAGTTATAAGAATCCAGTTTTAGGCGCATACTTACATCTCAATATTGTTTTTTCTTCCGTTGATGTCACACTACTAACTTGAGATATTATTAGTAAATTACAGACCTAGGGCGGTGAATTCGTTATTGTAGCAGATCGCAGGTTTTTGTGGCCCGAACCGAAGGGGCTTTACGAATTACCGCCCGTCGTCTTGCCGTAACCAGGAAGTGAAATTTTCTCCCCGCGTAGCGGGCAGAAAACACCAATTTACGGCTAAGGGTGATGTAAACTTTTTTACTTTCAAGCCATGCCATATGAAAAAGTACACTTACATTTAATATTTAGCAAAAGCCTAAAGTTACCCTTACCGAGGTGACCGCTGCCGCTTGCCATAACGATGGTAACATAAACGGAATTCATAATAGAGTCACAAGCAGTGGAATGATTTAAGGATCTCTACCAAACTAACAATATTCATGTAAGTTCCTACCGAAACATTTATAAAGAATCCTTATTGAATAAGTGATGCGTTATCCGTTATATTGCTTTATTTTATGTTTTGATCAATTTGTAATCGATCTATAGTGTTTTTTTTTTCAAACACTACAATGATGTAAACTTATCTCTCATGCTTAATCTATTTATAACTTGAACCTCTTCTTTTATTTGTAACGCTTTACGTCTCTCTTAAAGGCTGAGGAGTGATATTTAGGTAGGTACCTACATCGCAACTGTAATTTTTTTATGATGCTTAGAACGACGGCGTAATAAAAAGGTACTATACATATCAAGAGTGGTACCTTGGAATTTTTTCCGTTGCCCTAGAATTCACTATTTGTTCTCTTTAATTCATTAGACTTGCCAAGTGTGTCCATGTAGGTAATGAAATACTCAAATACCTAGTTGAAACTAATACAAAATATGGAAAATGGAAAGGTCTTTTGGTGGAACTGCACCCACAGGGGTCAGTGAACCTTAATTATTTCTTACCAACCAATACTTACAATAGGGATGACGACAGGGTGAAGAAATCGAAATTACAATTAGTCTGTCAGTCAGGTAATAAAAAAATATTAGACAAGTATTTTTTATTTTATCAAATTAACAAAGAATGACTAAGTTAAAACGCATTAAAGTTGGAGAGTGGGGGCTAACTACGTCACCGTTAGGTATAAATCGTACCTAACCGTGACGTCACACGACATTTCAACTCAATATAGCTCCGTATAAGTTTGATTACGTGAAAAAAGAAAAAATACGTGTCCAATACTTTTCAATAATCTTCCTGTCCTGATAGACTAAAGAAAAAAAAGTTGTCGTCATCCCTATTTATCCCTGAAATAGACTCTGGTGTGTTTTAGAGGGATAAGACAGGATGGGTACTCACAATTGCGCTGCCTTATCTTATTTGTGCCCGGAATCTCGGTGCTTTCTGGTTGGATGACTGCTGGTTCAAGGTAGCGGTGTTCTTTGATAAAAAATCCACATCTAGGGTCTTCTTTTATCTTCTTTATTCCTTATTCGGGCGCTAAAGCGGAGCGGCAGCGCGAGCGCGATCGGTTGGGCGCGGGCGTAATTCGTTGTGTTGGTACCAATGTTTTGGAAAGGAAAAGGTAGGGAAAGGATGCGTTCAGAAATTAGTGTTTTTTTTTTTGTGGGTGTGTGATATTTGCCAAACCAGACTCTGTGTATTGCACTTGGCACTGAGTTTGTTGCATGGATGTAGGTAAGCTATTTATTAGTCGGTAAGCTATTTATTAGTCGATTGATATTTGTATCGGTAAAGTGCACTTACCCCACTGACTGACCTTATCTTAAGCTTTACTGTGTCCTGTGTTTTTTTACTGTATGAAAACCGCACTCTCTTATCTTTATTTTGGGTTGATACATACTTACTACGACCCGAAAAAACGGGTATGTACCTACAGGATAGAGACATGGGGCTATGTTCGAAGTCTTAAATAAGTAGGGAGCTGTTCCCTATAAGATCGCTCACGCGTCAAGTTGAACTTTAAACCTAGCTGCTAAAAGTTCACGCGACGCGGGAGCTATCCTATAGGGAACAGGGAGATCCCCATTTAAGACTTCGAATATAGCCCATGGTGATTATTCCGCCGACAAGGGCACTGCACTCAAAGAGTATAAAAATACGCACATAAACATATTTGGATCAATAATATGTATCCGCCTTTGAGCATGATTACAATAAGGTCAAAATAATATCAAATATTTTACACATAATTCGATGTAAGTAGAAGCAACTACTTTGTGTTTCGAAAATAAGACCTTCATCCTCATTCCTTATTTCTGTCTCAATACACTAATATCGTCAAGGCCTACGTTTTTACTAAATACGCTAAATTGAGCATAGCGGGATAATACGGGAACTACTTACGTTTTATTATCAGCTCTTCGGATACCCCCTTTCTAGGGGGGAATAAAAGGGACCCGCTAACAGAACTCGTCGAGGCAATCAAGATCGCATGGTAAATGGTGTCTAAGGCCCTTATAGGATTAGTAGGCAGTAGATAATGCACTTTCACAGAGTTTGGTACAGTCTATCAAAAATCAAAGGCAACTGTATCTGCCATAGGATTAAAATCTATAATTTAGGTAAGTACATTATTGTTTTAACGCGGGACATGCCTTTTCTCATAACTGTACAGGGCTATAGATAAATATGTTCCACTTTAGGACTTCTAAAACCAGTAAAATATATTAGTATTGACTTATATTTCAGTTTTATCAGAGCCTGAAATAAATACCCTTTTAGCAATATTGCAATAAAACTGTTGGAGAAGTCATAAACTTGTCATAAAAGACGTGTTAACTAATGGTTTTACTTCAAAGAATAAAAGTAAATAGCATTAATATTAACCAAGTAAATGAGAAACCAGTAGCCATACAATCTTTCACTGTTTTTGTATTCAGTAAACAAACTCGAACATGATTGTATTATTGAATAGTTAAAGTAAAAGAGAAAATTAAAAGTAAACGCGGGCCAAAATGATAACTTTAACCCACTACGTAATTTGCAAATATAAATAAATTCATGCCCACACAGGTCTCAGCGACATGAAAACCTGAAGTATGCCGCTGAAGAGAATAATACCATAACTAAATTTATACCTACCACATTCTGTCTAAGGAATTACTTTTATTAATAAAAATAACACAAAAGAAAAATATAAATGAAAAGAAAATGCTAATCTTATATATCACAATATTTATTTTCACAAAGTATAAATACACGTGTTTCTAGTCTAAATAAATATTTATGTACACATTTTAATTTATTTTTAATATTTATAAATTTAGGTAGGTAAGTATACAATTAAATTAATTATATTGTGTCTTATGTTATTTTTTTAGAAGTATGTACTTGTAATGGGAAGAAGTTGCTTACTAATTTAATATCTAGTTTGTTGCATATATGTATCAAACAAAATTTCCATTAAAACTTCTGAAACCAATAGCAATGTATTGCAACCACAAAGTTGGAACTACGAAAGATATCACAAGAGTTCTGCAACAGCGTGTCATAATCGTTTTTGTTCCAACATGATGCTACCCATTTTAAAAGTTTCATTTTAGAAGGATAGCTAAAGTTTTCGATGTTTTTACAATTTACCAGTATTATTTAAAAGGGTTTCATGTTGCAGCCTTTGAGGCTTTGTCACATACAACATTATTTTTGAACTGCAGCTATGTATGTACGAGTACGTGTAGTATATGTGTCGTATATGTAGGTATTTATAACAAATACACAAATGATGTTATTGCAGATCGGTGTATAATTCTATGAAATATGTTACCTATTCAAGTTACATTATTATACGTAATATGAAATGGATTCAGTAAACGCAACCATCCAAGAATATTCAGGCCAAATAATGGAGCGAAAGGATTGAGATTAGGTCTATAAGAAGGCGGAATGTTATTGTAGAACACATATCTATTTGGGAAAAGGACTTGAGCAAAATACGAATAAATACTTACGACATTGTTATACAACGCTCGAAACAATTGTACTAACACTTCAAGATGAAACGAGAGGAGTGGGACTTTGAAAGCGAAATCCATTGTAGGGGAGTTCCAAAGCATAATCAGCCTGGACCTCCCCTGGAGTACTTGTTACGTCTAAGAGTGGCGTAGGTGAATCAATCACTGTAAAAGTTGCAGCCGATGTCTCGGTGGGATTGTAAACAGGGTATAGCCTGGCTTCCGACTGACTTTGGGAGTATTCCGGCGAATTTTCATGTCTTATTACATCATTTGTTTCGTCCGTGAAGGGTGCTAAATGTATTCTGTCAGTTTTGATTCCGCTGTCGAGATTGGACCATGAGTTGTGTCTTGGCAGGGATGGAGGGGGCGTGCCGGGCATCACGGATGGCGGGGGCCAGTCGTCCCTGCTTCGCTTCTCGAAATGGTCATAAGGGGGGTAGGAGTGGTAGAATCCGTAATTCAGCGGACTAGTACCGATCTGGAACAGAACATCTGTTAACACGTTATCAAAGCGGCTTGTTTATTGTGCAGGAAAGCCTAACTGTGCGTCAATTGTGAATTAAACTTTAGTATGCTTTTATGTTACGAGATACTTTCTGAGAGTTAAAGCCGATCCACGAAAGTCACTGAGTGTTTTCTACTCACATTGCTGCTTTTTTTTCCTTTATGCATAATATTACCTCATATGAGACCTATACATTGTACGGTATGATACTTTCAAGTGACGTTTGCGTTCGGCTAAGAGTTCGTTTGGAAATAAAATGGATTAAAGTATGTCATACCTTCCCCCTGTCATGTAACCCATCAATATTGTCTACCTAAAAAGGAATGTTACGACTATGTAATGTTAGTAAACACACGTAATTATCTAGTCAGTGTTTATTTAGTAGCGTTAAATCTTGTTACTGTGTTTGTGTAAAGTTAATCGTACAGCATTTAGAGTGTGTCTGTAGTCATATTTACCTTCTTAAGTCCTTGTATTGAGGCTAGTATCAGAGCCATTTTGGCCAAGAGTAGAGCCTTCCCTCCAAGGACAGCGAGGAACTGGAAGCCCATAGGTATGAGCACCATACCAATCGAGACGATGCCAAACATCATCATCACCATCATTTGATGACGACGCCGACCCCGGAACTCCACTGTGAACAATGATGACCCATTTAAATTGAGCTGTTTACTTTACTTTCTATAAATACAAGGACAGTTAATAAGTAAATGCGGTGAAATTACTGATATAGAGGCATTCCATCTTAAGACTCTATAGGTTGGCTACGCATACAAAATCTTATAATTTGTTAATAAAGTAAAGTAGTAAAGTGTCTATGGGCTGCAGTGACCGCTCACATCAGGTGATCTGTGTGCTCGTTTGCCAACCATAACTTGAAAAAAAAAACCGTAATGAACCTCAATAAATCCGGCACAGAAATGGAAACAGAAGTAACAACTCTTACAGACAAAATAAGAAGGAAGTCTAGACTAAAGTTTGACTATACTCTTGCATCTTCCTAAGTAAACACTTAATTCACATCAAGTGAACAATACAAGAAAGTAACCTAAGCTCGGGAGCTGAGCTCTTAGGATCCTGCGTTGAATATTTTACAAGGTAATATTGTTAAGGTAAAGAGATGCACGAACTAGTTACCCTTTTCTGATGTTTTCGCATCCTCGAAGTCAAATTTGATAACGTGGGTCCGGAGTACCTTTGCCATTCGCTGCATGGCCAGGGTTCGCCAATCACCTTCTTCTAGCTCTCTCTCTGACCACGTGCTAGGAATATACAAAATCCTTAATGATGTAGGTAAGAACAGTGGTGGCTTTTAATTGATGAGAAACTAATACATGTGGTGGCCTAGTGGTTCGACCTACCGCCTCTCATGCAGAGGGTCGGGGGTTCGATTCCGGCTCGCACCTCTAAGTTTAGTGCGAAATTCAATTTGAATTTACCACTGAGCTTTTTGGTGAAGGTAAAAATCGTGAGAAAACCTGCACGCATCTGCGAAGTAATTCAAACATGTGTGAAGTCCCCAATCCGCACTGGGCCCGCGTGGGGACTATAGCCCAAACCCTCTCGTGGTGAGAGGAGGTCTGTGCCCAGCAGTGGGACGCAAATAGGCTGTAGACGATTACTACTACTAAGTAGATACAGATTGATAGCTGTTGATAAAATTTATGTCAGAAGAAGTCCCTAGTTAATTGATATATTTTTCACAAAAAACCACCAAAAACTTCGAAGCCTATTCATTAATGAGCCACTTACCAGTCTTCGCATTTTAGCCGTGTAATGCAAATAGTAATTTGTATGTCGGCCGTGACGTGTCGTGAAAATTGAAATTGAAATTGAAAATTGAAAAAATCTTCATTGTTATAAGTAGGGTTACACAAAGATATTGAAAGGAGCATCCTTTTAAGTATAAAAATACCTGTGTTAGGCTGCCCCGCTCTTCCTTAATTACTAGTTATATTGTACTACTTCTCGTAATAGGTAGGTTAATTTTATGTAATATATATTTTATATTTATTAATTTATGTATTATATATATATTTCAAATATATAAATTTGCTAAATATGTATATGTCTTATAACTAATCCTTAGTTTACTATAAGCTATATAATTAACGGGTTTATTAAAGTAATGAGTTGCTAAGTGCATATTTTCGAGAACCGCGAGATGAACGGTTAAGCCGTAAGACTGTTATGCAAGTACATTTTTTTTTTACAATTTATATCTTTTTTATTTTTTTCATTATCGTGCATATGAATTATTTTTTACTGCAAAATTGAGAAGGTATAAAAGTGACTTATCAATTTGCATTTGATTGTATTGAAGTAATCTCTCACTATAACAAGTTCAAGTTCTACTTTCATTTTAACTTTGGATGATTGTAACTAGTTGCCCCAAGGAATCAAGGTGTAAATTAGATGAGAATAACTTTAGGAAAAAGCCGTCTTAAGTATTATACCTATACTGTACTTAATTCATAGTCAAGTTATACACATAGGTAATTCATACGGTAAGAAATAAGGCAATGTGTTAATATTGAAAAATAAAAATCCATACTAATGCGAAAGTAACTCACTGTGTATGTTACCTTTTTACGCACAAACCATGGACCATTTTAGATACAATTTGGTAGGTAATGAAGTATTTTAAGCACCATGTGCATAATTCCCGCGGGAAGGCTATACTTAAACGAATTCCTCGCGGACGAAATCGCGGGCAGGACCTAGGAATATAGGCAATTAAGGTTGTCAGTCAAATTTCGCTTTTTCTCACGTAATGACATGCAGGATTGTTATTTTTTTGCCGTTTTAAAGAAAAACATGTTAGTTTTAATAATCCAACGCTGCGGAGGACAAGTTAAAAATAATCCTTTCGCTAATTGGCAGAGTTGTTCAATATTCAATACCTTTTAATTAACGAACTGAACTTTACGTTTCGAACACCTACATACTTACTTAAATACAAAAAGTTTTATAAACGAATTCAAAAGCAAAATTTTGAAGGAGATTTAAATTTAAAACCAAAACCTTTTCCTTTTTTTATAATTGAACATCTTGACACCAATATGAAATTATCAAGAAAATATCGACACAATACTAAAATGTAATCAACAAAGAGCACATGCTAACAAAGTACTGACTGCGTTGCATCAGCA
Organism: Aethes cnicana; assembly: GCA_963971205.1. NCBI lineage: Eukaryota > Metazoa > Arthropoda > Insecta > Lepidoptera > Tortricidae > Aethes > Aethes cnicana. Next base: position 8,360,091 of record OZ020280.1, read on the forward strand.
TTTCGCAACTCCGCCAAACTGGAGCGAGCATATGTCAATAACGTTTTATTTTCTTCTCCATATTTTCAAGACTCAATTTAGATTGAATTTTAATTTAGACTTTTGTCGTTTTAATTTTGTGCTCAGATTTGCGCAAGGTTTATTCGACACCTTCTTAATCGCGACGTTGACGAATTGTAAAGCGGTCGCTTACCTCTAACTGATGTTGTAAACATTGAGTTTTGAATGGGCATTAATCGTGCCGATATTAATAATTCTGTTTTAAATCTGTCCTGATTAATTGCCGGTTTTTGCCCTTTGTCTACTCTATCGTGATATTAGCTGTCGCCTATATAATATTCGATATAAGTACTCGATATCGATAACAAAGTTTCTAACACTAGTACCTTTTGCGACAGTCTTGTTTTGCCGTGAAAATTCCGGGCTCTAGTCATTACAAATCTAACTCATTGTAAATCATTTTATTTACCTAAATTATTTACATGTCATCCTAATAGAATATGACTATAATAGAAATATCTTTCCATCTATTTAGTCACATGAAAAGATTCACTTTCGAATTACTTTCACATTCATTAATAATTCATAATATAATCTATATACTAATAATAGTCCGTAGAAAAAGTCGCGTCTGAAACTTGAAAATTAAATAAAAGAAACTACCAAGTCGAGGCGACAATAATTATAAACGATACTGACGGATTGCAACAAAATTTGGTACGGGGATAGTTTATAACACTGCTCAACATATAGGCTACTTTTTATCCCAGAAAACGCATGGTTCCCGCAGGAACACTATTTTTGAAATTCCACGCGGACGAAAATCGCGGGCAGAAGCTAGAAATTCATAATATTAGTAAGGATAAGAATATAATTGTTTTTACCTAGTGTAGTTGTCAGGCATGATGTTGCCAGTCCTATCGACCATTTCGAACCGCACCAAGTTGACGCCGTCGGCGATGGGGACGATGTCGGTGCTAAGGGAGCGGTCTAGGGCCCTCAAAGTTTTCCGCTTCATGCAGCGCACGAACTTCGGGAAGTACTCCTTATGGTCGATTACGTCCTTCACGTCAACTAACTAGAAGAAAGTGTGTCCGTTTTAAACAAGAACAAATAACAAGTAGGCATAACGTAGAGAGATTACATCTGTTGTTTTGAACTATTTGTGGCAAGAAAAGGTCTACACTAAATCTAAGGAAGAACCGCGCTTGGAAACCTTGGCAGTAAACACGTACAAGTAGTTTCATTTACCTAACTTTATGAAGTAGGTAAAAGCTGTCAAGCAAAAAGGGGAAGCATATTAAGATAATTTAAAAACTCAAATTAAAATTTAAAAGAACTTGAAAGACAAATTGAAATTTTTTGATCAGACGGAAAAGCCTGACTTCAATTTTTTTCTTAAATTTTCAACTTTATACAGGTTATTTGTCTAAGGTACACCCTTTTCACTCTCGAGTACGTTACTGCTTGATCCCATACTTTATTAAGTTTACCTACATCTTTATCTTATTCTTGGACTTTAGTTTGCACAGTGTCAGGGGTTTGGTTAGGTCCGGACAACCGTCTTACGAACGTAATTGGCCGCAGTATTAAGCGTCTGGTATTCAGCAAGCCGATTATTGAGGTACCCGCCGGAGATTAACGGATTTACCCGAATACGAATAGAATGGACTACGGGATGTCAATATAGTAGGTAAATATATATAATAGAAGGGGATCGTGCACAGCGCCATCTATTAGGAGAACACGTATTAGTTAAATGTCAATGATAATAACAACTTAATCTTATCCTTCTATATGAGATGGGATCACTCTAAATAAAGGGTCGCAATTTCGGGATTTCCAAGGATACAAGTACGATCTATTCAAGCGGATCAGGAATCAGGAATACAAAACTTCTAGATCTGCTACATTAACAATCAGTTGTTTTTGGCTTGGCAAGTTAAACGTTCGTATTATTTATTTGAAATATTTTATGGTTTCCAGCGAGAACTTTTTTATATACACTTTTTCACCTTTTTTTATTACTTCATTATTTATTTATTTAATGTAATCTGTCATTTATTTATTTGTCATTTATGTCATTGCATCCTAAATAGAGGACCAATAATGCCTCCTCTATATAAATTAATTACATCATTTTAGGGATTCTCTGATAGATATATAACCGATAATTAATTTGAAATGACTTACTTTTTTCGAACAATCTCTCCATAGGATTCTGATGATATCAGCGCCATCCAGCCAGATGTCTGCAATGAAATGGCTCACATGTGCGTCGGGGTCCTCAATCTTCTGCGCGGATACACCAGAGAGTAACCCCACACTCAAAAATAATACCGTAATCATTGTAGTTAATGCAATGATCACAAAATAATTACACCCGTTTACATATCCTTGCCATGTCTTAAAACCTTTCTGAAAGTCTGTAAACAATGGGGAAAAAGGTTAAATCATCATCACTTACCAAAACTATAGAAGAAGCAAGGTAAACTTAGAAGGACAACCTTCATAAAAATCAGCGTACCTACGCCCGAAATAAGTGTTAGATTTGATAATAGATGTCGCTGCCTAGGTAGCCCTTTATGAAAATTTGTAGCTCCCCTGGATATTGTTCACATACAGAGCTTTTCCCATGTTTTTTCGATGTACGCCGATTGTAGCTCCTTACATTGGTGAGGAGATTGTCAGTGTGTATAAGTTACCTTGTCTCTGCCAAAACTCATACCCTTACGTTAACATTACTTTCAATTAATAGTTTTAAACATGAATAAGTAAATTTAATTCATTGATTACTGGAGCAGACAAAATTCGGAGAATCCTTATTTCACATACAAAGTCAGAAAAAACGCTTTCAAATGAAAAGAAGATCTCTGTAATAAAATAAATTATTATTTACTTCGCTACTATATGCTTTAAGATACCGCAACGTGTACTAAAAGGGCATTATTATTGGGATATATTTCAATTGAAATAAGTAATTTTTAAAATATGCTGTATTTTCACAGTCTGACTTAAAAATACTTCCACAAGTTTACATTTGGCTCGAACATAAACTTACCCGAATCCACTGGAACTGGACTTGTAAAAATATTGTGGTAGAACGTTCACAAAGGTACAATGGCTAAAGAAAACAGTTCAGTCCAGCTATTCACTGTCAAGGTCACCATATGAATGGAAAATGTCAGTCGACCCCCTTACGTTATATAAACGGTGAAAACCGATTTTCTACGCGACCACCGACCAAATCATGTTAATGAATGGCCATGTGCATGTTATTATTTACGCATGCCCATGACGACGTCTGACGTGTAATTGTAGTATTTTAACTAAACGGAAAATATTATATGCCTTATTTTGTACTTACAGTATATTTTATATAGATTAATTTTATCTCTCGCATGGAATCAAATACTCACTCTCCATATAACAATATCTGCAACTACATTAGATAGGTAACAATAAATTTGCCAATGGCTCGTCTGCAAAACAAAAGTGCCAGAACGGTATTATAAAAAATCAAGAATCTGCAAACTTACATCAATGTCTGAACGTATCGTCGATAAAGGAAAGACCATTTGAAAATTTAATACTTCCCACTTAATTCATTTCATTAATGTTCAGAATTCCCAGGAGTTCCGGTGGTAACAGGGCAGGGAAGTTTATATTACACGCACTCATAAATTACGCACCTTATTACGAACTAAACCTGAAGATACGAGTATAAGCAGGATATTTTTGTAAAAGAGTTGATCAAATTTTCAGTTCGCGGTTTTATCCTAGTTAGGATGAAACCTACTGCTTTTACTGATATCCAATCCTTTGCTAGTGGAAGTGCCTGGTGCTAGGTCCATCCGGGGAGGTATCACCGCCTTTTCCCGCTAACCTGCCGCCAAATAGCAGTGCGCTAAAATTTTGAATGTCAGTGTCAAAGAGTACTTTACTTGTATTCACACGTATTAATTGGTATTAATGCGATCCATTTTTGCATGATAGGCCGAACTTAGACTTAGGCCGGACTCAACTGTGACGCACGCTACGCATTCGCTAAACGTGGGTTCATTTTATTGTTCGTGCGTACCGTGGCTGTGCGCTGCTGTCGAAGTAACTATGCGTCAAAATTTTCGTTCTCGACCGTGCGCAGCAGTGGGGTTCCGGTTTTATTCTGTAACCAATGCCCCTGGAATTTCTACTTCCAAACCGTGTGTAAGTTCTATAACATGACATACCTTTACCTTACCTTACGCGTTATTAATAAAACGAAATTAATGAATCTGAGAGTTTTATAAAATTTTGGTACCATATTGACAAGGAGTATATATAGGATTTTAGGTACAAGAAGAGGGGTGCGTTCCGTCAAACATTCGCGATGACCCTTTGTCATGCAAATGGGCCCCGCCTCCGGAATATATTAAACCTTTTACTTTGTATCGAAAAATATTTGGGTTGATAATATTGGGTCGGACAATTTTGAACAGGGTACGGTTTCCTCGTTGACCTTTGCTTTTTTTTTAAACCAAGTATTGAAAAGTATGTTTATATGAAAATTAGTAAAATATACCGTAATAAAACTGATAATTTTATCGTTAGGATTGAAGACGAGTAATCTGTGCACATCCTCAATATAATTATTATTATGCCGTTTTATACCTATAGTTACTTAACATGTGTGCTGAATATTATTTCTGAAACAGTATATCTACTGCACATCATTTCCATTATTAAATACTTACTAAATAATTATCTAATAGAATAATCCCAATCAAGCTATTCAACAAGAAAATGTTTGCCGCGAGCATCTTCCCAATTGTAGGTAGGTATACGTACCTAAATGATTTTTGAGAAGAACAATTAAGTAAGCAATTTGTCTAATATTCTCTGATTCACAAAGCTAGCAAGGCCTATAAACAGTGGGCCTCTAAACATAATCATGAAATTTTCCTCATCACATCTGATACCCTAGTCGATTTGCACTTCCTTCGAGAACTCTCCAACAAAAATGTTTATGAATTTATCCATTCTAATGGAGTTAGATAAAATAATATTATATACCTAATTAAGTGATGAGGATTGAAAATAGCAGAGTTCAAAAGTTACTTTAGTTTTTAATATTTTTTAAGTCTAATGGATACAGGGGCATATCTGGGCAACGCTAGAATAATACTGGGTCACATTATCACATAGTCTTGTTAGTTTAGGCTTCGTCTTTATTATTGGTGGTCAGAACAACATGAATCTCCATTTTCTACCCTGGTTTAATTTAGTAGCGATTATAAGTTTAGGGGAAAGTTAATTTTGCATAATTTTATGGTTATTAATTTAGTATTAAAAACGCATTTCATGAATTACTTAAGTATTTTTTTCCATTTCATTGTACGAGTAGTGTTAGTTTATTACGGTCTATTTACTTTTCAAGCGAAGTTAAATTCCAGCCTAGTTATGCATTATTTGCTTTAGTAAACAGACTTTATTAGACTGTAATGAGATACTTCGAGAGCTGTTTCAAAGGAGTCACTTAATGAACCTTATTAAGTTTCTGTGTTTATTATAGTAGGTACTAGGTGTTTTCCGCGACTTCGTATGCGCATAAACATTAAAATATAAAATCTCGGTTTTTCCCATTGCCGTTGGAACTTCAGGAAATCCTCTCTCCCCTACATACTTCCCAAGGAACCTACATGCCCAATTTCAGCTTCATACCAGCTGTCATCAGTCAGTTGTAACGGAAGAGTTTTATTTATACGGGGTCAAGCAAAACGTTGTGGCGATATTTTATTTTACCCACTGAATCAGCTATCCATTCTAAGCATGGTTCAGTGTTCTGTTTTTTTTTCCGATGGTAAAAAAGTTCGTTTGGGATTAATGGTGTGAATTGTTTTTTTACCAACTCGAAAGAAATTTAAAACCTAAAAAACATACTTAGCAATCGCTAGCTGATTCTGTGAGTAAAAAAAGAGTCACAACGTTTTGGTTGACCCTATATGTTTATTGACAGCAATCTTGAAATTTCAAATATATTTAATTTAAATATCTATGAAATCATGATAGGTATATCTTAAATTGTAAGTACGAATGTTACATTGTGCTTAACATGATAAATGTTCGCAGTGTCAGCACAAGCCATCCACCTACATAATTAAATACGAAGTTAGCTCGAAATGAGCAAGATCAGCAAAAAATATGGATTTGCGGCAGTCACCCATACGTGTCTCAAGGCAATGGTGCCGTTCAAATTTTGAAATTCATACTTTATCTGGGCAGTGAGTGACGTAGAAATGCATCCAGTGCTACGTTTGTGAAAAGTGCCCGCGGAGAATATCAGTTCTTATTTCGACAAGAAGTGGAATTAAACAAAAATGGTAAATATTTATTTACCAATTTCATATTGTCTTGAAACAATAGCATGCAAATTACTTAATGTAATGGTACCCACATTTTTTTGTGAAAAATATCATCAATGTAAAAAATCGATAATATGTAATTCTTTCAGTTCCTTAATGGATCCTGTACTCAATGTAAATGTAAGTTATTTTTGTGTATGCAAATTTACAGATGTCGAACGACAATTTAAAATCGGACCGCGCCTTTGATCAATTAGGTCTTCCTCCCATAGAATTGGCGGAGTCAATCGCAATTAGTAAGTAAATGAAAATCGTTTGACGTCATGAATAAGCCTCCTTCCTTATTAGCCATTCCACCTTTCGTTTTAATTTACAGGGCGCGATGCTAATAGTTTTCAAAGATGTATTTGCTCTTTTATAACGAAATTATTGGGAACAGCGTTTCTGGTTATATTTGCCATAGGCGCCTACATTTTGTTAATGAGAGTGATACAAACTACAGGTAAGTAAGACAACGAATTAAGGCGTCAAATATTCTTGTTTATAAAATAAAGTTTGTTTGTTTGTCCTTCCTTCACGTCGCAAGGTCTGGACCAATTTGGACTTTTTTTATGGAGATAGTTTGAGGCCCTTGGAATAACATAGGTACTTTTCATCCCGATAACCATGGGAACGGGTTTTCTACGAGTCAAACCAGTTTTTTCAATACTTCTATAACTATAACGATCTAGTCTACGCGCGACGAAGTCGCGGCAAACGGCTACTATATAATATTAGTACATATAATAATGAAATACTTAATACACGTATTTATATTTCGTTTCAGACAATCATAGCACTGGAATTGTCATCGTCTCGGGAAACCAAAAATCATCAAATATTACGTTGGAACAAGATAATGTAGAGATTTATATTCGTTTAAAAAATAAAACAAAGCGCATCAGCACAAAACGAAAAAAAAGAAATGCCATTGACGAAAAAGAAACAATAGGTGAGAAGGATTTTGACGATCTGAAGTTTAAAAAGGCTAAAGATATCATAGTTAATCATAAAACTATTTGTAATAAGGATAGCCAAAATGATATTTGCAAAGAACTTGTTCAAAATCTTGAAATTATTACTAAAAAATATCACAAATCACATATTTTAAATCAAGAATTAAAAAACCTAGAAGGCATTATTGATAATGAAGATTATTTAAGTACACCTTTAAGTGAAGTCACAAAACGACAATCATGGCCAACTGCAGTTAAAGATACGAAGTTACGATCCACAGCAAGCATTCCATCCGAGAGGAAACTCATTGATAGCACCAATGAACAAGATTCACATGCAACAGTCATCTTTGCACATCCACATGATTATTCTTATCAGATAACACCTGCGCCTCTCTCTGACACCTGCTTACTAGCAAAATTATTAAAGCAAAACCCTCATTCCTTAGGTATTGTGTGCTATAAAATATGCCTATTGACTTAATTTTTTGTCTCATTTTTTTTAAAATATTTGATTATTTTAGCAGGACCTCACGGAATTGAGCATCAGCATGCACACCAGAGTCTCCATCTACCAAAAAGCAGGTACAGTACCAATATATCCATAACAACGCAACCAAAAGTTCATACAATTTTACTCAATCCATGACACTTGTTACTTTTAGATCATTATTATTATTATAGACATTTTTGTAATAATTTTCAGCAAAGTTGTTAAATAAATATATTTTTTATTTATTTTAGATATAATCAACAACCATTCGAGTCAACTTTCTTCGGAAATCGTGAGATTGAAGCACAGAGACGCGATGCACATCCTCAAGATCTTGACATAATACTTAGTTTTCTGACGCCTCCGTAAGTTTATTATATCTCCTAAAGCGTGGGCTGAACAAATTTGCAAATAACAAAACCTATTTTCTCAAACATCAAATAGACTGGGTGGCGAGCAAGTGGCGGGTAACTTTACGTCACTTAGAACAATTTTTGTTACATACGGGAGAATAGCTTTTTTTAAATGTTAAACATTCTTCATAAGCAAACAATCCTTACGTTACTAAGCCTATTTTTCAATAGCCATACCATGATATTTGCAAGTAGGTATTGTTGGCCTACCCAACACTAAATAAGACCTACCACCACTATATACCAATAACAATCAAGCATTAGCTTCGCATTAGCTTACTGTTCCGTTCCGCTATCTCATTTCAGACCGGATACAAAAAGTCCATTCTCTATTTCGTCCACACGAGGAAACGAATGCCCAGCTGGCTCCATATCATGTGCAAGCGGCGATGCCTGCATACTCGACAAGCAATGGTGTGACGGAAAAGTGAATTGCAATGATGCCAGCGATGAAATAAAATGTAGCTGCAAATCTAGAGTGGATGCTTCTAGACTGTGTGATGGATACTTCGACTGTCCTTTTGGAGAAGACGAAATGGGTTGTGATGGTGAGGAGGATGAACAAAACCTGACTGTTAAGATTTTGCGAAAACTTCACATGTCAAAGTATAATAATTTACAGGTTGCAGAGAGAACGATTTCAGCTGCGGTGATAGCGACATGGATACGCAAAGCACTTGTTTCACTAAAGAACAAAGATGCAACAACGTCATAAATTGTCCGAACCACAAGGATGAAGTAGAATGCAACATGTTATCACCGAGTGTGCACGAGAAACCGGTAGATATTTCATTTCTTTTTTTCGTAATAATGGGACTGGCATTAGACCTAGAAATACTTATTCGTTCCCATAAACACCTACTTTTGAATAACTCATGACTTTCATAAGTAGGTGTTAAAATTTCGGTGTCGATATTAGAATGACTCCCTGTAATCTGAAAAGGAAAAATTCATGAACTGAAAAGAGAAGAAAGTTAAAAAGCGTATTCGTGTTACTCGAGATCACGCGCTTAAAACACTTTCGTACTTACTTAAATAACTTGAACTGAATTTTTCATTGTGATGAACAAGTTTTTCAAACGAATTGATCAAAACAATGCCGAACGTGGGTGGAATTATAATTATTATTTATCTGAAAGCGATTTCAATATTTTCAATGACTTCAATAATGGGATAGTATTTGCTTATCCTTAATTTAAACATTGCATGATTATTAAAAAAGTTGTGGGTTGTATGATGTTAGAAGTTATATCAGGATTCACAATAACCTCATCATGAGTTTATTAATTATTACAGTTATTCGCCGTCTCGAATACCGAAGGATATCTTTTGAGGAATTTTAAGGGTAACTGGTACGCCGTGTGCAAAAACCCTTACGTTTGGGCGCACGACGCTTGTCGCCGCGAAACTGGCCTTATAATAAGGTAAACAAAGTTAATTAAATTGCTATATATTCCAATTACTATTTGCCCAAGAGTTTTGCCGTTGTGTTTCTGCGATCAATATGTAATAAAATTGTTTATTGTGTTATTATTATTATTAGGCCCCCATTCATACAAATGGTTGAAGTCGATCCAGCATCGAGGGTCAACTATTTGAACATAGGTCAAGGCGGCCTGATGCAAACTAGCGCAACGTGCTTCAACAATTCCGCCGTTTACGTCACTTGCCCCGACTTATTGTGTGGCACTAGAGTTTTGACGTCTTCTCAACTTTTAAGAGAGGTATGAAAAAATAGTAACATTGTTATTTAACTAAATTCCTTTTTCCAACTACTACTACTACTCCCAGTCCCACTGCTGGGCACAGGCCTCTCATCACGAGATGGCTTCCAAACTTCACCATAATTATTTAAATTCTGTCTGAACCAACAACGGCCTATAATTCCTAAATGCAGTACGATCACCCCGTGTGTCAACTTTCGTCATAAAAAGTTGTCATAAATATACATTATAAACATTAGTACTTAAACCAAAATGATTTTATTTAAATCATGTTCCTAACATGTGCGAGAAGATTATCGTATTGGTTTGCTACCCATCTACAACCGGAAAATTTACGTACTTAACCTATTTTTATAAAATTTATTTATCATTTCTTTAATAGAATTTGGCGTTTGAAAATCGACTCTTTGGCCGAAACAAGAGGTTCTTATTGAAAGGACACCCATACCGTTTGATGTTTTACGGCGGTCGAGTGAAAAGGCAGGATAACGATCTGACTAGTGTCGAGTCGAGTTTCAAGAACGCTAATATCCTATACGATGAGGGAAAAATAGGTAATTTGAGTGGAGGATTCCGGTTTAAGAGGACTCAGAGCAGAGTCGTGGGTGGCAAAGCGAGCCAGCCTACAGCCTGGCCCTGGATGGTTGCTATGTACAGAGATGGCATGTTCCACTGCGGTGGAGTCGTCATAAGCCAAACTTGGGTCATGTCGGCCGCCCATTGTGTTCACAAGTAAGTACAAACTTGATACTTTACTACACAATATTAACCATTTGGACGCCAAGAACAAATTTTGTTGATTTGTACATGTTACCTACATTATATTCAAATGCTCCAGGCACCTGACTGGTCACTTCTTAAAAAAATATAATTTAATTTACCGATAGTAGTCTCTGTATCTAAGGCATGTTTGTCTTTGAAATTATTTTACCATATCATGATAAACCAGACCACCCAGACCAGCCAACCAGATCAGTATTTTTCATGATAAACTAAAATTTTGTCAGACCAATCCTCTTACCAGAGGTGATTTGCTTTAAATATCTAAGGGAATTAATGTACTGGAATATAAAATATAACGAAATCATGAATGTTAGATTAAAAATAATTTTATCGTGATATATTTTATGGAAGTTTTGTAAAACATTTTAAATGGGATTATACTTTTTATCGTCTATTTTCATCTCTAACCCTGTGTTTTATCCTTTGCAGTCACATTCATAGCATTGAATATTTTGTTTTAACATTAGGTACTGATGTCTAGCTTTTTCCAAATATAGGTAATATTCATTTGGCAATCGTATTTTCGTTCGATACAACGCTGTAGGTAACATATTGATTAAAAATGACGATTCGACAACAATCGCTAGCGTATCGGAAATGTGGGCTTTTGTTAGCATTAAACCAAATGTTGGTTTATTTTCTTTCAATAGTTTCAATATTACATAAGATTCAACTACAACTATATATGCTTAAAAGATTTGTACCTAACCGACTGGAAATAAAATAATTTCGATGTAATTAAACTTAGGTTGTACCTATAATAGCTTGATATACCCCGGTCTAATATAAAGTACATAGTTCCAGACGAAGGATGTTGCAAACTTCATGTTTAATTCGCTATGAGAATTAAGTTGATCCGAGCTAATTTCTAGACAAGACGGTATTAAGCTACTTTAACTACCTTATTCTAAGAAATTTCTTTGATGATCTCCTGTGTAGTTGTATAGCGTTTGACCATCCATTTGCGTAGTTATTCAATACGAGAGGCGCACATAAGGTTCAATTTCGTATAGGTACTTATCCGCATCGCAAATGGATGATCAAACGCAATACCGCTGCTATTCCATTTGTAGCGAATTATTTTAGATTTTGGGATCACTATTACGAGGTTCAAGTTGGGATGCTTCGTCGATTTTCATTTTCGCCTCAAGAACAAAACCATCGAGTCAGTCATGTCATAGTGAATCATAAGTATGACCGCGTGGATATGAAGAACGACTTGTCCTTGTTAAAAGTGGAGCCGGCTATTCTGTTCAGCCGGTGGGTCCGACCGGTGTGTCTGCCAGGGCCCGAAACAGCTGGCGCTGATTGGCTCTGGGGACCACCAGCTGGGACGATTTGCACAGCAGTAGGGTGGGGAGCTACCGTCGAACATGGGCCTGACCGTAAGTTACAAAAGATTTTTTAACAATCAAAATTAAGACCACCTTCAAACTCCCACACCCTGCAAAGTCGATGTCAAGTTCAACATAGTGAATATTATAAGATTGTCGTACCTTTGGGTCGGTTCACTTGACACCGACTTTACAGGATGTCGGAGTTTGAAGGCGGTTTTTATTGTTTACGAAAAAAAATATGTTTCGGCTACTATTTCCAAACACGGGTAAGTTTCACTGTAGTTTTTCATATTGACCAAAACTGATCTTATCCGGAGATTGCCTTTCGCTTTAAAAAAAGGACACAGCACACTTGACGTAGGTAAGGTAACACACGGAAAAACAAACAACATACAGACGAGTCGCGGACCTCCTCCTTTTTTAAGTTGGGTAATCTAAATGGTCTCGCATCGTAGACAAAAACCTGCCTTAAAATTTGAACCCAAGCGTGAAGTTAAACATTATACATTAACGATATCAAATCTATGCAAAAAAAATTTTATTTCACCCCACTTAGCTTTCCCGAAGAAAATTGTGCGTGGGTGAACGCCCACTTGACGAAGTACTGGCGAAGTTTTTTCCCACGCATACTTTCATGGTTGTGTGTTTTAGCTGATCATATGCGGGAGGTGGAAGTGCCGATCTGGTCGGATTGCAAACACCGTGAAGACAGGGCTGGTAAAGAAATTTGTGCGGGCCTAAGTGAAGGAGGGAGAGACGCGTGTCAGGTTAGATAAGTATAATTCAAACATCTTTGAATTAGGTAAATACCTACTCCGCAGATATGGACAAGTTTCGCCATATTGTTTTCACGAGTGATGAATTAAATTTCGCACATAAGTAGGTAAACTCAAAGGGGCTTGATTTGAACCACCGTCCCTCACCACTCATAAGATATTATGGTACTCTTATTCAAAATACTAGGCTAGCACAGCTTCAGTGTGAAAATAAATAATTACCAAAATTGAGAAAAGAGGATAGAAATAAGATTGTACAAGACGAGTAGAATTCGAATACAGAATTGGTAGGTTCTGTTACAATTTGATTTACAGTAACTCTTAATCCGATTGTTGTGTAATCCAGGGCGATAGCGGCGGGCCACTTCTCTGTAGAAACCCCTCGAATCCACAACAATGGCACATCTCCGGAATAGTGAGTCACGGAGACGGCTGCGCTCGTAAAGACGAGCCCGGAGTGTACACTCGAGTCAGCATCTTCGTCAAATGGATTAGAGCCCACATTTGTAAGTGCTGTCACATTCTTAGCACATCGGAGCTGTCTAATCCAAATGCGGTAACTTAAAAATCGATTTTAATTCCAGTTTCTAAAGTTCTCCCCACTATTCAACCCAAACAAGATTGTCCCGGTTTCAAATGTGTATCAGGAATATTTAAATGTCTACCAAGCAAACGGATTTGTGACAAAATAATAGACTGCCTTGGCGGTGAAGATGAAATGAATTGCAACACAATGAGAACAGCGGAAGACAACAATAAAGCACCTGTTTTGAAATCCGACCTTAAATTAAATGTGGGCATCGATAAAAAGAGCGAAAGTCAGGATTTAGATGTGCAAGCCACAGAACAGGGGAAAACAATTGCAAGGACAAACGAAAGCGAAAATGAAAGAAAAGCGTTATTACAACGTGAAACTGATACGCTTACTAATGATTTGTTACATGCTTCTACAATTGAAATGCCAAGCCCAAGCTCTGAATCTCAGAGTACGGAGGATGACTCTGTTGAAGAAGTCACCACTGATTCCAGTTCATCTTTTGGCAGTACTGATACAGAAATAACACATGGAGATATTTCAACGCCTTTATTACAAAACCACCTTCAAAGTAGATTATCAAATGATGATAATAGCGATGAAACCGCCCAAAACAACAATCCTAAAGATTCTGACATACCTAATGACTTTGACACATCAACAAATTCTCCAGATGACAATGAATTAACCACCAAATTATCCACATGGGAAATTGAAGATGCATTTAACCCCTTGCGTGACACAACACTTGCTGTTTCTCTTGAAAATAAGGAACTCAAAGACAATCCTACCACAGAGAACTCTATAATAAAGGAATTAAATTTACTTCAAGATGAAATTAATTTCAAACAAAACAAAACCGGTGAAGAACTTGAAAAAATAGAACAAAAACAACAAGAAATTCAACTAACACCAAGCACGACAATGAAAACAACCACAACCAATTTAAATACGCAGAATAAAAACATCATGAAATTGTCTACAGAAAATCCTACAAATATAACTACCTCTAATGACAATGTAGAGTCGCCTGGTAGAGAACTTCCAGATTTGATTGATAATCGTAGTTTAATAAACAAAATAGAAGATTTAGTTTTTTCTGAACTACATGCCGTTAAATCGAGGAAAAAGCACAGGATCCCAAAGGAATTTGAATGTCTGAGGTATGTTTCGGAAATGGTTTTCCTTGCGTAATAATTATGTTGAATTGAATAAATTAAATCAATCACAGCGTAATAAGAATTAAACTAATTATTATTCTTTAAATCTTTGCTTGACTTAATTTATTCAATTCAACATGATAATGCCTGATGTCATGTCATTTCAATTAATTGACGATTACATGATTGCAGAATTTCACAAAGGATTCCGTACCACCAGCGTTGTGACCACAAAGCTAACTGTGAAGATGGGACCGATGAGCTAGGTTGTACATGTGTGGATTATCTTTGGTCACTCGACGAAAAACTTATATGTGATGGAGTTTACGACTGCTTAGATGGACAAGACGAAGTTAATTGTTGTAAGTATTTTCCCATGTCAACTGTAGAAGCCTGCAACAGCAAGAAACTGAATAATATAAGAAATTTATTTAGAATAAGTTCTGTAAAACGAATCTGTTAAGTGTATAATTTCGGATGAAAAATTATTTTATTTTAGATGGATGCGATGATAACCATTTCCTTTGTCATCACAGTCAATTTTGCCTACCTTCGAAATACGTGTGTGATGGAAAACCTCAATGTCCACTAGGCGAAGATGAATTAGATTGTTGTGAGTTACAAAAACGTTATTTTTCAATAACTTTACCACAGGAGCATTAAAACATTAATTATTTACCGCTTTTTATTTCTAGATGCATTGTCCAATGGGCAAGATGTTGTTTTCGATTTCGATGGTAGACCAAAAATTAATTTGGATGGGTATCTCACAAAGAAGCATAAGAATAATTGGCGCATAGCATGTGAAGAGAACTTATCGATCCAACAACAAGAACTTGAAGCAAATCATGCATGTCGATACTTAGGTTTCAGGTAAAGCCTCTTCTGTAAAGCCTTGGTGTTATTTACGAGTTTCTTTACGAAAAAACTTTAAGCACAACCGTTTTTTTTACAGCTCAGCAAATAGATACCTTATTAAATACATAAATGTTAAAGATACCGACGGATTAAGATCTTCTACTTCAAATAGTGATAGAAATAAACGTAACGCCTTAGAGAAAGCACCGGTTCACTTTTTATATCGAGAAGTAGATGCAGATAATGCAACTGCCAGGCATTTAGTGATCAAAGAACCACAAGTACTAAAAGAGCACTGCGTTCCGAATATAACGAAGGTTTGCATGTCTTTGTATGTGTTTTGCGATACTTCACTTTTTGCAAATTTTGATGAGTCTCAAGAACTCCTGTACAGCCGAGCAGCTGACTCTGTTACTAAGCAGATGTGGCCGTGGATTGCAAAGATTTACGTCGAAGGCGATTATAGATGCACGGGAATTTTATTGGATCTATCATGGGTTGTTGTCAGTGTATCGTGCCTTTGGGACTCTACGTAAGAAAAATGTGCTTTGTTTTTCTGTTGTAAAGTGCTTTGACAAACTAACTACATTTGTTTTAATTTAATTTAGGTTGAGCTCTCATTACATAACGGCGGTCTTGGGATCACATAGGACTCTAAAATCGACCAAAGGACTATATGAACAAGTGTACCTAGTTGATGGGAAGGAAGAATTGTATCACAACCGACTAACTATGTTACATTTGAAGGAACCCGCCAAATACTCTAACATGGTGAAACCGATGACAGTGCCTCCGACGTAAGTTTAGCTCTAGCTAATATAGAGAGCTTCCGAAAGTAAGAATGATTTTTCAAATATTAATATAAATTTCTAATGTATTACAGTAATGAACCTGATGAAGATAAACACACAACGTGTGTTGCAGTTGGTCAAGATAACAATAATACTACCGTAAGCGTCTTTCTTAAAGAAACGACAGAAAATTGCGATGCACAGTATAGATGTTTTGTGCGTGATATGAAAAAAGAAGTATGTCCAGTGAGTATAAATTGCAGTTTTCACTTAGTCGACTAATATTTCAAAGATAGTATAAGCCGTTTCATAGCTCTGTCGAACACTTCAGTTACAGATTTGATTTGATTTTCAGGAAGGCATGGTTTCGAATCGACAATGGGCAGGCATCATAAGTTGTTACTCAGAATTGGGTTGGCATCCAGCGGCAACGTTTGTAGACAGTCGAGGGGAATGCGGCTTAGAAGAGAAAGTTTTAGCACATGGTATTCAGTACTTGCAAAAGGACTTGAAAAAACATATTGGTGAGTTCCCTTAACACGTCGCCACTTCACCAGTTATATTTTGAATTAGGTGGACAGGCTAACGATTTTATTATTTACGTGCTATTTTTACAGGGAAGTTCAATGGATCAGATTTTGAGACAACCGAGTGCCAAGGGCAGCGCTGCGGCCGCGGGCAGTGTCTGGACTTGAAGCAAGTGTGCGATGGCGTCAAGGACTGCGCAGACGCAGCTGACGAGTCAGAAGCGGCGTGCGACAAGAAGAACCGTGTGTGTACCCGCGACCCACTGCATGGGGGATGTGGTGAGGCATTTGACATTATGGCCGCATTTGGCATTGAGCCGCTTACCGTGGGAGAGGCTCTTAACTCAGGTTTAGTTGCATCAGCTTAACTCGAGTAAGAGGTTAATCAGAGATTGGCAGCATTGGTGCAAGTGGGCCTTAGAGTCGTATTTAGAACAAGCTTCTGACAGTGACTACGCTCGCCAGGGATTCTGTTATCGAGTTTCCGTGGGAACTATGCGCTTTTACGAGATAGAAGTAAACTTCCCCGGAACTTAGGTTTAAACGTGACGAAGTAACAGGCAGACAGACTGACAGAGGTATTTTCGCATTTGAAATATTAGTTTGGATTTCCTTTGCAATAAAAAAAAGTAATAAGTCAAGTGACGATGAGAGAGAATGATGTGATTTACTAAACAAGTTTAGAAATCATTTTGTAGGTGTAAAATGTTCATTGTCCATAAGAACCTGCAGAAATGAGCAATATAGTCTTACTCGTACTCTAAAAAACTAACTAGGTATATTATAATACTAGCTTCTGCCCGCGACTTCGCCCGCGTGGAATTCGATTATCGCGTTCCCGCGGAAACTACGCGTTTTTCCGGGATGAAAAGTACCCTATGTCCTTTCCCGGGACTCCAACTATCTCCATGCCAAATTTCATCTCAATCGGTCCAGCGGTTGAAACGTGAAGAGGTAACAGACAGACAGAGTTACTTTCGCATTTATAATATTAATATATGGATAGTTAGTTTTTCCTATAATAAGAAACACAACGTTGATGATGGTACACGGTATAAAAGAAATTAAACCAAGCCAACATTGCTTGACCTAAAACACGAACTGAAAATAGTATAACATCTGGTAACAAAAATAAGATATGAGCAGTTTAGTGTTTGTCAATACTAAACTACAGAAGCAAAATAAAACAATTATGATATAATAAGTTGTCAATTCTTACGACATTATGGAATTAATGCTCTCAATTAAGTAATTTTCCGACAGCTGTCTGACCTAAAAATGACATTGTAGAGTCGTCATGATCCCAAAGCATAATTTAATTCACTTGTTATTCAAATGTAAAAATAAAATGATAAAATGTGAACATAATACATATGAACAATTTATAATATAGGCAACCAAAGTCGATATAGAAGTTTTATTCTAACCTAAACACGTTTGACGATTAGTTCTGGGCGACAGTTTCAATAATAAATTCAGTAACACGTCACGTAAGTAGGTACTTACATTATATAAGATACAAAGAAACTCTTTCAGTGACCTTGCCTACTGTTCCGAAGGCTCTGGGTTCGAATCTCGCTTTGGGCAAACTTTGTCTGATGAGCACAAATGTTTGTACGAGAATCGAGTCATGAATGTTTCTCTAATATCTAAACAACCGCTTGAGGTGTGTTGCTGAAATTTGGAGCACATAATTGTGTATCTCGCAAGTCTCAAATATATGAGCCAAATTGACATGTTTATGTGAAATGGTATTTGATTTATGATGGGGCTAAAAGTGGCTCCAAATGTTTCGATTACACACGGTGCTGCTCGTCAGTTCTGCTAGCTTGAACTTGGCTTGACACGCTACCGCTCTAGATATCGTTGTCTAGCATTTATACAATAACCAGCAATAGTTATACATTTTGTTTAGTTTGAGGCTAGGTTAATTTGTATGAAGCGTTCCAAGATTTATTTATCTTGGAACGCTTCATACAAAGATCTCTCTGTCTGTCTGTGGTATAGTAGTTTCATCTCACGACTGCGAGCGAGCCATGGTTGTAGTGGTGACGCGTGTGAAGCGGAAAGACAGCGAGACCGTATATTTGCATCCACTCACACTACCATGGCTCATCCGCAATCGTGAGATGAAATTAGGTACTATACTTGTAATCATGAAATCTCTTTTTTCCAGAATGTACCACCGGCCAGTTGAAATGTGGGAACGGCAAGTGTGTTTCGAAAGCGGTGTTCAAAGATGGCCACGACGACTGCGGCGACGGCACGGACGAGCCTGGCCAGACCATCTGCGCAGACTACCTGTCCATGGTCATGCCAGAGAGACTATGTGACGGGCTTCTTCATTGCCATGACCGGAGTGACGAGGATCCGAAGTTCTGCAAATGCCATGGCAAACAGAATTATAGGTAAGTGTTTGGCTAAGATCTCTCAAGGGTCACTCAGGTGTGTACGGTCCGTATTTGATGTTAATAAAAAACTAGACAGATCATGGTATCGTAAAGAATCATTTGTAGACGGGACTGCCTTCGGTACCATGCCCAAACAGAGGATTTTTCTATATTTCACACTCAAAATCGGGAGAACAGAAATGCTGCTATAATTAAAAGCTTAAGCTGTCCTGTTATTTTCTACTGTAATTTAGAAAGAAGTCAAATAAAAGCAAAAATATATCGTTTAATTGATGACTTATTTTTTTAACTGGACGAGAACGGATAGGTTTATCCGGGGTGTATTGTTGGAAGAAATCACAATGGACCGACCCTATCTCCATTCGCCAACTGTTTTCACGTGTTCTCTTCAAACAACGACCTAAAGATAGCAGTCTCTGAATCAATATTCAGAGTTCAGTTAACTACATATTTGAACTGTCAGCAAAGAGAATATTTTAATGAAAGGTGAATGTAATGTAATACTGGCAAAGGTTGTTATTGCGCTCAGTCACTTGCCTTTATCTCGGACATGGATTTAAATCCGTAATTAATGCCGGTACAGTACCTAAAGGAAGCATCCTAGCCTAGTAGCTACAGAAAACTTTTGCGGTTGACTGACTATCGTACAGAGATTATATAGCAGTCACGGCCCCATTCGGTAAAGTAAGAATCCTAAACGAACCTTTAAAATACGGGTGTCCTTTGAGGAATGAAGGAACCAAACATATTTAGAAACAAAAATGGCGACGTCTTTTCTTATAAGTAGGAAACATGTACCTAATGAAAAGGGAATCTATTGGCTAGATAAAAATAATCCTAAACACACATCTCAGTTGTGCTACGTTGCGACGTCGTGTCGTGTGACTACGTCTACTACGTAAGACCGTAAATATTTACGAGACGACATCGCGTCGTGGCGATACGACGTCGTATCATTTATTTGTGCAAAGGCCCCAAGACTGTGAGTTAAAGACAAGACCACGTAGTCTAAAGGAATTCAATAGCATACATGCTTTTAAGGGAACTTTTTCAATACCAATGGTAAAGGCAAAAGAGCGCACAGCCCACCTGATGTTAAGTGGTCACTGCGGCCCACGGACACCGAAATCCAATGAACCCCCATTAAGAAACCATAAGACCTAAGGAGTAAAATACAATTTATAGATAAAACTGCCACATCTATATATTTATCGTATATTTTATTTCTTCAAGGTGCGGAGGCAGTACGAGCAAAACCGAACATTGCGTGGCTCGAGACATGGTTTGCGATGGCACTCGCGATTGCCCCCACGGGGAAGACGAGATGTCCTGCCTCGGACTGACTGCCTCTAACTCGGCGCCGTAAGTATCATTCTCCAAAGTTAAAGCAAAAAACTACCTGTACCTAGATTGAAATTTATTGGATTTTGTTGGACATAATAAGTTGACTTTTCGTAATGCATACTGAAACTTATGTTATATCCACGACACGATACATCAATTAAAAATCCCCCTTCTTCTGTGAGAGAAGATTTATGTCGACGACATGTTCCAGTACAACATCATCCACATAGGTACTTATTTCAAAACAAATGAATTACAGCATATATTTAACTTTACTGACTTAACTATATCTCTTGGATTCAAGCATTCGCCATACGTTTCGTTTCTTTTCTGGTTTTTTTTTATGCGTAAGTAATATTCTTAACGCTATTACAGAAGAGGTACCGGTATAGTAACAGTTCTTTCGCACGGGGTCTGGCACGCCAAGTGTTATCCCACTCCGACACACACGAGGAGCGAACTTGAAGACATCTGCAGGGAACTCAACTACCACAGCGGCCACGCTAAGCAGCTAAAATCACCGGACAGATCCACGTACAACCCTCACACCGGAGTCCTACTAGACACGTTCCATGAGATAACCCTGAACAACAACACCAAAATCATAATGAGGAATAAGGACGAACCTATAGCAAGAGCTGTATTCGATAATATATATAAAGATAAAGAATGCTATTTACTTAACATAGAATGTCGTTAGATAAAGAAAATTATGTTATAACACTTATGTTTAAATCATTATTTATTGATAAATCATAGGTTAAGGCATTTCATATCCAGTTTGGTATAATAAATTATGCAAATTATTGTCTTGGTTTGAATTTTTGTTATAATACTCTTATTATAAACATCCTGCCTGTTACGGCGTTAAGTGGCATCTAGCGGTAGGCGCCACTAGACTTATAAACCTTACTACTTTACTTACGTCGTCGCGAGTTGTAAATCAAGGTGGAGTGATAAACGCGACTTCGTAGTTCCGTAATATAGAAATAGAGGGCAGGCTTAACGGGGTAAGGACAGTCGCCATCAGATAAATATAGGTATATCGCGACTAGCATGTGCATTGCGTTAATAAGTAATAACTAATCCCTTAGATAAAAACAATTCAAGTTCGCTTGACTTCTCCTGCCCGCAAATGTCAAAAGTTCACAGACATCATCTAAAATTAATTTTATTGTGCTCGTGAAAAGATCTGCAATTAATTATTATTAAATCATCATCATCATCATCATTTCAGCCGAAAGACGTCCACTGCTGGACATAGGCCTCCCCCAAGGCTCGCCACTCAGACCGGTCCTGTGCTACTTGCTTCCACCGGTTTCCCGCGACCTTCACGAGGTCGTCGCTCCATCTTGTTGGAGGCCTACCGACAGCTCGTCTCCCGATTCGTGGACGCCACTCGAGAACTTTCCGGCCCCATCGGCCATCAGTCCTGCGAGCAATGTGCCCCGCCCACTGCCACTTAAGGTTCGCAATTCTTCGGTCTATGTCAGTGACCCCAGTTCTACTGCGGATATCCTCATTTCTGATTCTATCACGCAGAGAAACCCCGAGCATAGCCCTTTCCATTGCCCTCTGAGTGACTTTGAGCCTTCTTATGAGACCCATCGTAAGCGCCCACGTCTCGGAACCATAAGTCATCACTGGCAACACACACTGGTCGAAGACTTTCGACTTGAGACACTGCTGCGGTAATTTGGACGAAAAAACACTGCGAAGATTCCCGAACGCTGCCCAACCTAGTCGGATTCGACGAGTGACCTCTTTCTCGAAGTTGGACCTACCTAACTGGATTGTTTGTCCCAGGTATACTTAATGGTCGACAGCTCGAGCGCAGAGCCTCCGATTATTACGGGAGTTGGCACAACATGGACATTAGACATAATTTTCGTCTTGTCCATGTTCATTTTAAGACCAACTCGATCGGAAACTCTGCTGAGGTCAGCGAGCATAGTACTGAGTTCTTCCATGGTCTCAGCCATGACTACAATATCGTCAGCAAATCGAAGGTATTATTAAATAAGACACGGTTTTTGTTCCTATCAAAGATACAATTCATCAGTCATAAAATTTTATAGGAGCATGTTTATAGTGTTCCTGCATTGTAATCTTTCAACTTAATTATCAAGAACGACGTTAGCCTAAGTTCTTGAACTCCTGATGTGGTTTTTGTTCCTGAGTAACTGAATAATAAATATTCTTCAGATAATTTAATGAGGCTGAAACTTAGCTCTTGTAACTTGTAACAGGGTTTGTGTTCCGTTCATTAATTAGATAAACTTTTAATGGAAATTATCCTTTTAATTCCTGTTTTATAGCTGGTTTGGCTCGGTCGTTTCTAATTTTAAATGATTTTAATGAAACCTCAAATGTATCAAAGCGATTAGACGTTTCATTAGTCCCATTATAAAATCAAAATGGACGACAGAATAAATTTAGAACAGTTGGTTGGATACCAATCTGATATAAATCCATAAATAACGAATCTATATCTATTACTATAATACTAATAATAAGTCTGTAGAAGAAGTCGCGTCTGTAACTTGGAAATTAAAAGAAAATATCAAGTCGTGGGCACTATATAAACGATACTGAATACAAAATAACGATTTAAAAAAAGTTGTCTGTATGTATGTAAGTTGTCTAAGATTTAACTCGAAAACTACTGGACGGATTTCAACAAAGTTTGTTATGGAAGTAAGTTTATGACACTGGTTAACATATAAGCTACTTTTTATACCGGAAAAACGCATATCCCGCGGGAACGCTATTACCGAATTCCACGTGGACGAAGTCGCGGGCCGAAGCTAAGTAAATACCTATATAAAAAGCAAGACCCAGTCGCCATAGAGTCTGTCCGATATAATGATGATCATTTAATTCTGAATTTAAAATTTACGTTAATGGATATTATAATATTATTTTTAAGAAAAAACGGCACAGTCACCTTTTATGGAACCAGTTTAGGAATAAATTTGATGAAAGTCATATAAAACGTTTAGGTTCTTGACTTCTGATTACACGAAACATATTGTGCTTATAACTCCACTAGCTTCCGCCCGTGACTTTGTCCGCGTGGAAATCGGTAATAGCGTTCCCGCGGGAACTATGCGTTTTTCCGGGATAAAGCGTAGCTTATAAGTAGCCTATACCAGCGTTATAAACTACCCCCCATAAGAAAAATATTGTTGCAAGCCGTCCAGTAGTTTTCGAGTTAAATCCAGACATACATAAAAATAAAAGACAAGAGAGACAAGAGACAAGAGAGTTAAATACAGACTGAATTCTTTTTTTAAATCGTTATTTTGTGTTCAGTTCAGTATCGTTTATATAGTCCCCTCGACTTGATAGTTTCTTTTAATTTTCGCGAGTTCTTCTACAGACTTATTATTATTAAATAGTAAAAAAGATAAGCAATTATAACATTTTATCGACCTGTCGATACAGTATTTTACCTTTAGAAAGACCGTCAATGATGTCTAGGTATTTTTATATTTTCCAGCGAATCTTATCGGTTCTAGAATTTTAATAAATGTTAAAAATCGATGTGTGGTGTGGATATTTTCATATCCAAGACGATTCTCATGTACGCGTTTAGTCGATTGGTTATTTCAAAACAATTTCAGAAAATAATATACTTACAGCCGTAAATATAATCATATATAATTCAGAAACAAACCCTGAGCATGACCACAAAAATTGTAAGGCAAAGTAAATATATAAATTGTGGCGTATTATTGAATACTACTTGAGACATAAATTCAACAATGTCCATTGTATTGTAATTCGGACGGTAAATCAGATTTTTTAATATGTTTCTTTAATTTGCGCCGCTCGATTTATTCTGAAGCAGGCGGTGCGACATGCGCCGTATTTACCGCCGTGACACATGCAAAGTTTCATTTTACATACAACTTTGAATGCTCTTATTGAGATATTTATGATATCAACGGACAATACAAATAAGCATTAATTTTAAAACTAAAAGTCAAGTTTAATTGATCAATCACGTGCAAAGGACAGAGTTTAAAAGGTCATGTCGATTTTTTCTTGTACATGTGAGAAACCAACAGAAACAGATATATGACTGACAAGAGACACGAGTATTATATTATTATATCATATTATTATATTAGTACCTTCCTCTGTTATATGTATTAAAGCGTTTCCCTGACCCAGCATTGTCAAATTGGTCATTTAAGATCATACTTTTCTAAAAAATGTTAAAAGTTAAAAATATGAAAAAAACATGTTATATTTGATTATATCATCCTTACATTCTGCGATACACGTTTCACGAAACTTCGCTCGATACAATTTAATTCCTAAGTAACCTAGAGGTTACTTTGGAATTTTGGTTACTTTTGGAGGTTAGAGGTTAGAGTTAGAACTCGGACCGCTAATCCAACTTTACTCCAGTTTATTATATCAAACAGTGTAAAACTAATTATAACACAAAAAATATCCATATTATATGCATACATCGACAGCTTTATAAATGCCATTTTTTTAGACGGTATTTTTATAGAAATTTAAACGCGTTAAATACTAACTAAATCGGGCGTTCTGTGCGTAGCGCTTTCTCTTTCACTCGTCCCACGAGTGACAGTGACGGCTGAGCTGGGTCTATGAACGGCCTTAACCACTAGCTGCCTGCCCGCGGCTTCGTCCGCGTGGAATTCAGTTATCGCGTTCCCGCGGGAACTATGCGTTTTTGCGGGATAAAAAGTTGCCTATGTCCTTTCTTGGGACTCCAACTATCTTCATACCAAATTTCATCAGAATCGGTCCAGTTGCTTTCACGTGATGCGCGGTCAAATAAAGACAAACAGATAAACAGACAATAATTCTAAAAACTGTTGGAATGTGTTCTGTTATCTATTCTAAGTATCCCCATGAAGCCAACTTTTTTTCTATTATCTCCCATGTACAAACTTCCGACCCTCTTTAGCTTTATTATATGTACCTAATAGAAGAAGATGCATAGATAGATAATAATTGTCCCCTTGAATCATTTTCTATTCAAGTAAGTACTTACTTAGTACCATTTGGGAGACTTATAAAATAGTTCAATCATTCAAGAAAGTAATTATTATTCAATCCTATTTCAAAAATAGGTACCGTAAAATTTTGCATGCCTATTGTCCTATTTCCTATAATAGTTAGGTTAGGTTGGATAGTCCTTAAGTATACTTTTTTTTAACCCAACATCAGTTTTCACTACATTTATTCATGAAGACAAAAGCAGTATCAAAAAGTACACTTGGATGTATTTGAAATCGTTTTTTTTTAGTGTAGAAAAAATCCATATAGTTATCTAAAACCATATCTTGTGCATCTCTCATGCTGGTGATTAAAATGAACTTTTAAAACAAAGAATAAGGAAACTTTTTATAAATCATGCATTTATTCATTCGTCCACAAGATATAACTTGATTTTAGTACATAATACAAACATTTATAAAATTTTCTTCAATATTTACTTGGTAAAAACTGTTTTTTTTTTTAATGGATAAGAAAGAATAATTTTAATTAATATGTAGGTAAATTTGTTGCTATTATGTCAGTGCCGCGTCATAACGCAAACATACAAATTACATATCCACGTAATCACAGTCACGTTTTTGTTTAATATTTGTAATTTAGCGAACATGTTATTATTATTATTTAATTTTTCGAGGAAACGAAACAAACTAAGGTGCGTTGCGGTGTCAGGGAGAACTTCATAAATTTTTATTGATCATTTGTTGTGATGTCATTTACTACGGAGAATTTATTCGGGTATCAGTCAGTCGGTCTCATTATTTCTTCAAGCTATGGTACAAGAATACAAGTGATACCTTTGTTATTTTATATTTTTAAACTTATTTACTAAATTCCGCCCCAATTCGGTTATAGAAATGGTATTTTACCTTAAATGTCTTCCTATTTCCCCCTTCATGTGTTCCTTAAAATGTAATAAAAATGTCCTAGATTTATTCTGTAAGATTTCCTATTTGTCAGCTCACAAAAAATCATTTTTTGTTTGATTTTCATAATATTTTATACCATATTTATTTTTCTGTTAAAAGGCGAATCTAGTGAATAAATGAATTGCTGCTCTCTTATTACTTGCGCCGTGTAAAAGTTATCGCACAAACCTTGACTCGAGAGGCTGACTCTTGGATGCGCAATTTATTGGCCGATGCATCACAGCAGCAGCAGTTCGCTCTTCCGAGCGGAAATTTCATTCAAGCAATTACTGGAAAACAAAATATATGCCACATTTACGATACCCGTTGAATTATTTCATTTTTAAAGGAATACAATAAAAAAAATCGCATTCATCGACATCAAAAAAGTATGTTTTAAATCAGATAATGCACCAGTGCTTTTTTCGTGACATCTCTAGTAACAATAAAACACACAACAATAAAAATGTTTTTTTAGCATCATCGAAGAAAAAAAAAACACCTTTTCAACTCGAGTGTTTTTAAACGACGCGAAAGCGTTGACTCCTCGCACCCGAAGGCTATTCTCCCCAAGGTCCTACGCATCTGGTTTTTATTTCACACACGTTTGACTGTCTTACCGATGGTTATCGTTAAAAATAACCTTTAATTACCGTGTGTAAGGGCAGCCGTGACCTTTCACATGGGAGCTGTAAAACCAGGTGACATTATACCTACTTGGAAATGTGCCGTTTCCGATTTACCTACTGGCGACAAAACCGATACCGACCGACCTTAGCCTGCGATTGGTAATTCCACAGATTATTAATATTAGGTGTAATCCTACCTGCGGTTGGAACTGATGCATGGTGATGGCTATCATCTTATCTGCAAACCTGCTGTCAGACAGCAGTGCTCGCACTCTTGTGTTCCGCAAATTATTTACCTACATAAGGAATTCAAACTTGATCCTGAGGGTTAGGTAACGCATTCGCGTAATCACTTAGGATTTTATTTATGTTAATTTCTCAATAGTTACGTGCGATATCGAATTGGCGAGAAATCTATTACCGCCTTGCTCTTTTTAGATATAATTATTAATACTATATACAAATTTACTGACGGAGTTATAAATATTTCCTTACATTGCCCTTTAAATTAACATCTTCATTAAAAATGTATAATGAACTTGTCGAAACATTAAATCCACTCCACTGTGATTTGAGGTACCTAATATCAAAAAACTAACAAAAAACCGCCTAAAGGTTTTGAATTAATTATTTTAGTAGATTTCTTCCAAATGTCCATCTCTTATTCACGTTTATCTAATTTGTTACAAGGTTAATATAAATTTTTTTTTAGGATCAACTCATTAATTTGTGGCAAAAAAGATGATATAAAAAGAACGTAGTCAAGGTAGACAATTGATAGTGATGGATTTCTAATGGATCCTGCACAATTTTTGTATTTTTACCATTTAGTTTTTCGAAAATTCACGCTCGAATGTGGACAAAATGTATAGATTGACTGCGCTTGTAAAAGAACACATGCCAAAAGTTTTCACTGAAAGAACACGTAAGTGACAGTCAAAATCATAAGCTAAAGTTACTCTCATATCTCAATTTGGGAAAATTTTCTTGAGCGCTTGAAATTGACGTGTTATATGACATTTGTCATACTTATTGAAGACAAACTATTGATGGCGCTGAACTCGCTGAAGGTTAAGGTTCGGTGGTCTTAGCTCCGGTTACTTAGGTGGTCTTGATACAATATGTCAAGTACTTGATTTTAACCACGCCATATGTTTTTTTTGTAATTAACAAAGGAAGTCTTTCCTTAAATCATTTAAAAACCTTATTACTTTGTAAATAAACGATTGTTGGATTTGTATAGTTTCCCTTCTTCAGCATCCTCGTGGCCATGGCAGACTATAGACGCCGTAAGCAGGTTTTCATTTACTTTACTAAGTAGGTAAATATTACCTTATCAAGTTGATCAATATTGATTTCTTTTTTGGTACGCTTAATGTTATGTTATGTAATGCAAATACGTAGCAGATTGATAATCTAGTGTCATTAAGAAGAAAGTATTATTTTCAAATGTATTTTTTTAAATTTAGGGAATTGTATTATTATTTAAATCAACCATTATGACCAAACGCAGACGCTTTATTCGCTCAGTCAACAAATTCTAGTACCTCCTATAATAACTCGGCCATTTATTTCGGTGTGCGATACAATAAGTAAATCAATGAGTAGGTATACTCGTATGTACCTATAATAAAGAAATATCTGCCTTATAAGAAAAAATACTCAATGCATAGGTAGGTATACGTAGGTACTAAAAAGCTAGGCTAAGCTAGTTAGGTGCATAATGTCAGGTGCTACTGGACGCTGATCAGTCTTGGATACTGATAGGGAGTACATTTTAATAATAGAAAACTACCAATACACCTGCACAAAAAACCAAAGAATTTTCGATGGCGGCAGCAAAACTAACGCCTGAACTTGAACAAAAGTAATGTGGGTATTTGGGTAACTTATTATGTCGAAACACTAAACTTAAAAGTACACCAGGAAGACGCTTAAAACATTACCTTACGCGAGTAGATAATAAATCTGTCACTCGGCACACATCAGACGATCCCCGATAACGAGCCAATGAGAAGCATCTAATTAATGATTGTTAAAAAATGTATAAAAACCGCCTATTCGCTTCCGACATCACTATTTATGTATTTCTTGACCCGTTAAATGTTGCGCCAAAAGCTTTTTGCGTTTGCGAAAAAAAGGTGTGCGTCTAAGTTTATCTACTTCAATCAATCAAAACGTTCGTAGGTTTTTGCAAATGTCTCGTTATCGACTCTTCCTGCAACGGGTTGAAGTTGTTTGAGGCTTTTGATTTATGTTCTCTGTGTTTAAATCGACCGGCAGCTCCAGACATACGCGCATAAATAAAAAAGAAAGCTTTTTTAAATACACGGAAATCTTCAGACAAAGCATGTCACTTTATACTAAGCAATAACAATCGACATGCTGAATAATAACTGAATACTTATTCAGGTATTATTCCAAAATGCCGACCAAAACTTTGTGGTCAACATTTCGGCAATAACAAGAACTGGAAAATAATAAATAATGTAAATAGTGGACACAGTGATTTACCTACTTAGTCGAACAAAACCAACATATGACAATGTCTTACGGTCCATTATAGCCACACCCACTTTTTAACGTGCCTCTTTCGGTATACCTGTGTATTTATTATACATACACCGTATATTTTATCGATTTATTAGTAGTTTATGGCTTAACAGTGTAAATAAGCAGCGTCGTAGTAAAACTAGGTGTTTTATTTAGTATTGCATGATGTTTTATGATAATATTTTTTCTAGTCGATTACATTGAATTTCCATGTTTTTTTGGAAAAGCATCATTTTCATGTTTTCATCAATAGGTACCTACTCTTAGAAAGAAAATAGTTACCACATACCTACTTGCTTTCATGGGCAGCAGTGCGGGCTGATGACAACATTTGAATTAGGTAAAATCTGTCATCAGCCCGCACTGCTGCCCATGAAAGCAAGTAGGTAAAAGAAACACATAACACATAACATTTGAATTAGGTAAAATCTATGTGAATTTGTATGTGTTTTTTTTAAGGCCTTCTGCTCAGTTTGTTGCGGCGCTTCTTCTCAAGCAATGGGTCTAGGAAGCGCTGGTAAATTCATTTCTGACGTGTAAATGTGCCCCTACGTTGCGTCAACTTCAAGTTATTCTTTCAAACAATTTATTTTTCCCAAGATGCAAACTTAAGTAAGTCAAAAACTAAGGTTCGCTTTACACAATTGCATAAGTCATAAAAGCCCAGAAAAACCACGTAATTCTGAATAATTCGTCTAGAAAACCTATATAGTTTCGTTATGATAAAACTACGCTTCTGTTTATACTCAAACAACGTTTTCTTTACATTTGTTTTGACATGACAATGACAACAACACAAACACACGACGCATTATTAAATTCAACAATCATTATATGTAAAAATATGTATAAAACCTTTTATTTTAATTCGTTATTTAAATAAGCAGTGAGTCAGACCGACCGTGACATCATTTACTGTTTTACTTAAGTATACAAAATCTTGAGAGATGAAAAATTATGGTTCTGCGCTTGAACTGTTGACCTGAAACTAGGCGAGCCGCTCGTTCCGTACCCAACTCAAATATTAAAAACGTATAAAATGAATCATTCATCGAATTTATTTCAAGTGTGAATTGATAATGTGGAGTTAGTCATCGCCAAAATAAAGCCCTTATCAGAACAAGTCTCCATTGACCACTAAACAAAAGAGGTCGGATTGGAGTTTCATTATCATGGGCATACCCAGCTTCTCATCCAGGTTGTCAGCTTGAGATCCAGAGGGGGCAGATCAATTTTTTTGGGGCTTTTTGCATAGGAAGTACAAGTCCAGGGGGGGGGGGGGGCAAGGAAATATAAATTAATCCATTCGACGTCTGAACAAAACACTTCAAAAATTCAAGATACACAATATGTCAATATGTGAGTGCATGATGATCGGTACATTCAAGTTCTTTAATAGGTACTCGTTTGGAGAGAAAACGAGAAAAGTGTGCAAAAGTGCAAAAATGTGTGTGTATTTAAAATTACAGATACATGATGAATTGATGATACACGATGATGAATTAACATGTTAACGATGATGGAGTCAAATGTCTTACAAAATATCTTACTTAGGGTTAGGGTCCTCTCTAGAGTTAAGTAGCTACAACTAAACCTGAGTTAAGAAGCTAACCCGAGGTTGGCTTGGTGTAAATCGCCCTTAAGAATAAATAAACTATAAAAAATGTACCAACAAACCAAATGTGCATTATTCTGTACCTGCATTTTGTTTCTGGACCACACATCTGGTTCATTTTAGCCATTCCACACATCTTCATTTTTAGGGTTCCGTACCCAAAGCGTAATACGGGACCTTATTACTAAGACTCCGCTGTCCGCCCGTCTGTCTGTCTGTTGGTCTGTCTGTCCATCTGTCACCAGGCTGTATCTCATGAACCGTGATAGTAAGTTTTTATAGATAAAATGGTAGGAACCCTTCATGCGCGTGTCCGACTCTCACTTGGCTGATTTTTTAAACATAATGTTTTATTATGAATCTGAATATGCCGCAAGTGAACATAGGCGTGACGATATGTATGTATATGTATGTTATCTACTACTACAGCCTATTTGTGTCCCACTGCTGGGCACAGGCCTCCTCTCTACACGAGAGGGTTTGGGCTATAGTCCCCACGTTAGCCCAGTGCAGATTGGGGTCTTCACACACATCTTTCAATTACTTCGCAGATGCGTGCAGGTTCCCTCACGATGTTTTCCTCACAAAACGTTATCTACTTATTTAAAAATACATATAAAATTTCAAATAAATCGAAACTAATTAATGTCTTCTTGTAGCTTCTTTTTCAATCCGGTTCTGGGCCCGCCTCTTGGGGATTCTAGGTGGTTGGTCTGTAACTTGTGATACATTATAAGATTAACCTTTCAAGCTCGGGTTAAATGAAGTGTCGTGGAGTGTCACACGGTCATGTAATGTCTATTATTATCGTTTTATAATCTGGTCAAACTTGTATAGTTTACTTTTGACATGATAAATAAAGCGACCGACGCGTAAATGCACTATTGTAAAGTATAATTGCGTGTAATGTTTTTATTGTATTATTTTCTTTATCTTATATAATGAAATTCTCGTGTCACAATGTGTTTGTAACCAAACTCCTCCGAAACGGCTCGACCGATTTTTATGAAATTTGGAGTGTTATATGTTTAGTAGGTCTGAAAATAGGACGTAAGCTTTTTTTCATACCCAAAAAGATATTTTAAGGCGGTACGCAGTCCGCCGGGACCGCTAGTATAGGTACCTACCTAGAAATTTCTGGAGTGGCGTCCGCATACCGAGAAACGAGCTGTCAGTAAAGATCTCCAACAAGATGGAACGCTGACCTGGTACATCAGATCGCGGGAATACGGTAGACTCGGGGGGCATAAGACCGTTTTAACCATGGACGTCTTTCGGCGAACGTGATGATGTTCACTCTATTTGTATACCTACTTAAAGAAATATTACTTACCTATATTACTTAGAGTCACTAGGGTCACCGACATAGCCCGAAGAATTGCGAGCCTTAAGTGGCAGTGGGCGGGGCACATTGCTCGCAGGACTGATGGCCGATGGGGCCGGAAAGTTCTCGAGTGGCGCCCGCGAACCGGGAGACGAGCTGTCGGTAGGCCTCCAACAAGATGGAGCGACGACCTCGTGAAGGTCGCGGGAAACCGGTGGAAGCAAGTAGCACAGGACCGGTCTGAGTGGCGAGCCTTGGGGGAGGCCTATGTCCAGCAGTGGACGTCTTTTGGCTGAAATGATGATGATGATGATGATGATTACTTAGAGTGAGTACTGAGTACCTAATGTGGAGTCTGTTGGTTAATGGACGAATAGAATTGCATAAAGCAGATACCTCATCATGTTCTTATTGACATGTATTAAGGCGCATGTAGCCGTCGATGACCTTGGGCGTTCGAGCTCGATCCTCTCAATAATAACCGCGCTAAATACGCTAACGTAAATTATAACGATACCAATGGTTAATTTCGCCCGCTGTCTTAAGTCTACCGTGGCCCAGCGGTCCAAATTCATCATGACGTATATGAGAGCGCCCTCTTGCGCGGGTTCAAATCACCGCTTAAAATAACTTTTTGTATATTTTTTTTATGAATTGAATACTTTTTTAATTAATTTACATGCTGAACATGGTACTAGTGATATTTAGATATTTTAAATGTTTTTTCGTATAAAACTCGTAGTTTAAGAATATGCAATGCAATGAGGCATTATGCGTATGTAGGGTAAAACCCCGATTAATGACTACATACATTATAAAGTTCAAACAGCAGGAAAACTGGCCTGTCTGGAAAAAAAATCTTCATGGTTTTATTAATTATAATCATGATTTTTTAATGTCAATTATTCTTGAATAAAGTCATTGTTAAAATCCGATCATTCTGTACAATCTAAACATATATTCTGTACATCTAAATATACATGGTGGGTCAGAAAATATGGCAAATACCTAATTAACCCATAGTATCGGCTATCGATTCTAAGTATATTGTATAGGTAAACATATTTTGTATAGGATTCAGGCGTCGCTCACACAACCAATCCCATATACATTTTTTTTTACCAACTCGAAAAAAAATTAAAGACCTATACAATATACTTAGAATCGATAGCCGATATGGTGGGTTAATTATTTGCCATATTTTCTGACCCACCGTGTATAAAACTCAAAGGTGACTGACTGACATAGTGATCTATCAACGCACAGCCCAAACCACTGGACGGATCGGGCTGAAATTTGGCATGCAGGTTCCTTAGGGAACGTATGGGAGCGCTAAGAGAGAATTTCCCGAAATTCCCACGGGAACGGGAAAAAACGGGATCTTTCATTTTAATATTTCTGCGCATACGAAGTTGCGGGGAAAAGCTAGTTATCTATAAAAACATCAATTCAGATTCCTTTTCTAAGTTGGTGGACGTGAATTGGGCCATCGTCCACCTGGACGCAATCTGGATTAAGTGGACGCAAACTTGGTAAATCGCCTAATTTGCCTATTTGTGTCGTTTTTTTGAAAACCACCAGATGTTTCGACCAAAACTATAAGTTATATTGAAAAGGACTATATAATCAATACATTACGTTCCTTTTATAATCAAAATTTCAATTAGAACATTTTTATTTTCACCTTCAAACTTGCCAACTCCACTAAGTGGACGCAAACAGGCGAAGCGACCCTACTTTTCTGGTCGAGTTCGGGATACCTACCAAGCTGGCAACAGCGCGCGCGACCGCGAGGTAAACAACACGAGTGCCGAAACTCGCAACGTCGCCTTGTTCACATCCACAACTTTCTGTATAATGCAATGAAGTTATAGAAAAATAACACGACTACAAATCCAATATAAAAGTCGAATTTTTGAAACGAACTTTTCTACTTCTAGCTTTAGTAATCATGATAGTTTAGATATTTTTAAATTAATAAATAAAAATATTTAAAAATATTAAAAACGCCGCATAATTCAACAAAGCGCCTACGTTAACAAGCGCAGCAAATGTGTGTTGTGATACTTGTGATTATACACTAAGTAAAACATAGGTTTTTCATCTAAAAGCTATTTATCATAAAAGTTAAGAAGGTAAAGCCCTAGATAAAATTCTGAAAAGTACTTGCAAAAAATTTGGCAACGCAGATTTTTTCCTAAGCGGAAATAAATGGTTACATATAGGAGGATTAAGGATTTCTTAAATGACATCTATAGTACAAATCATTACATATAAGACGATATAAAATACCAGAAACACTAATTGACTATATTTGTGTTCCATATTCGTAAACTTTGCGGATGACTACTTGTTACAATTATAGAAAAATGGTTACAAAAACACCTCGATTTTGCATTTTTGCCTCACTACTCACCTTAATGAACTCTTTTATACATGATGTACTCGTATTTCATTATTTATTGACATTTTGAGACTGTCGACATCTATGGAATTTATATGTATATTTTATACATGTAATGCAAATTTTGTAAATTTTGAAAAAAGGCCTTCTGCTTGAGTTTGTTGCGACGCTTCTTTTCAAGCAATGGGTCTAGGAAGCGCTGGTAAATTCTTTTTCTGACGTGTAAAAGTGCCGCTATGTGGCCAATTTGCTGAATAAATGATTGAATTGAATTGAATTGAATACTAATTGCATACTTACTTCTCCATAAGAAGACATAAGATTTTTTATTAATTAATTATTTCATTTTATAAACGTCTCGGACATTAGAATAAATTAAATTATCAAACATTAAACAAACCGGTCAGAAAGGAAGCCTTAACATTGTGAAATTATTTTACAGCACGTGACTCGTCTAAATTATTCCATTTTTAGCAAAGAAACTTGTTTCGATAATCAATTTATTATGTCAGTACTCAGTATGATACATATACAGGTTGTCCCAAAAGTAACACGTCACAGTGACACCGGAGGTAGGTCAGCCTAAGTGGTACCGAACCAACCTAACATGACCTCAGTAAAAGTGGCTTGGTTTTCGAGATATCGCCAATTTTCAACTTTTTCCCGTTTTTTAACATGTTATGTGGCAACATTAGGCATTGATGGGTAAGAATCTTATGTAACTGGATGGAAAGGGTTAAAGCATTTAAAGCACTACCTGTTGAAGTAGGTACCTACTCAAATTCAAATCAAATACCTACCTATAAATGAAAAAATATGTCTTCATTGGTGAAGGCAACTCATACAGCTTTTCGTTTAAATATACTACAGGTCCGTTCGGCGGGGTGGTACCACCCGTCTTTCCCCGCTAACCTGTCGCCAAATAGCAGTGCTCGCACTGTTGTGTTCCGGTAGGAGGTTAAGGCAGCCGGTGAAATTTTTGGCACAGAGGCATTCCATCTTAGGCCTCAGGGTAGGCACCGCATTCGAGATCTTATGGTTTCTTAAATGACGATCACAGGATTTCGGTGTCCATGGACCACTTACCATCAGGTGAGCTGTGCGCGCTTTTCCCTATACCATTGACATAAAAAAAAACAATATTATACTGTCAATTCTATAAAGTACTCACTATAACGCGATAAACGCGATTCAGTTTTTTGTGTTATCCATAATACTGCTCGTCCAGTATGTGGAGAAAATAAGGGTATGGGGGCTCTACAGAGGGTAGAGTAGAACCGTATCTTACGAGCGCACAGCCCACCTGATGGTAAGCGGTCAGTGCGGCCCATGGACACCGAAATCCTACGATCCCCCGTTAAGAAACCATAAGATCTCGAATGCGTTGCCACTTGCCTACCCTGAGGCCTAAGATGGAATGCCTCTGTGCCACAAATTTCACCGGCTGCATTTGTTCAGGCATGGATGTGTCCAGCACTGGGACTTGAAAAGGCTGTTGTATTTCTATTGTCTCGCTGCCACTCTGTCTGCAACCTCCATGCTGTAATTTACATAAGCACGTCTCATGAGAACACAACGTGATCCAATAAATATTCAAAACTCGAAAATTCTCAAAACTGGCCACCTGACCACCATAACCCGAACTGGACAAAAATCCCATTGAGATTTATTTCACGCGGAGCCTACGATTAATCGACAGTATATTAATTAGGATGATGAGATGAGGCCAATGTCCTTTTTTATGACGTTTGTTCTCACAGTAACATCTCCTTTAATCTTGTATTAAGTGAGATAATTATTGTCTTTGTGTCTTTAACCATATTTTGATCTATGGATCTCCAAAATTTACTACGGAGACCGTAACATCTCACAAACTTGTGTTGTATCTACCTATGATTTAACTTTAGACACTGTTGTGTACAACTTTAAGATAGTTATTTAGAGGCTGTAATCTATGTATACTTTAAGACACTTATGTTAAGTCCTAATGAACTTTTGTTTAGATATATTTAAGAAAATACTGTTATTAATTGGTATTCTCATCATTTTTTGTATTTAGATATACTTACTAGATTATTATGTAAAATTGTATAAATGACGAGTGTAAAAGTGCCCAGATGTGGCCTAATTTCTGATCCAATAATGATGAGTGCCTTCATCATTCATGTTTTCAACATTAATAATGCAAAAACTTACAATAAAGTAAATAATAACAAAGGAGATTTAAAATCAGATTCAATTCAAGTTAATCAATAGATATGTCAAAGAGACAGAAAAATATTCAAATAGGTAGGTAGTTCTCTTCAAAAAATATGCTAACAAGTAAAGTCAAATTGCTTATCAAAATAAAAATGCTAAACCGTCCTACCTAGAAGGACCGAAAATACAAAACAGGAAAATCCAAGTGTTTATGAAAAATTATAAGTAAGTACGTCGTCATTGTAATGGATTTCGATATTTGCTACCTACTATTACTGCGTCTGTAAAGAATTCCCGTAATCGAGGAGTAGGTAAATTGTTACTTGCGTTTTTAGCAAATTGCAAACAAATCACTTAGCTGTGAAAGACGTCGTAGATTGTGTCGTGGCTAGTTAAACAATGATCATACAAGTAGCCAAGTTGATTTAAAATCCGAACAAAATCGTGCAATTATCTGGCAGTTTTATGTCTTTTTTTTTGTTGAAAGCTATTTTTTGATTTTTGAGATATTTGAATGGCTTAATTTAGTAGAGATCAAGATACGGGGCAGCTTGTCCATCTAAGTTCGTAACACCTAATGTTTAATGTATTAGAATTACCATTTTACCCGAATTTCGACCCCCTTCCACTCAGGCACACACAGGAGAATCATCTCTATAATCTTTTAGCGAGAGTAACAAATTACAAGTATCAATAAACTTATAAATATGTGAGTATGATAAAAATCTTGGTTTCTTTCATTTCCTTCTTTGTAATAAGACTAATAAGCTCAATAAAATGCTTGGTTTACGGTTACAATTATTGTGTTGCCATATTTTCCATAAACATGAATTTGTCGCACGGCAACACGTTTTAATCAAAAACTAGAAAGACTTGTTTGGCTTCATCGTGTTTTTTATAGAGCCCCATCCGCAGGTATCGTGACACTTTCGCATTAATTCGCAACAGTGACCTAGCTTTTAATTTCTTCGTAAGAATAAAGATATTATAAATTTTTCATGTCCACAATTTCACTGCACACTATCAAACTTTCCGGCAATGATGTCAGATTATTCATAATCAGTGACATTTATGCGGTGCGTGCGACGCTGTATACATTCTGTGCCTGTGAGTATAAATAAAGGCTTGAGGCAGGTAGATTGAAGATTTATCTCTGCTAGGACCTGATAATACTAATAATAATAATATTTTTATTTCAGGCTATTGCCCATAATTTGTTAGCTACAAACTTAATTACTAGTAGGTATACAACTTAACCTAAATTGACATTTACAAATTACATTTATTTAGGTTCTCGGTACACAGGGCGATGAAAAGACGCCCAGTGACCAAGTACGGGCTGTCCCATCTCTCCACTACATCAGCCAGCAAGCTGTTGGCGCAGCCCCGCAGGCGATACATTTGAAAGGCAATTCTTTTTACCCGACTGCGCACAGCAAAGGAGGGTTATGTGTTTACCTGTCTATGTATGTATGTATGTATGTATGTTTGTATGTATGTATGTTTGTTCCTTTGTGGCACACTAGAGATCAAACGCGTGGGTCGATTTTAATGAATCATACGTCAATCGATTCGTCTGAATTGCGCGAGTGTCACTGAAGATATGAAATTTATCAAAATTCAAAATGGCGGCTACCAGACGCCATATTGTACAAAATAAAAAAATAAAAGTCAACCAACTATGGCATGTGAGGTATCGTTGAATAGGTATTTAAAAATCATTATTAGGTTTCTTTGACCATTTTTCAGACAAAAGAACCGTTTATGATTTATAACGATTCAAAGTTCCTTTACTAACCACGTAAAGTAGGTACCTACCTATCCACCCAGTAGTACATCCGTTCGAATTAGCAACACAGGAAATAATCTAGACCAACGAGTCTTCAAGCAGGTCACGACGACTATAAAATACTTAATAATAATGTTTTTCATAAATCTCAAACTTCAATCAAGTACGTACGCATGTGCAATGTAGTGTACCAGTAGCGTCATCTATCCGTTGACTTGAAGACTTTTAGTTTCGTTATTACATTTAAAGTGTCAATAGTGTGTGTGATACAGTGAAATATAACCTAATTGATTATAGGTACCAATTAGGTACACTAGTCAGTACTCAGCGCTCGTAAATAAATAAAATAGCTACCTAATACTCTTATGTAGTACCAGTAGCGCCATCTATCGGTTGACTTGAAGAATTTTAATAGGTTCAGGCTTATGTAGCGTTTTGAGCCGGGTTAGGTCTCTAGAGGGATTAATAATCAGTAATTTAGATCATCGCAAGCTACTTAATAATCCCCACGATAGCAACTCTCTCCATGAAATGACAAGATTGCGGAATTTACGGTCTTTTAATCCCTAACTAAAAATAATAAAACAAAAAAGTTAATTAAAAAAAACAAAAAACCCGACTGCGTAAAAACTAAAAAGAAAAAAACAAGACTACTTAGTTCAGTAGTAGCTAGGATTATGTTAAGTAATTGATTGCTATTGAGGAATCTAAAGATGCCTACAGTCGGGACCCATTTAAAATCTAGGTTAAAATGTTACAAATAATGGGTCCCGATAGTAGGCATCTTTAGATTCCTCAATAGCAATCAATTACTTAACATAATCCTAGCTACTACTGAACTAAGTAGTCTTGTTTTTTTCTTTTTAGTTTTTACGCAGTCGGGTTTTTTGTTTTTTTTAATTAACTTTTTTTCCTCATTATGGCATGGAAGTCGTCCATACGCGCTTCCGCGAACATGCATGCACTGCAAAAACGTGGCAGCCCCAACAGCATCCTGAAACCGTTATTGAATTGGACACGCAGAGTACTGATGCAGAATCCGTGCTCACGGCCACTAGCATCTTAACTACTAAACTGTCTCCAAACCAGTGCAAGCACTGTTCTGTTCCAATAAGAGTGTAAGAGAGCCGGTGAAATCACCAAAATACTTAGAGGCATTCCATGTTAGTCCTCTGTTGGCAACGCATTTTAAATCTTATAATTCCTTACGTCCAAGGTCCAGAATGACCACTTACCATCAGGTGACCTGTGTGTTCATTTACAACCGAAGCAGTAAAAAAGGATCTAATTCGCAACTCAGTGGCCGAATCATCTCGGACGAATGTTACATCACACCGGTGTCACTGAACTCTCGACTTTAACGTTTAGTTAGACAAATGTGTTTGTTGTCAAGTACCGCTGATAAAATTCAATTTCTTAAATCCATATTGATGTCTTATTAGAAACACTTTATATCCACAACATAGTACACTAAATGTTCACATTTTGGAATACAATTAGGATTATGGGTTTAGGTATAATAATCCTAGATTCTAATAAATTAAGCAAATCCCTAAATTTATGTCAATTTGTAACGGTTGTTTGGTCAGAGATTTTATTTTGTTTGGCAGACGAAAAAGTCTCAAACAAGTACGTATATAAATCAAGTGTGTTCTTGTCCAATTTCATATAAAAGACGCGTTGGAAAATTAACTCCATTTTTTAATTTTATACTTCTCGGTCGACTTTATTTATAGCTGCTTATAACGGTGCGGTGCTAAAGGTGAGCCTCACTCTCCATAGATACAATAAAGTCGTCGGCAGAGTCATTTCACCCACGAAATAATGTGCTCATTTGATTAAATCGAGTGCTAGGTTAACTAAGGCCCACTTGCACCAAGCCGCTAACCTCGGGTTAGTCTCTTAAATAAAACAAATAAATTAAAACTGTTTTTTTTCCATATAATAAAATCTATAACACAGTGCAGACAGTCTTGTTTCTTTTTTACATAAAACGACTTAGCCCCGCTTGCACCAAGCCTCTAACCTCGGGTTAACCGCTTAACTCAGACTTATTTGTATGAATTTGGCGTGGGTTATCAGGCTAACTCCAGGTTAGCGGCTTGGTGCACGGGGCTTAAGCTCTCAATTGCTACTGGTCCCCAAACAATATTATAGGCGAAAAATTACGACAGAAAATCAGCTTTTAAGCACAAAGGTAGCTGTAACAACGTTTTTTTTTCTGGTTATGACCGGTTTTTTCTGGTTCTCGATTATAATAGGAACTTACACAAGTACCTATTATATTATTAAAATGTACATCTAATTCTGTAATGTTCAATTTCATTAATGAAAATGACACAGAAGACTTAACACAAAACTTGTCAGAGTTGTCTTAACACAGAAGAAAATATTTACACGCCTTTTACGTCGTTTATTTTCATTGAAACGCCAAGCAATTTTCGCATTGCAACTATAGTAATTTGATCAACATGTTGATATTTTGACGTTCAGAAGATATTTCCCGCAGCTTGACGCATGAAGGATGTACGAGCGTCGTTTAGTGTTAAATTACAATTTGCAGAAGCTGTTAGAGTTTTTACCGCTATTTTCTTATTTCTGTGTTTAGTGTTAAGCGTTCTTCGTATTGTAGCAAAATGATGTTAAAATAAAGGGTTTATTAAATTACAAAATGTCACTAATAATAAACGATTTCCTTATGTAGGTATAGCGTGGCAGTCTTGAAAATCTAAACGTCGTTGTAAACAAATCATGCCGATTAGGCAATCACCTAAATACCAACTACATTTTTATGCAAGGATGAAAAGTTTGTAATATTTTCACTCCTGGGATGGCTCGAGCACACGCGGGGGTCAAAATTAGGCGCGACTGAAAATGACAACTTCGCACGTGTATCACACGACAATTTTAACACATCTAACCACTTATGTTATTTTATAGGTACCTAAACTTTAAAAAAGGCTTACATAGCAAAAGCTACGCCATTAAACCCATTAAAGAAGACGTATCTTATAGAGAATCTTAAGTATCATTTCGCCATTGAATTATACGATATCGACCTTCGAGTCGACCGAGACCTTCCTCGGAACCTTTCGAACTACGCGAGACCAATTACGTTTGGCGATTTGTATCAACTACGGTATCGGTACTACATTAATTGTGCCACTACTAATTTCGATCTTCACGACGACTGGCTTGGCTTTTTATGTTTTGTTATTGCAATAAATCTAAATAAAGAAATGGAAATTCTAATTTTCAAAAATGATTGGATTTCGGAATAAGACTGTAATACGATTGTTCCCTAATCGATCCCGATGCCAATCTGTTATTGATACCAACTCAGCTGAACAGCCGAAACACGTCCATTGCTGAACATAGAAGGTCTTCCCAAGGCATGAAACACGATCTGGT
Source organism: Aethes cnicana (assembly GCA_963971205.1). Taxonomy (NCBI): domain Eukaryota; kingdom Metazoa; phylum Arthropoda; class Insecta; order Lepidoptera; family Tortricidae; genus Aethes; species Aethes cnicana. The sequence continues at coordinate 8,402,454 of OZ020280.1, forward strand.
CGTCGCTTGTTGGTGGCCTACTGACTGCGTGTCTTCCACTTTCTGGTGCCATTGGCGTTCGGTTCTGCAAGCAACGTTCAACGCTCACTGTCACTAAAGTTTGGAAATGTTTCTGGCTATATAGGTGACCTTAGTTCTACCACAGATCATTTCTGATTCTGTCATCCATACAAAAAGCATATAACATTTGCATTTAGAACTTCGTATGATATTATCATACGAAGTTCTATATACAATTAAACTATGCTAAACGACGACGCCCCATATGGCGCCATTATCATAATTATCGAGCTATCTCTCGCAGCCGTTTTGAAACATTATCATATTAATTCTAATATCACCCAATACCTGTTACCGAGTGGTTCAAATCTACCATGGATGATTTTTATTAATTCATACTAATACAACTTTTTTTTCTTTTTTTGTATTTATTTGAGTAAATCGAAGAACTTTTACATAAAAAAAGAAAAAAAAAAGTTTTTCTTGTTAAAAAGGTTTTTTGTAATTTGGACTTACAAAAGAAAATGTTTCTGTTTATTTCCCGATGATTTTAAGTCAATACGCCCCTTAGAAGGGGATTATTATATCTTGTGTCTTCAATGATGATATTTGTAAAACTCATTTAAAAAAATGTAGGATATTTTTTTCTTTTTTTCAATCAAAAAATTTCATCGCGTGTCATCCCTATTCATTTGTGAACTTTATCCCGGGGCACACTGTATATCCAACTTGATTATAATTATGACGGACTAACGACATTTCACAATCCAAAATCCATAAGCCGTTCAGGCAACAGAGCGTGCCAAATAAAGTCAGTTTTTTTATACATATATTTATTTATAAGTAGTTTTTCACTGAAATCATTCAATCTCTATATCCAGAATATTCTCTTCTTTCATTTGATACCATAAATTTAAATTTAAAATTGTTTAAAGGACTACTTTTCATAATTTCACATAAAACGATTCGTTTTGTGAACGAATACGTTACCTACCTAGGTGCCCGCGACTGCATCCGCTTGGAATTCGATAATAGCGTATCCGAGGGAACTATAGTATATGTTTTTCCTTCATTAATTACAGACAGTGGTTTAGAACATTTAACTAATTCCTCGAGCACTTAACACTTAGGTATACCCGTAATTTTAATGTAGAATATCCATCAAAGGTCAAAAAATCAATTCAAATGTTAACAATCCATAAGGCAAGTTTTAATGAACGATTCCCGGTAGTGAGTTTGTCCGATTATGGATGTTTGAATATATTATGTCCATCAAGTTTTCAAGGCAAAGGTTTCAATATTCATAAATAGTTATTAAGACGCGTAACTTAATACGTACCTACAAGAGTATATCGGGTATCGGCTATTATATATGCCAATATAAGCGCCGGTCTTAATGAAACCAAGCATAGCGAATTTGGACCAGTCAAGGCGGTTTTGGAGATGATCCTACCAGAACTAAACCAGCGGGTTGATTGTGAATCACTTTGTAAGATGTCGATTTGCTCTTTACGAAATTGAACCACAAAGTTGAATAGTAAGGTTAAATTTCGTTAAGAACAGATTTGACACTTGGCACCGATAGTCAATCTAAGTGGCATTCACAACTAACCCGCTAATCGGTCATTTGGAATCCAATAAAAATATCTCAACATCGTTATGTTAATCTAAATCTTCATAGTAATTACTGAAATAAAGGCATTCCATCTTAGGATTCAGGGCTAGCAACCATTGACCTATAATAACATGTGTGGACGAAGAGTGCCTAACAGAATATGTCAAAATATACGGAGCAAACTGACATTATAAAATATGTTCCAATATGCTATTAACGCCTCTTTATAATATGTGTCAAGACAAATATTGTATACGAAAGTAAATCTAACGCTATGAGACTTAAGTGTCAAATTTACTGAGCGCCAAACGGGTGCCCGAGTTGTTTGGGCACCCGAGCGTTCGATGGGCCGCAGTGACCACTTACCATCAGGTGGCCTGTGTGCTCGTTTGTCTACTAATGACATAAAACACCGACAATCTTTATTATCACTATGCCGAACGATTAATTGGTCCCCTCAAAATAGAGTTCAGCGTAGCGTACTCTAGTATAATATTGTAGTCTTTGGCGGTACGCCGCGACGGAGATGGCTGCCGCAATTTATTTATTTATTACTATTAAGCATACAACAATGCGATCGCACATATACATAACCCTGCAAAACTGTGTATACAGTCTGACTGCAGGCAGACACTAATTATTGGCCGGATGTCGTAGGAGACGGAAAAGCGTATAAAAATGAGAGAGAGAGGCCTTTTCCCAGGAGTGGGACGCTACAGAATAATATAATGACAATAGTAATTATGACAATTTGAAAAATTAATGGCGCCCGCGAACCGGGAGACGAGCTGTCGGTAGGCCTCCAACAAGATGGAGCGACGACCTCGTGAAGGTCGCGGGAAACCGGTGGAAGCAAGTAGCACAGGACCGGTCGGAGTGGCGAGCCTTGGGGGAGGCCTATGTCCAGCAGTGGACGTCTTTCGGCTGAAATGATGATGATGATGATGATGATGATGAAAAATTAATTGTGTACCTGTACTCGTATTAAGTAATACGTATGCAAATTTATTATTAAAGTATTTATAATTTTATAAATCGCGGAACAATCGGTACACGACAGATTAATTAAAAATTCAAATGTCATTGCTAATTATGGTATATTATCTTATTTAAATAAACAAACACTTGTTTTACCATGGCCGTCTCAAGTTGGCCACGTAGCATATAAGGTCCAAATCATTATTAAATATACAAGTATTAAACCCGATTTCAAGAATAAAGTTGAAAACTGTACACATATTCTTGGATGTAGGCCACTGTTTGATTTACAAATTAAAACAGCAATAAATTTGTCACTGCTCTATCGATTTGTTCCTTATGACTCTAATGGCTTGTAGAACTACCAAGGATATGTACGTACAAACTCAATAACAATAATATTTACATACAACGGTTCGCTGTGACAAAATTTAAATGTACCTGCCTATATTTTTTCTCATCTGTTGAATCGAAAAAAAACTTAAAAGGTCTGTAAAGGCTGCTTACGGACAATAAAATTTTATACGTGATAACGTCACGTAACGCTACAACGCTAACTATTGCGTCAGATTTTTTCGTCGGCGCAGCCGGCGTTCATAAATTTATAAGACGTTATCACGTCAAAAATATACACAATTACATACTTTCGCATTTGCAATAAGTATAAAAAATATGCTCAGTATGGGCAACAGAAAGCAAAAAGTTCGTAATGTCCAATGTTACCGATGGATAAAGGCTCGTGATTACAATTAATCACAGCGGCACTTTTCATGCAGCGAACGTGTCGATTATTATTATTTAACTAGCTTCTGCCCGCGGCTTCGCCCGCGTGAAATTCAGTTATCGCGTTCACGTGGGAGGCATGCGTTATTTCGGGATAAAAAGTAGCCTATGTCGTTTCCCGGGACCCCAAATATCTCTTTGGCAAATTTCATCTCAATCGGTTCAGCGGTTGAAGCGTGAAGAGGTTACAGACAGACAGACAGAGAGAGTAACTTTCGCATGTATTATATTAATATGGATAAGTCACGTTACTTTCATTGTTCTCTTCCTTGAAGCATTTGACCGTAGAAATAAAACATTCTAATGTAGCACACTCAAACGTAGAAACAAACACAATATCGGGCAGTGCAAAGACACAAATGACATGCAAGGCAGAGAACTAGACCCGGTGTCCTAAGTGAGCTATCTATCTGACGCGAAGCGATGCGTAAGCATAGAGATCTTCTACTATCTAAAGTCCCGCGCCTTCACATTTCAAAACCCTTCAATTTATTTTTCATTTTTTTTAAAGCACTACTAGCACTCTCAACGCATAGTTGATGGCTGTCTCAGCACGCACACATGTGTTGAGAGTGTTGGTGGTGCTTTTTAAATACATTGGAGCGTTTTGAAATGTGAAGGCGCGGGACTTTAGATAGTAGAAGATCTCTACTAACAGTCTGATTTATTGACGTGTGCTACATGTTTAAATGTATGTTAGTAACCCAAAGATAAGTAAAGTAAATGAGTGAATCCCATTTCTGGGGGGTAAATGTGTTAAGTATATATCAAATGAAAGTAATTTTTATGAGGATCTTAAATACAGAGGACCTATATAAGTTTTATAATTATACGACGGGGTTTTCAAGTATTAAAGAAATAGGCGATCATTTTTAAATCGCTCTTGTCCGGTTTTTTTATAGGCAAAAGTACCAATTAAAAAAAAATTGCCCTTCAATAGATTTAGGGCACGGGGCACACACGAGGCTAAAAATATTAGCATCAACAAGAAATCTTATTTTAAACGCATACGAATCATTAATTATTTTACTAATTTATAATCAGTAAAACTCGCAGTAAAGTTTTATTATGCGTATGAGACTAAGTATTCGTGTCAACACATAAATTACTAAACATATATAGTCTAGGTATAACCTAAGTTGTCCTGGTATAGACGTATGGTCAGTTTGCACATTTATTGCTTTATCTTTGTAAAAGCGACAAAAAATCAATAATTATTCTGGTACTAATAGTTGGACTAAAATAAAAAATAAATTGTGAGCATAAAAATTACGGTAGTAACGTAAATTTCTTTGATCTGTCTGTATATATAATTTGTTAGTTATCAATAAACCTACGAGAACATTTACTCAGTACTTAATTACTCATATTAACAGGGCTCTCATTGCAAGGAGAGCGGTACTTAGTCCCCAGAAATCAAATGGCGACAGTACAGTACAGGAACGCCCAAAAAATAATAAAACTGAAGATGTCTTGTAAAGGTTAGGTATAATAATTATTGTAAATTGTTCTTAAAAGCTTAAATGCTCCTCTAGGCACCAATATTTGTATTCGCAGTAGATATCTAAGTAAACTGTTTGATTATTATTATTCCGTCTAGCACAAATGCAATTTAATGTGAACACTAATGTAGACACATATGTACCTATGACCTTTTACACCTTGCCCGTACATCGTTGTACGGTCATTAACACATTATGTAACTTGCAAACTTTGTTCCCAGTTTAGTTACCGACTAATTGAAACTTTCGATGACAAAACTACTCGTAAGTAGTAGTTTTGTTTTTTTTATTTATGTTTTTTTTTGTTTTAGAGAACAACTTCACGTTATCATGGAAAACCTTCAAAAATATCATACGTAGGTAGAGTGACGAGAGACTGAGGGTAGTCAGATGGCAGCACTTGTAGGCTAATAAAAAATGATTAAATTGATGCTTCATATATTTTTTACCTAAGTACATGTGCACGTTACTACGACGAGCTTCAGACTACTCTATTGACATTCCAGAACCGCTTTCTTTTTAATTTTTAAAATGATTAGCAGTTCTAGAACGTTTTACAAAACTCCAGCCCTAAAGAGTTCGTATAGCGAGGGCTATACCACCTCCGCAGTAGGTATCGCTTACAAGCACATATTATTATCGCAAGCCGTAATGTGAACAAACTAATTGCACCCAGAAGTAAATCCCGATATGATGGACGCGGACATGTATACATAGTTTATATTATTTATAGAGGTGTTTGCAGCTTTTCAGGGTACATATTCTCCAATGGCGGGTAGACGAGGAAAAACAGCACGAATTATGTCAAGGTCCTACCTGCCAACAGTGCCAACATAACTTTTTATGGCTCAGAGCTGTTAACGCCTAGAAGCAGTAAATGTTTAGTTTAATGTATCGATATTAATTAAAATGGCTATTTAGTATAAATAGAGACCTGGTAGTAACACTCAGACTACTCAGAGTGATGTTGTTTAGTCTTATAATTATTTATGTTTAGTGCATTAAACTTGTTAATATACTTAGAATAAGATCAAAGAGATACGTAGAGTCGTAAATTAAGAAAATCAAGACCGCTAAAGAAAATATGTTGGTAAAAATCGTACAGTTACATCTGTGTCCAAATGATTATACTAAAAATCCTCAAACGTACAATACATTCCATTTCATAAATTTAATAGGTACCCACATTTTTTAAGAATTGACATCTATTTTTAGTGAATTAGGTGTCCACAAAACCCTGTAGAGACAGTTAAGTAACACTGATTTAAATGGTTTCTTGTATTGATGTTCTTGTATGGTGTAGGTACGTTATATTTTTAAAAATGGTGTTGATCATGATAATTTCAATTCTTCAATCATTTATTCAGCAAATTTGGCCACATGCAGGCATTTTACACATCAGAAAATTAAATAAATCTACCAGCGCTTGCTAGCCCATTGCTAGACAGGACAGTCAAACAAGCATGGGTAACAGAAAGCTTCTTTCAAAAATTCAATGAAAGTCACAATTTTTGGGATGGGAATCATATTATAATCCCTATTTTAAACTTAAAATTTAAACGCTCAAATTAAATGCTAAACGAACTTTAAAAATTGTAAACATGGAAGCTCCAATATGATTTCATCCGTTGAAACTAAAGTTATATTCTTGCCACTTATAGTTTTCCTGAATCCTATAACCTTGATATTTTCTAAGTAGGAGTTATTTGCCTAACTGTCAACTTCATAGGTACTACTAACATTAATAACTTAACTCTGAATTTACGGTGATTGAAATATTAAACTCATTAACGGTAGGTACTTAGGGCCCAGAATTTTAATGTCAATTTTTAGGAACAAGGAGACGAGTCTGACTATTAACATTATAGGACCTGCCCCTATAACATTATAGATCACTGAACTACCAAATTAAGTATGATCTTTAACATTTACTTGAGCATGACCAATTTTCTGAAGTCATAATATTTAATGAGAAGTCCTACTTCAGGAATAACGGGGCTAGACCAAATTTCATGACAATAATGGGTATAAATGTGGAACAAAAAAAAGAAACGAAAACTCTTCATGACATCCAAAAGGTTAACAATTCCTTTGTCTGATTGAGACCTTTGATGTTACTGATTGGTTTTTATATATCCTATAAATAAGTCGTGCTTTAGACATAGATATTGTAAAATATTTTTCAAGTTTTGTGTTCAGAACTCACTTCGCATACTCATAATTTTTCAAGTTGCCTGAATAGGTTAGTTAATGCATATTTTAATCAGTTAGTATAATTATTTGACGTTAGTGTCACAGAGTACATATCATATAACGATACATATCACGATAACCATCGCATGATAATTTCACGTAGATCATCTGTGACATCTACCGAGGCAGTTGACACTTGAGGATGCTTACATCATATCATCTACATATTAGTTTTTATTGGTCGACTAAAGCTCATATAGCGTCCTTAACTAGCACGAGCAGGCTGCTCAGCGTTCAGATCAAATACGGTGTTATTATAATATCAAAGTGAGTGTCTCAATACACGATCATTGTACAAACAGATGTTCCACAGCAATAAAGTTTTTTGATAATATTTTACAACGCCATAAAATTGTAAAATGTAAACGAACCTTTGCACGAAATTTTATTACTGCATAAGTACTGTTTCAGATAAGTAATTTTGTTTTAACTTTGTTGTTCAAAGTGAGAGCTCCAAGGTAAGTATAGGTACGCTAAATACGCGGGGGGGGGGGGGGGGTGATGTTGGGCTATTTATATGTCAGCACGACCATTACTGATATACCTACTCGTATTGTAACGGCCCTTTGTGATTTCATAGTTCACCAGAAATGCCCGTTGAGTCCAAGAAGTTCCAGTATCAGTTCTTGGATCACCATGTTTAGTATCTCATCCGTGTGTATAATATACTCGTATGTGATTGGTGTACACTGCGTTTGTATATGAGAGGTCCACACTTCCAGACGATATGCAATGCTTCTTCTTCTTCTTCTTCAGTCCCCGTTGGGCTAGGTGTTTATTTAGTATGCAGTATCCAGACACACTAACCGCACATATTTTAAATGTTTTGAGTTGTAGGATCTCTATGCAATTCTTTTTGTGTACCCCTTGATAAAGGTTTTTGAGTATTTTTGTCCTGATACGGACTTCCACAATTTGATGGATAATGGTTAGTGTTCCATAATCCATGCATAATTATAATTTCATCGAATTATTATAAAAAAACATACCTTTAAACCTTATTCAGTTACGCAGTATCAAGTCAATGCACTTTTGTTTTGGTACATTGATTTACCTAACGGTACATTGCGTTCTTCGACGATAAGCCGATTCGCTTTTAAGTGCAACACACTTCTGCGTCTGACTCACCGTACATGATCCTTCTAAAAAATAATGCTAATATCAAGACCTCTTGCTGGGTTGTATATTAAAGTACATTAACTTTCTCTAACGATCTACATTTAACTACGATAAATCGTTCCAAGAATAGTATAGGAAAAGCATGTCACGGTTAGCCTCTTTTCTATCAAGAGTTTGATAAATACTTTGATGAGAGTTAAAAATAGATTACACAAATAAACTGCGAGATGATTTGCATAAATTCACTCAATTTCAATGTCAAAATGAATGACAGTCATCCTGAGTCATGGTTTCGCAACAATACAATAGAGAAAGTGATAGAATGACATGTTGAAAGGTGTTTGTTTATATAGTGTCAAGATTTGCAGGTCACTACGATATTTCTTGGTCCTTTGATTTACAACAATTAAAATTACAATTGATTTTTGCAAAAATACAAGTTGAAACTAGGATTTCGATAAAAATATCTCATTTTAGTTCAAGCTTCATTAACAGACGAGTTTTTTATTAATTGTAACAATTTAAATTAATTGTACGTATCTTTGTATGAAGGAACATGATGGACTAAGACTAGTTATTCCTCGTAAATTTTCTTTACACAATCGCTCCACTTAAATTTTATTTTGAAGGAGTAAATTCCGTTCACAATCATTTTTATTAAATTATTATTGGGAAAACTATTTGTTAATTCAGAAGTAGCTGCATATTTTGTTCCATATCGCAGTTAAGGCTACAGCTTACTTATCACTTTCGTTCCACATACTTTACTGAGATAAATAATACCCAAATACATACTACAGGGAAATAAATACGCAAAATCTCATACTTAATCGTTACTATTATTTCACATGTCACTAACGTGTACTTAGAATGACAGGAGAAAGAAGTGAAAGGAGTTCTCGGAATAAATTGAATCAGTCATAATGTTTTGAAGCAATGAGGAAATAATATTTTAACAGTGAGAGTGAGTTCTATGTGAAGGGGTCTGCGTATTCATCTGCTGATTTCTATTGTAATTACAAAATGAAATTAATAAATATAATGAGATTCACATACAAATTAAGCAACTTAAAAATAAAGTAAAAGAATAAAAAATAAAAAAATAATTAAATTAAATGTTATGGGCACCATGCCGCAAAATGAAATTTTGGAAGGGGTGTTTTTTCTATAGTTATTTTAGTCCTAGAATTACAAAAGTGTATTATTACGCAATATTATGATTTAATATTGCGTGGGACACGCAATATTAAATCACTTGTTTAACTTTGTTACGCATATAATTTTAATAAATAAATATATAGGCATTGAATGTAAACTCTATTTTAATTTTGTCATAAATTATTTTAAAAGACTGCTCAAGAACTATGATTTAAAAATAGGCATCGTTATTCACGTCAAATTTATTTATAGCTTTCCTCATAAACTAGTATAGGTAAACGACAGCGGCATATTGAACAGAAGGTAACGTAACCATAAAAGTTTTAATAAATACTAATTAAAATAATTTCGAGCTGATTATTTTTTATAGCTTCTGCCCGCGACTTCGCCCGCGTGGAATTCGTTAATTACATTTCCGCGACAACTATGCATTTATTCGGGATAAATCCGTGCAATGCAATCCGTCCAGTAGTTTTCGAGTTCAATTCGGGCATACATACATAAGTACATTTTTCTAACAATCGTTATACTGTGTTCAGAATCGTTTATATAGTCCCCTCGACTTGATAGTTTCTTTTAATTTTCAAGTTTCAGACGTGTCTGCTACAGACTACAGACTTATTATTAGTATGTATATAGATTGGACCCCAATCCCAATCAGTGTTTAATAAAAACTGCTGGCATGGATTCCCGTCCGCCATTACATCTAATTTGACTAGGTACAGTAAATTCTTTGTCTTGATATTTCTTCAAAATACTGTATTGAATTTTGGGGGAGGCCTATGTTCAGCAGTGCAAAGCTTTCCGCTGACGCGATGAATTTAAACTCGTAATTGGGGTTAGGCTCACAAAAATGTGCCGTCACATTGGAACTCGTAGGACACTATAGTTACAAATTCCCGTGACTATGACTAATAATACCTACTATATGTATATATATATACTACTAGCTAACCCCGCGGACTTCGTACCGCCTTAGTTTTTTTTTTTATAAACCTCACGGAGCCCGAGACCTTTCCAACGAATGCAAAACCGTGGAAATCGGTTCGTGCGTTCTGAAGTTATAGCGTCAGGAAGGAAAACACGACTCATTTTTATATAGTAGAATAATAAAAGAGCAGAACCCGGTGTGTCTGTACATAGAAAGAAAAGTTCATAAAAAGGAACGGGGGTCTAAAGATGTATGGTAGACCACAAAACAGCGATTTTTAGAAATCTTTTCTGTCTGTCTGTTTGTTGAGTGAATCTCCAAAACTACTGAACCGATTTGAATGCAGTTTTCAAGGGTAGATAGAGCATCATTTGGAGCAACATATAAGCTATGTTTGATAAAATCGGATGTCGGATAGAAAAGTTATAGGCAATTTTATATTCCAGACGAAATTGTTACAAACGAAGTCGCGGGCAGAACCTAGTAATAATAATAAAGGGGATAAACAAAATCTCCTTCCCTTAAATGTTTTCTAATATACAAGATTAGCGCATTTAAAGTAGAAGATCTATTGGTGGAATATTTTTGACAATTTACAATGTAAAGTTAGATGAACAAATGAAAGTAATAAAAATTTTTTCAATACTATAATCTGAGTTATTACTAATAACTCAGATTATAGTATTGAAAAAATTTTTCATAGATCCCATCATCAAAACTGAACCAAATTAAAATGGGACTACTTTGGAAGTACCGCGTTTCGAATAAAAAAAACATCGAAATCGGTTAACAATTGACGAGATCATGCCTGGTCATACATAATATATATATATATTAGGTCCTTACATATGAAATTGGCGTTTCATATGGCAGAAATGAAAACGATTTTTTTTTATGAAACTATTTTTTTATTTAGTCAAAGTATGTACCATGGCTATCTATGCACTTTTGCCATCTCGAAGGTAGTTCATTGATTCCTTTACTAAAAAAAGTGTGTGAGCGAGAATCAATAAAATCTTTGAAGGCCGTTTGGACAGCCTCGTGAGAATTGAATTTTTTTCCTTGCATGAAGTTGTCCAAATTCTGAAAAAAATGGTAATCAGTTGGAGCAAGGTCCGGGGAGTATGGTGGGTGTCGAAGACATTCCAGTCGCAGCTCCCGTAGTTTTGCGGCCGTCAAACGTGCCGTATGAGGTCGAGCGTTGTCCTGAAGCAGCAGTGGGCTAGATCGATTGACCAGTCTGGGTTGTTTAATGGCTAGCTTTTCCATCATCGTTTGCAATTGTTGACAATACACATCAGCCGTGATTGTTTGCCCAGATCTTAAGAAACTGTAATGGATGACACCGGCACTAGTCCACCAGACACTTACCAGTACCTTTTTCTGAGTCAACTTTCGTTTCGGGCAGAATTTGGCTGGTTCACCTGGGTTCAACCATTGTGAAGAACGTTTCCGGTTGTCGTACAAGATCCATTTTTCATCACAAGTAACGATACGATTCAAAATGCCTTCATTATTGTGCCGGTTGAGAAGTGAAACGCAACACTCGACGCGTGTTTCTTTGTTTGCGTCGCTCAATTCATGCGGTACCCATTTTTCAAGTTTTTTCACTTTTCCAATTTGTTTCAAGTGAATCAAAATGGTTTTATCACTCACACCGAAGCCTGCCGCTAACTCTGACGTGGTTTGCGATGGATCTGCTTCCACAATTGCTTTTAATTCTTCGTTATCAACTTGTGTCTCCGGCCGTCCACGAGGCTTGTTCTGTAGGTCAAAATTTCCAGAACGGAAACGTTGGAACCAATAACGTACCGTATTTTCTTTTGCAGTAGCTTCCCCATACGCATTGTTAATCCTACGAGCCGTTTCTGCAGCACTAGTGCCGAGGTGAAACTCATATTCGTAAATATAGCGATATTTTAAGTTCTCCATATTGTGAACAGAACGATGTGAAAGAAAAACAAATGACGCGATAACAAATAAATTTCGTAATTCGAACACAGAAATACATGGTCCTAAATTTGAAATAAATTTGAATTTGGAATTCCTAGCCGAACGCCACATATTTTGAATCAAAGTTGCCAGTTCGCCAAACGCCAATTTCATATGTAAGGACCTAATATATATATTATATCATCGAAAAGTAAAACTTTATGCGCCTTTTTCTCTCGTAGGGCAACCTGTTATCGATTTGAAGGCAACCTGTTGACACGAGCATGAATCAAACCCGGGGCAATACAACAAAAAGAGAAGGCAGTAATTGATTCGACCTTTAACGGAAGTGCGGTGCATTCTTCAACCTTCCTCGTACGAGTAATGTTTGGGATATAAGTATATCAATAACAATATACTTAATTATAAGAAAAAAAATATAAAAAATACTTTGAAAATAGCTACTATAGTGTTCTTTGAAGACTTAACAGGATCTGCTTTGTTGGTTTAGAATAAACATAGCATATGAGAGCAAACAACGATAGATCAATGCTCGAGAAGGAACATATTGACTCGAAGCAAGCAAGTTCTAATATACCTAAGTATATACATATATTTATTCTTTAATGTTTTATAGGTTTGTTGATAATTATTATCATGACTGACCAATAAATCCGTTGATATACTTGTTGTACACAGTCAGATTCTAATCGAAATAATATTCAGCCATACACACTCAACATTTTCCTTAAAGCAAGAATACAAAGAAAAGGAAACATAAAGTAACAACTGCTGACTCTAAAAGATCAAATTAGTTAATTGTTACTCGATATCGTGATCTTTGTAAACATCCAATGTCTTAACGAACCTATTGATTAGGTACAGTAATAAATAAGCCTTTATGAGAACCAAACAATGTAAAATATTTTCGTCAAATCCACCTGTTCTGACATTGATAATGACAATGGACGCATTCGTGTTGATTTTGACAGAAAAATCAACTGATCACGGCATTATCATCATGACAAATAACCGTTTAATACGTACCTTGAAACATATATTGATTTTGAAATGAAGCTATGTCTAAAAATAAACTTTTAATAAAACCTGATCTAAAAATGTATGGAAAACCCAAATCCATTCGAATTAACATTTTAATCATTAATTAATTTCAAGTGGCACTACTGTGGCGTTATTCTATAATATGTTTCGGTTAATGTCCAAAGCTTTAGTTATTTTAAAATAGTGGTTCATGTGATTGAGTTTCCCATGAGTCGAACAAAGCAATGCGCTAAATCTTTTCTTGTTCGCACTGCTAAACTTTGGAATTCCCTCCCTGCGTTTGTATTCTCCAACTCCTATAATCTAATCTCGGTGTATTCAAGTCTAGAGTGAATAGGCATATTCTGGGTAAGCTTGTTCCACCATAGACCCTATCATTTCTTTCCATCAGGTGTGATCAGGGTCAAAGGCAAGTCCATTCGTAATAAAAATAGTGAAAGATCGATTTCATTTGAATGAGTTCTGCTGGCTTGAAAGAGTTGATACGCTACTCTGTGTGTCCAGGTCTCACAATGCTTTTATTTAATTTATAAAATTCTCGTGTGTTTGTAACGAAACTCCTCTGAAACGGCTCGAGCGATTCTCATGAAACTTAGAGTGTATGTTCAGTAGGTCTAAGAAAAGGACGTAAGCTATTTTTCATTCCCCAAAAAAATTCTTAGGCGGTACGAAGTCCGCGGGGTCAGCTAGTCTAATATATAAAATTCTCGTGCCACAGTGTTTGTAACCAAACTCCTCCGAAACAGCTTGACAGATTCTTATGAAATTTGGTGTGTATGTTCAGTAGGTCTGAGAATAGGACGTAAGCTATTTTCCATACACACCCAAGAAAAAATCTAAGGCGGTACGGAGTCCGCTGGGTCGCTAGTTATACCTATAACATGTTAGTCGCTTAAGGGGATTTATTGAGTTAAGTATTTAATGTTGTAAATCCAGTTACTTACACCCTTTTAAACGAATTTTGTTGAAAATCGGTCTGAAATCGGTTGACCCTTCGAGGACGGCGCGCGCGCCGCCGTGTCTGCCGCCGCCCGCGCAGAGGCTAACCACATGCATTAACGTCGATTCATACTAAGAGCTAAAAAAACAGTCAAGTGCTAGTTGGACTCGCGCACCGAGGGTTCCGTACAAACTTGAAAACCGATAAATAAGAACCCTTAAAATGTAAATTTACTATTACAAACTTATTATTTGCGGTCGGTACAGTAACCGTGTCTACGAACGTGATATAATATTTTACTACGGTTTCAGATTTATTCTTGTACCTACCTACATGTGCTGTAAGTCCTAGCTTCTGACCAAATTCAAGATTCTAAAGGTCATCGGAAAGTACCCTATAAGTTTTGATTCCCTTGTAAAATCGCAAAATGCAACATTAACGGGCATATCTTTTGATCGCGTTGACTTACAAAGTTTGATTTTTTCACAGCCAAAAGAGACCGTAGACCCGTATATATTTGGTATAAATTTCAACTTGACACCGCTATGCGTTCCTGAGAAAAATGGTTTTAACAGACGGACAGGCAGGCAGACGGACAGCTAAGTAATCCTATATGAGGGTTCCGTTTTTTCCTTTTGAGGTACTACTACTACTATTTGCGTCCCACTGCTAGGCACAGGCCTCCTCTCACCATGAGAGGGTTCGGGCTATAGTCCCCACGCGGGCCCAGTGCGGATTGGGGACTTCACACACATCTTTGAATTAATTTGCAGATGCGTGCAGGTTTCTTCACGATGTTTTCCTTCACCGAAAAGCCCATGTGGTTAATTCAAATAAAATTTCGCACATAAGAAAAGTTAGAGGTGCGAGCCGGAATCGAACGGTAGGTCGAACCACTAGGCCACGCCACGGCGGCTTTTGAGGTACCTACGGAACATTTAAAATCAAGTTATTAAAACCGATTTGTTCGAGCAATTTTTAGCTGTTTTCTGTATTCGGGATTTTTTACGTGGGTCTTGGAATATTCGGTTTTACTACATTTGGTTGTATTTGGATTTGGTATTTCATTGTTGAATAAAAATACATATTTTTCCGTCTCTACCTTTAATGATGGAGATTTCTGTTGAACTAGATAGATATGTGACATTAGCACGAATAAAATAGTAATTTACGTAACTGCTACATTATAAGGGTCCTTAAAACACGAGAGGGGTTTTATGAAACGAGCTGTGAGGCTAGTTTCATAATAATATCGCACGAGTTTTTTAAGGCCTAATTATGTACAGTTGCATACACTCTACACTCATTTTATAAATCCTCTAAGATGCTTCAGAATATGTCCACAATGGCGGTAATTCGAATGCCTACGTCAATGTCTCACATTCGATTTTCAAAAAGCATAGACTAAATAGAGGCGACATTTGAATTTGGAACAACTTTCACTCTGTTTGACTGAAGAATATAGGCGGGCATTGCTGTTCGAAATTTGAATGCTATTAGACAATCGAATTCGATGGTCTAATACAGCTATTAGAACATATTCACAAATAAGAAATCTGTTCTAACTAAACAGTTTATCTTAACGCTGGTCATAATTTGCGGTTTTGGAACGCATCATAGAGAGTTTATGATATGAGTATAGATAAATTAAATTGCAAATACCTACTCCATGCATCGGTATAAAAAGTGAAAAATAATAACGATGTACACTCATAAAAAATCATTTGTTTGTTCTTAAAAAAACTGTCTTCAGTGTGGTATCAAAAGTTATTATTAATAAGCAGCAAGCGGTAGGTTGTTTTATTCAAAAAAGCTGCGGATTACCATTCGGCGGTTACGATGCCATTTATTTAGAGGTTAAGCAAACTGGCTCCGAACTTTCCAGACCGGCCGGCTGTCGTTACATGCTCTTCAACATATTTAATTTGTTAATGCCACCAATAAATCTCTTATGTCCCGAACTTGAAAAAAAAACACCATAATCAGCCTTTAGGGAAATGTGACAGCTGTAAATTATACCTAACACCTGCCTCCTATGTCTTTCTAAGAAATTATAACCGTTATACAAATCTTACATAGAACCAGTGCAGACACTTTATAAATTAGTTCTCGCTTAATTTAATTGACTTGCTCAGGTTTTCGATTAGGGAATCGGAAACATTTTTTTTTCCCACAATGCGTGGCAAAAAACTAATCATTGATTTGTTATAAACAACCATTTAATTTGTCAATACTCCATTCCGAATTATGGAGTTAATATTGTACAAATTGAGTGACTGAGAGTGAACACAAAAAGTCATGTTTTGCGTATTCGAATAAAAACCTAGTTTTAATAATGAGGATAATTTGTAAACTCAATAAGGTCAACATTTCCGAGTGTATTTCAAATTATAGAGCCTCATTATTATTTCTTATTTAATTATCTTCATTTAGGTTTACTTAAGTAATGAATTAAGTTGAGTAGGGTTAGTTAGGGTTTATTAAAAAGAAGTACAGTCGAGTTCGCCAATATATACACACTTTTGCACCTTACCACGTTGTAATAAGGTCCAAAAGTGTACCTACACATATTAATGAACTCGACTGTACCTATACCTACCTATTTGATATCTAGCTAGATCTTTGGATCTGTAGGTGATAATTACAAAACGAATCGAGAACCGGTCAAGGCAAAATAAGAATCACGGACGACGAGCAAATTTCAATATTTATCTGATAAGCTACCAAATATTGCCTTAAACGTGAATGATTCAATCGCAACCACACATTTTTGAATATAATAGAATTATTATTTATAAGATGACTCAATATTTGTCTAGACTGCAGGTTTTGTTGCATTAATTATAGGCAGTTCCTGTGCGACTGATATTGGCTCCGGTACAAATTGCTTTTTCTGAGATAATTTGTAAAAATAGTTTAAAGTAAGTATAATACGATAAAGATAAAGAAATATTAAAAAAAAGTGTTATAGAAAATTATATTAGGCCAGAAGTTTTTAGCTATTTTATAAACTAAGATCAGGTTTACTAATGCTTGCATATATAACTTAAAAAGTTTAACATAACGGATGATTTAAAAAAATGTTATGTTAGGGCAACGACTTTTTTTACTAAAATAAACTGTATTTTACAGCAAAATTATTATTTTTTCATTGAAATTTTGAATTCTAATTACCTACCTACTCAAAAACTCCGTAGGTAGTTTAAAGTAGGCGAGTGCACAAAAAAATTACACCAAAAATTTGTAAATTATCAGAAGCGTCTCCTTAATGAAATTAGACCAAAAATTGGACTTAATACCAAAATTAAGAAAAATACAATAGGTCTGCTGAAATCTTCAGTATTGTACTGGTAATGAAATGAATCACTTTGAAAATAGACCCTTATTTGTTTAGAACGCTAATTTTATTTCAATCTATTATATAATATTCAAATCCAAGGCGAATCGTTTAACGACATCAATTTATTTAATTAAAGCGATCATAATCTTGAACTTGAACGAATTCGAGTTTCTTGATCTCAAGATTTGTCCCTACGAACCGTACTGGTCGCTAGAACATGAGAAACTCGATCAAAATAAAAATCATTAATTTAATATGCAAATGGCAAATTCACCTCAGGTGGCAAACCTGATCGCCAAATCGCATAGTAACAGACATGTTGTCGCCTAATGGTTTCATTAATCAGATTCATAATACATTCTTTTTACCACCATTTCTCGACCTGCTGAATTTATTAATAAAACTGGTTACGCCTTTAGTTGCAGTCTGGTTACAGTCTGAAAA
Organism: Aethes cnicana; assembly: GCA_963971205.1. Taxonomy (NCBI): domain Eukaryota; kingdom Metazoa; phylum Arthropoda; class Insecta; order Lepidoptera; family Tortricidae; genus Aethes; species Aethes cnicana. The sequence continues at coordinate 8,420,511 of OZ020280.1, forward strand.
TTTTAGCGAGGATGGTTTTTGTGTGGTACCTTTGCCAAAATTTGTTAAAATAAAAGAAAATGGAATTGAATATTACTTAATTTCATCAATGATTGGCTACATTTTAAAAGTTAGGAGAGTAATAAAAATTTATTTATAAGAGCAACTTGGTGATTCTCAGAACTATTTGGAAAGACCGAGTCTGTCTATGATTATTACGTGACAGGAAAATGTAATAAAAGTTCGCATAATTTGAAAAGGTCCGGTTATGTTTTTATAGTTACTTTGAAATCGTTACTACTAATCGACCTACCAATACCTATGTAAATTTCTGAAAAGCTTAAGCATTGCTTAGAGGAAGTAAAATTTCTTGTTCATTACATCCTTGTATAGTCATCCTAGAAAATATTTACACGGACCACACATTATGTCGGTAAAAGTGTTAACCTTTGAATCAAAAAGGGCATTAAGATGGAGTATCCTTTGACACAAAACTGGTGATTACCGTCGTGATATTATTATTTTCCTCGTTTTTGCGTCGCCTATAATTTCTGCTTAAATACTACTTCCGTCCGAGCAATATCTGTCGGCATATTTCCACGTTCGGTTCGGATACATCACAAGAACTCGATAACATTGACAACTGCGGGTGCAATATAATGACTTTTAAATTATTTAACGGAGATAAAAACTCGGCTGACGCCGTCTGTGTAACCTTTCGTTTTTGGCCGACGCCGATACATCGGTAGAACATTTTAAATAGCTTCATTTTTCAAGTTAAATACACCTACCCTTAAATACACCTACTTGCGTAGCAATCAATTGAAAATCCTCAGCGATAACCCGTTACAATATACAAAAAAAAACTATCATGCTTATACCACATTTACGGACCTTGTGGGCTAAAAGTAAACATTCAATCTGCTTAACACATCAATAAAAACAAGTCGTTCGTACAAAACGAAAAACAAAATGCGAGAGTTTACCGAGTCGTCTCACGTTTACGATGCTTTACAACGAAATGATTCTGAACATCGCGTTTTTATCTTGCTTGCGAATGCAAGAAATTTTGCATATGTTTTCGAAGTTCAGTTGGTATAAACTTGGTATGTTTATGGGTGAAGAGTTTAAAAACAGAAACTTAAATAATAACTAAAAACGGCGCTTATTAAGGCATTCACTGCCACTTCTGTTTTACGAACTTTCGTCAGGTGCCACATCTGTCATAAAGGGAACATTGCAACGCACATGTGCGTTCAAGGCACTGCGGGAAAGTCAGCAAAACGCACATAATTATACGTCGGTGGCAGTGAATGCGTTAACTGAATAAACTCCGATTAAATATAAGTATCTGATACGCTTTAAAATTAGCTATTTTAATATCTTCTTCTTCTTTTGGTGCCTCTTCATTTACAGGTTGGGTACCAACCTTTTCGAATCTAGCCTTATCCAGCGCCAGTATAAAGAGCTCTTCAACTGTCTTGATGCCGGTTCACTCCCTGATATTCCGGAGCCATGACATCTTCGCCTCCCAGTTGTCTTTCCGATCATGATAGTTTGAAGAAGCACGTATTGTGGGTTTCTGAGAATTTGTAAGTAAGTGTGTATATTAATTTACTGTTTTATATTTTAGGCCATTTATTAATAGCTGAATATGATCGAATACTTGTAAAAATCGTGCCGAGTCCTGAAGTCCTCTGCGCTGCGCCGGCGTCGCTCCGTCTCCACGGCGGCTCACTGACGGTACTTAAGCCAACGCGCGCGCCCCCAGCCCACATACCGCCAAAGACCGTAGAGCGCGCCGCACGTTGTGCAGCGGATCACGGCATACATTGACGTTTCGTAAATTACCCAGTGAATTTTAGTTACGAATCTCAAGTTAAGTGTTGTGAAAAAGAACTTTAAATATCTTAATATGATGTCCTTAGTGTTGTTTGTTTTGGGAGGGCTCCTTACAACGACAGAGGGTTGCGGCGCTGGAAAAAGTTTGATAAGTAAGTTCACATTGTTTTTTTAATTTAAATCATCCGCCTATCATAAAGCATTTTATAGCAAACATTATAAACTCAATCCTAATTGTAGTCAGATTTAATCCATGTATCATTTAGTATCATTTACATAGAAACAAATTTGTCTGAGATGTTAATAAGTACCTATCAAAATATTATATATTAACAAGTATAACTTTATGTCAACATGTTTCATTTATTAAGATTGATTCTCTGATTAGTTGTGAAACTTGATCTTTTTGATTATTCATTCATAAATTAATCACAAGAATATGACAATTCGATACAAGCTGAGATAATAAGATACATCATGATGTCATATAAAGAACAACTCTTATTCGTTTCACACGTTGGAAATGTTGTGATCGTGTCATTTTTTAGAAATAGGCATGATAGATAAAATCACAGTAATTCAGTCGTTAAGGCAATAAAATCTCCTGCCGCCACCCAGTCTACAGCATCTGAGCGAGTTATCTATCCATGAAAGATGAGTTCATTACCATACTCGTATGGGTCGAGGTCATAAAAATTTATTGACAGACACCTGTTCTAACACACCGGTCACAATAAATCAGATAAATCCGACTCATTATGTGACAAGTATTGAGATTGTAGACAAAATGTAGGACCTTGACACTTGATTTCAACTTTGAGAACATCTAATCGATATGAATACGAATTAATTTTATCACTCCGAACAACGATGACACATGAAATCATGAAACTAATGGATTTGTTCGTTTGTTTAAGGTTCAGGAGGATTGTCGGCACTCGAGAAGCAAACTATCGTAGATGCGCACAATCGCCTCCGGCAGAGCATTGCTCTGGGGCAGGTCCACAGCCAGCCGCCAGCTGCTAACATGATGGAAATGGTAAGGACACTCAGTAGGGCAACGCACCAAGATCGATTATTTAAATGGATTAATCAGTGTAATCCAAAATAATTACAAAATTTGCCTAAAAATTAATTCAATCGATGCGATACGAATTCAACGAACATGCAAAAACGAAAGAGTTCGGCTTAAATTTACAATTTAAATGCGATTTAAGCGTCATTATTTATCGTACAGTATTTTAGAACTCCCGCGGCTTTATCTCTGTCGCCTGACGAATACCTACGCTTCGTTTTTTACCAGGTGTGGGATGATGAGTTGGCCGCCACAGCACAGCGCTGGGCAGACCAATGCACTCCCGCGCACGACCACGCCGCCCAGCGCGACGTGGGTCGCTTCCCGGTGGGTCAGAACCTCGCCGCCACGTGGACGACTCGTCCCCCGTCCGAGCCGAAAGACTCCCAGCCCGACTTCATGAGGCAAATCAACGCTTGGTACGACGAAGTCCGCATATTCGGATTCAAGCCTATCAGCGGAGGACACGGCACGGGGCATTACTCCCAGGTAAAGATTATATAATTAGCTCTCCTTCTCTCTTATGTATTAGTTTTACTGTGTATAATAAGTATGCTTTCATTTGACAATAATAACATACTTAAGTGATGGTCCAAGGTAGAACACGCTTATCCAGAAGATGCCTATCCACCCTTGATTATAGGAACTGAAGTGCTTCCCATTACCCTTTAGGTACCCTGTTTACTGTTTAACCTGTATCCACAAAGTTACAAGGTTCGGCCTCCCCGAAAGCACTGCAGCCCTTACGGTCTTGGATAATTTATGATACTCTAATAAATCAGCACTGGAATCTCAATACAATGATCTTTGAAACGAGTAAGACTTATGGAAGTGGCTTTTCTTCAACAGTTGGTTTGGGGCGAGACATCTCACGTCGGCTGCGGCTTCACGTTCTACTACGACCCCTCAAGAGGCTACACCAAGCTGTATGTCTGCAACTACGGTCCTGGAGGCAACGTAATCGGGGCCAACCCTTACGAAAAGGGCTACCCCGCATGCAGCAACTTCGGACTTGCTGACTCCAGGAAATACTCTGGCCTATGCGGTAAGAATCATATCTATTACCTGTTTCGATATCAAAAGAGCAAATGTAATCCTAATCAATTTTTTTTTTACTGTGTAAATACTTATCATACATTTTATATTCTCCACAGCAACCAGCAGTTACACTGCTTCTTCGAGCTACCAGACGGTCGACAACAGCAACAGTTTCATCACAAACGTCATCCCCGATAGCACCGGCCAGACCTACAACTACCAGTTCGCCAATCAATTCAGCAACCAGTACAACAACCAGTTCAGCAACCAATATCAGTACCAGTACCAACAACCCACCTACTATACCACGAAAACGGAAACGTCGACTTTAAGACCCTTCATCAGCCTCTTCAAGTCGGCGTCCAATCTCTTCACTCAGCCCAAATCACGAGGCTTCAAATTTGGTACTGTATATTTATAAGACGTCAAATTTATCTAGACGTAGTAATAGCAGTATTTTATAAATTATTGTGACAGTTGTGTTACTCGACTGATTATTCGAAACTGTCTATACATTTTCGGAGATTCTTGTAGTTAATATTGTTATTCCTTGGTTTTACAAGGAACTTTCACTAAGACATATTTTAAGCATTATCTTATTGGGCTTCAAATATTGTGAAGTTAGAGATTATGTTAGATAAATCAGGTGCTGTCATGAACGACCTTCAAGTATTAGCGAAGAGCAGGCGTGAGTTGTTGGGTGAAATAAATTAATTTTCTATATTTTTTTGTATATTATTTCATAACATAGGTACCTACTTCGGCCAAAATATTTGTCTGATCATATTTTCTTCTTAACACGTTTACATTAAACAGCTGATAGTGTGAATCACGTGGCGATAAAAATAGTAATTAAAAAGCGATGTTTTTCTCACATTACAATGTGAATACTTATTTACTCGTACATGTGGAAGAATGAAACGCAATGCGATTTGAAACATACAAATCGTCGTCTTAATGGAATTTTAAAAGTAAATAGGTATTATAAATATGAAAGAGATGAGGTGTTAATTAAAAAAAAACTTTAGTGACAACTTTACGGCATACTCGCTTCACTTTGTATCATCATAAAAATATAAACAGAATCACGATCCGTTGTACAGGTGGGCCATAATTTTTGGCACTCAAAAGTTCAAAAGTTTCAGAAAACTTGAATAAAAATATAAAAGTACCTACTTGCAAAAAATGAAATGTTGATAATTTATTGAACGCAAAGAACATGTAGGTAATGTTGAAACACGAGAATGATTATTTTTGATGCTTCAGCTACTTGAATTTGAATGATATAAAAGCAGAACCTCGATGCAATAAGATAGAGCAACATGCAATATTTCAAACTTGATGCAACTTTATTGTGCGTCAAAGAAACACTACAAAAGCACACAGAAATTGATTTGAATAGATTGAAAGTAATCTGCCATAATTACGGGTGTAAATGTAAAGTGACGCCCGAAATCTATTTCTCCAGTGTCTTGCAAAGCCGGGTGTGTGAAGCGAGTATTTAATTACCAAGCGAAGAAGCTGTTTATAATCATGAAATGTGGTTGTGGATGAAAATGACAAAATCTTTAAACAAATGATGAATATATAATATTATAAATGCGAAAGTAACTCTGTCTGTCTGTCTGTCTGTTACCTCTTCAAGCTTCAACCGGTAGACCGATTGCGATGAAATTTGGCATGGAGATAGTTGGGGTCCCGGGAAAAGCCATAGGCTACTTTTCATCCCGGAGAAACCCGTAGTTCCCGCGGGAACGTGATAACCGAATCCCACGCGGGCGAATTCGCGGGCAGAAGCTAGTATTTAATAATTACATTAAAACTATGAGTTTCGAATAATATGTACATAAAATAATTATATTGTACAATTACACGAAGTTCTGAAGGTAATTTGTGTTAAAATACATACCTAATTCTCTGATTTTTGCTATACTCGTATTAAAACAGTTGTTGCATAAGAAACACGTTTTGTAGCCGATAATGAACCTGACTTCGCGGCCTTCTTTGGACTTCTGCCTATAAACTTTTTGACCTCTCTCAAATTAAAAATGCGTAGGTATGTATTCTAACGTAAGAAATATTAGCAAGATCAAGTGTAAGTAAACAGTTCGTTCAACTGTAAGTAATTTTTACCCTACTTAATAATAATACACTTAATCATTTTGCCCTTAAAGTATCCATTAGTCAGCTCTAAAGCAAACTAAATGGATTTAGAAGGTCCTTTGTTGGTAAACATAGACAAAGTCGGAATGGCAAATTTTAGCACGTCAGATATGTAAACCCTACTTGTGTGTGTGATTAATAATTTACCACTTGGTGGAATTAATCACCTCTCAGGACAGTTACGTAATGTCCAGAACACACAGATCATACGATGCAATAAACCAGTTTCCGAGATTATACAAAATTAATTGCCCAAAGTTTTTCGGTATATCTAGACGATTTTCTTCGTCACAATATTTTTTGCAGCTCAATAGATAGAATCAATAATATTAGATAGGTAGTTCGCATAATTTAGCGGAAATCGAAACCGAGACGACAATTTACTAACTAAGTATTAATAATTCAGGTAGTTCCTTCGTTTTCCTACTTGATTTGTGTTTAATGCACGTTTATTTCTTTCTATCTTTATTTATTTATCCAAGCGATCTCAGAAACGGCTGTAACGATTTGGATGAAATTTGGAATAGGGGCGACAAATCGATCTCTATCTCGAGGGCTCATATCCGAGAAAACTCGGTTTAGCTATTTTCATCCGAGCAAAGCTCGACCGCCGACAGGTACTTTATTATCTGAATGGCAATCTGAATCTGAATCTGAATGTTGAAATGTTCTTGATGTAAATTAAAATTTTCGACAATTCACAATGTCATTGCATTAGAAATTCTATGGAAAATATATCTGAATTTTAATTTTAATTTTTACCATAAAATATCAGCGTTAGAAACGTTTAACCTTCACTCCTCCGTTGACAATGACCGCAGCTCTTGAACTTGAAGTTATAGGAGACAGTTAACTATGTACTGTGAATTTTAGCCGAATCCTAATATTTCGGCCGCCAGACGCACGTGTTTCTGTGTGTTGATCATTTATCACCCAAACTCCAATAACGAAAGAACATGCTAAGTGTAACAAAATTGACGACACACCTACGTACGTTATTGTTACTAAGTATCAACATAATAAGATTCATAAAATGTAGTTACTACATGGTTTGTTTGAGTGTAAAATTAGCGGCGTGGGACTTCGCGACTTGGTTGATGATAGAGGACCCTGGCATTACGTCTACTTTGTCCCACGATATTTATTTATGCAGTTATTCAATGACTTTTATTTATTTTAAGACATCTATCTTAGTTATCTGCACGCGACACGGACGCAAAATAATAATAAATAAATAAATAAATTTTATTCAGTAGATAAGTTTATACAATATTTCATAAAATTACACTAGGCGTTTATGATATCTTAATTAACTGACAAAGGTATAAATAATCTAAATGCGGCGAAAACATTACCTACTTCTGTAATGTAACTCCTGAGCTAGGGTAAACCTGTGCTTCAGGCAGAAGAAGGTCTTAAATATTTATTTCAAATAACTTATATATTAAACATTCCCCTGGAAACATATTAACAAAGTTATATCTACAGTACCTACAAGCTAATTTTCTATAACTAGGTACTTATTATTTAATTATAAATAAAAGTTGCTCTGTATCATCGTAGGACAATTTTTGAAGAGCTTCCTTAAGAGTATTCTTAACTTTATTATAACATACACTTTGAAATTCAAGTAAGACTGTTACCTAGCAGATCGAATAGAATGACATGGCAGCCGACGCTGCAGGGATTCGGTGGTATTTGATCGCATTCTACCGCATTCGATCGCATGCCGCTGAATTTCATTGAATCGGTTGGAGGTTGGTGGTCTTTGAGCGAAGTAGTGGCCAGCCCTTTGGTTGAATCGATGAGGCGGGCAGACAAATCCTTCAAAGGCGACATGCGCTGGGCCCCCAAATCCCCAAAGTTTCGACCCCAAAAGCCGCAAACATGTAGCTACTACGCAGTGTAGCACATTTGCGGCGTTTGAGGTGTTCACCCGAAGATGCCGCTGCATCAGCACTGGTTTTGGTGCTCGGAATATGGGACGGCGCTAGGGTGTCTACCTTAAGTAGCATCCCAGATAAGGGGCCGACCCAATGGGTACTCCGACCCTCTACTAAGTCTCCAAGTGCTAATTTAATCAAAAACATTTTTTTTCTAGTCTTAAACTATTCCTACTAACGATAAATTAAGCTAATTTTTATAAGCTAATTTGACCATCAAATACACTAGGTATTTGCCGAAATCAATCCGAAGTCGCCTGTATCACATAGACCATTGATTTATGATTTAATGCCTCTTAAAAAAACTTCAATCAAACTCCGACAGCCTGTGAAGTCGGTGTCAAGTTCCCTATAGATTTAGGTGGGTTCACTTGACACCGACTTGACACAGGCTGCCGGAGGATTTTTTTTTTGGCTGCTTTGTACAAATATGGATACAACGGGACGTAAATATCAATGTAGTCATTGAAACTGATGCCAAAATCATACACGTGCTAACAAATTTTGAGGAATTTCCAAATTTTTTCATGGATCCCATCATCAAAACTGAACCAAATTAAAATTGGACTACCTTGGAAGTACACCTTTCTAATTATAAAAGAATCATCGCAATCGGTTAGTAATTGACGAAATTATGCGTGGTCATACATTAAAAAAAACATACCTACTTACGCCTCGAATTGAGAACCTCCTCCGTTTTTTCGTCGGTTGAAAACTGCAAGAAAGACAGCCACAATTTTATTAACGTAGCATATCCATGGAAATAGTTATAGGTACTATCAGATAAGTTAGCTTCATGAGCCTATCACAGTGAAAGTTAATAAGTAGTGATAACCGGCTACGTAACTCGCCTGTTCCGTTTCCCGTACTATTTGAAAACCTAAGTTTCAACCTATCTGCATTGGCACACATAATTATATCGTCTATATATAAATTACATGCAACTTTATGGTAACCGAAATGTTAAATAACTAAATTTTAACCTAAATCATCGATACAGTTCATAATATTAGATATAGAAAAACTTCTAAATGATGATAAATATGTATTTAGATGATGTTAAAAGAAAAAATAAGCATGTACTTTTTAAATTTCTGTTAGGATGTAAAATATAAATACTTTATTCAGCAAATAGGCCTCTAATAGCCACTTTTACACGTCAATTTTATTTTACATAAGAATTCAGAGTACCGTAACTAATAGGAATATTCGACACATACCTAAAGTAATGAAAACATGGCACCAGCAATCCATATCATAAAAGACGTAGGTAGGTACATCACCACACTGCTAAGGACGACAGTATACTTACTAGGTATTTGGTATAAAGTAGAAAATGTGACGGTGAAGGAACATTTACAGTTAAGTGGAATTTGATCTCTGTTACAAGGCTGAAGAAGTTCTGTAATCGGCTGTAAAATAATATTTCCCATGGGGAGTAATTTAAAACAATGCCGCTACTGCACTGACAATAATTGTGTTTCGATTCAATTATAAATCATCCACATAGGTACTAGACTCCTGACTTGTCTATTGTCTGCACCATGTAGTCACTGTAGGCTACAGTTGTAGCGGGTATCCATAACTTACGACAAGTGTGAATAACGCCATAACGCCATCTATCTAAATACTGCGATACTGCAAAGTCAACCTATGTATGAACTGTGTATCTTTAAGGAAGCAAGTTAACAGAAAACTCATCGCAAATCAGTTTTCTCGAGAAGCTTGTCTGACGCACTAGTTCTAAAGGCGCTTCACAGATGGCGTAGTATCAAGAAAAGCTAGTACAAGTACCAAAAATAAGGGTCTAATTAGGTGTTTAAGTTTTATTTTTTATTTGTAACGCAAATTGATAATTATAATTGATCTTTATTATTAGCTGTAAAACTGTTAATTTCAAGGAGATTTTATTAAATTAACCTTAGGTATTTAGGGTCATTTTGCAACAAAAAGCAACTTTTAACTCCTACAATTAACGGCTTTGCATGCAGAGGAGTTAGGGTGTCGTTCTTAAAAAAAAATTAAGTCAAAAACCATCCATCTCGACCTTAAATCTCACATTTGTACAGTCATACACTTGGCTATTTAGTGCTGCTGGATTATCCATCACTTACGGAATATCCTGTAGACAGACAGAGTTAGTTTCGCATTTATTTGTAATTTTAGTATGGGTTCGGTAAACTCATGGATCCTTTCATATCTTCCATTAAGGCGGTTTATAGACCCAGCTCAGCCGTCACTGTCACTCGCCCGATTTAGTTACTTTTTAACACGTTTTAATTTCTATAAAAATACCGTCTAAAAAAATGGCATTTATAAAGCTGTCGATGTATGCATATAATATGGATATTTTTTGTGTTATAATTAGTTTTACACTGTTTGATATAATAAACTGGAGTAAAGTTGGACTAGCGGTCCGAGTTAGAGGTTACTTTGGAATTAAATTGTATCGAGCGAAGTTTCGTGAAACGTGTATCGAAAGCTGTCTATGGAAGGATGATATAATCAAATATAACATATGTTTTTTTCATATTTTTAACTTTTAACATTTCTTAGAAAAGTATGATCTTAAATGAGCAATTTGACGATGCTGGGTCAGGGAAGGGCCTTAATTGTGATTCACGATCTGAGTACCTCTAGCGAATGGGTCTATTCTAAAGCTATACTAAAATAAAACAAATATAATGATGTAGAGTAATTAGTGACGCGTAACCATTTCAGCGTTTTTCTGTCAAAAAACTGTTTCAATTGCTATTGAGTGCGTAAAGATCGCTTGCCAAAGATCGGAAATGCATCATCATCAGTACCTACCTACGGTACTGAACCGAGTCCCTCAATTTATAAGGCTTTACCGACCTTACTGTTGTGTGATCTACATACAAATATAAATACATAATAACTACATAGGGAACGTAATTGAATAAGATAGCAGAAACTATAAGGAACGGCCCCATTACCCGTAATCAATCTGGCCGAAAGATATCAATATTACGCTTATTACCCCATCTATAAGATCCACTAATAATTATGCCATCAGAATAAGTCCCTATTCGAACAGAATAGGGGCTTTGTTCGCGGTAATAGTGTTCCACCTATTAATATTTATGTTTATGTGGTTAGTTATATTTGTAGAAGTAAATGCGTAGGTAGTATTTAGCTGACATTTATTTATAAGACGTTGTAAGTTAAATTAAATCGGTAAACTGTTCGAAAATTTTCGTTAGCATGTTTATAGTACATTACAGACCTAGGGTGGTGAATTCGTAAACGTCCCAGATCGCAGGTTTCTGTGGCCCGAGCCGAAGGTGAGGGCCATAAATATGCGATCTGGGGGCTTTACGAATTACCGCCCGTGGTTTGTCAAAAGTTTTACATCTTGCCTTGGCCAAGAAGTGAGATTTTCTCTCCGCGTAGCGGGCAGAAAATCCCACTTTACGGCCAAGGGTGATGTAAACTAATTTATAGTTTAACTCACTTCGTCCGCGTGGAATTCGGTTATGGCCTTCCATGCTTTTCGGCGGAACTGAGCCTATGTCCTTCCCCGAAACTCCAAATGTCTCCACACCAAATTTCATTTAAACCAGTCCAGCGGTTTAAGCGTGAAGAGCTAACAGACAGATAGAATTACTTTCTTATTCATAATATTAGTATGGATTTCATTAATTAGCACAAATTGGTCAATACTTGGGCTCTATTCGAAGTGTTACATAGGGAAAGGGAGATACCCAATCCCTGCGCTCACGCGTCACGGGGTGCTCAAATTGAGCTTTAAATCTAGAGTGCGCCACGATGCGTAAGCGCAGGGTGATATGGTTTAGATGGTTTGTTTTCATCGGCCATTAATCCTGCGAGAAATGTGCCCCGCCCACTGCTACCACTAACATATTATATAAATACTAGCTTCTGCTCCCGACTTCGCCCGCGTGGAAATCAGTTATGGCGTTCCCGCGAGAACTATGCGTTTATCCGCGATGAAAAGTAGCCATGTTCTTTCCCGGGACCCCAACTATCTCCATGCCAAATTTCATCTCAATCGGTCCAGCGGTTGAAGCGTGAAGAGGTAACAGTCAGACAGACAGCCAGAGTTACTTTCGCATTTATAATACTCGTATTAATATGGATATGGATTAATATTGAGCGTCTTAGGTAGCTATGAGTGACGTTGGGGCATACGCATAATGACGTTAATTGGAAGGTTTTATTCAAAAAAATTCCAGCACCTTGAAGAAAAGGTAATTGCTGGCCGATCTTAATTTCCTTCACCACTATAAACATTTCAACGTTCTCCTTTCATTAACGTCGGTGAGGAAATTAACTTTCAATTCCTTCTGTCTAAGGTATTATTCCTTTTGTGTTTAATTCAAGGGTTAATTTTTCTGCGGTAAAGAACATCAAAGTTGATGAGGAGAATTCTAATTTTAAGACGCCGACATTTTGAAATTATGCAGACGTTTATCGGCTATAATATATAACAGGTATATCGGTGCTTTGCAGTATTACTAGTCTAGTAGGCCACCACGGCAATTCAATTTGAATAACACTGTGTTTTTCGGTGAAGGAATACATCGTGAGGAAAACTGTACGCATCCGCGAAGTAATTCAAGGATGTGTGTGAAGTCCCCAATCCGCACTGAGACCTTGTGGGGACGACGGCCCAAACCCTCTTGTGATGAGAGGAAACCGGTGCCCCGCAGTGGGAAGTAGAATAGGCTATTGTTGGTTGGTCGCTTGGGTTCTCTTCGTTTAAACTTATAAATGAAAAAATAAATGCAGTCCTTCGTCTGCGGGGTGCACTAAAATAAAAACCCGACCGGTTATAGATGAATAAATAGAAAACTCAATTTCCTGTACAGGAACGGCATACAAAATATCAGCATTGAACAACGTTTGCACACTATATGACTCTGGTCATAGCGGGCCATTTCAAAACGGAAGCACGTACCATACCTATAGGTACCTATTATGTTTTATATACACGGTGGGTCAGAAAATATGGCAAATAATTAACCCACAGTATCGGCTATCGATTCTAAGTATATTGTAAGGTCTTAAATTTTTTCTGAGTTGGTAAAAAAAAAATTGTATATGAGATTGGTTGTGTGAGCGACGCCTGAATCCTATACAAAATGTTTTTTTTTACCAACTCGAAAAAATTTTAAGACCTATACAATATACTTAGAATCGATAGCCGATACTGTGGGTTAATTATTTGCCATATTTTCTGACCCACCGTGTATATATGTATACTAGGTATATGTATACATAATAGGGTAAGTGTAAGGTAAGTCTAGGTAAGTGACTTCATATGCACGTTTAAGTCCTTTGATCTGAACACTTTAGAGAGTTGTTTTTAGAGTGTATTCAATTTACAGTTAAATATTTTTATTTTTGTTGAAGATAGCAACTTGACCACCATCTTACCTGCAATGTCTACGATGGAACGTACCTTCCCAGAAAAGACCTGTGCGCTCTAGACTTGGAAATGTCCATGGTGATCATAATATATACACGGTGGGTCGGAAACTATGGCAAATAATTAACCCACAGTATCGGCTATCGATTCTAAGTATATTGTATAGGTTTTTAATTTTTTTTGAGTTGGTAAAAAAAACATTGTATAGGATTCAGGCGTCACTCACACAACCAATTAAAAAAATAATAAAGACCTATACAATATACTTAGAATCACTAGCCGATACGGTGGGTTAATTATTTGCCAATTAGATTAATGGACACAGTAAGTAATATTATCTTTTTTTATATCATTGGTAAAGGCAAACGAGCGCACAGCCCAATAAGTGGTCACTGCGGCCCATGGACACCGAAATTATATGATCCCCCATTAGGAAACCATAGGATCTCGAATGCGTTGCCTACCCTGAGGCCTAAGATAGAATGCCTCTGTGCCAGAAATTTCACCGGCTGCCTTAACCCCCTACCGGAACACAACAGTGCGAGCACTGCTATTTGGCGACAGGTTAGCGGGGAAAGACGGTGATACCGCCCCGGACGGGCCTAGCACCAGGCCCTACTACTAGCCAATCGTGATAGTTCAGTAGAGGGTATAAAAGGATTGCACTAGATTAGACTTTTCTACTATAAATATAACTACCCTCTAACCTTAAATGTAGGTATGTACCCGAAATGATCCCGAAGTATTGTTACACTTAATTGTCAAGGTCGCAAGGAGTATTGTTATCACTCTTACTATAAAACAAAGTCGCTTCCTGCGGTCTGAATGTCTCTATGTATGCTTAGATCTTTAAAACTACGCAACGGATTTTGATGCGGTTTTTTTCAATAGATAGTGATTCAAAAGGAAGGTTTTAGTATGTAATTTGTTATAGAGTAACGCTCAATTCCCGCAGGCTATGGCCGAATTCCACGCGGACGAAGTCGCGGGCAGAAGCTAACTTAGTACGATATAAACATTCTATACCTATAAAAAGTCGAAATCGATATTTTTTAGATGAATTCACATAATTAGATACACCCTATCCAGAATTTTGAAAACAAATTGAACTTATTTATATCACATCACATGTAGCTAGGTACAGTCAGCAGCAGAAGTAGATAAGCTGTCCAGGTGTTCAAAATGACCTACACACGACCTTATTCTTAAGACGTTAAGGGCGTGTGTAGGTCATTTTGAACACCTGGAGAGCTTATCTACTTCTGCTGCTGACACAGGCGACAGCGGATTGAAGTCGTGCCAATTTTAGTTTTCCGTCCAAAATAGGGCCTCGCGTTAAGGAATTATTTTACCAATTAGGCTCGCGACACATGATGTCTATGATGTGAATGTGTATGATGTGAAATGTGAATAATTCCAAAAGCTTTATATACGCGATTAAAATCCTTATTCCCAAAACAACCTACTTACCTTATAAAAAATTAATCAAACGAAATTTAGTTTCAAAAGCTTTAATTCCACGATAAGAATCCCTCTTCCTTAAAGTACCCACTTACCTTATAAAAAAAAAAAGCCAAATAACTGCGATATTCCATCCTACTATGGAATTTCGCAATTATTTGGCTCCCAAAATTTATCGTCACTTCCTGGGATTGGGCAAACGCGGATTATACGCATTTTAGGATCAAATAAACGGTTTTAAAATGATTTCCAGCTCACTGGAAATTAATTGATAGAAAAAAAAAACATTGACTACAAATCAATAAAGGTATTTTAGTAAAAAATAATAGGATGTGACACGTGAACTGTCATAGAAATATCTACGTTGGTGAGTAGGTAAAACTATGGAGTGTGGAATGTGTCTTGTTAAGGAGCGCAATGTTATATAGTGAAACAGTTAAAAACGTGTCCAGCGGATTTGATAATCAACAAAATAACACACTCTCCTCATAACCGTTTTCGCTGCGTTTTCGCCTCAGCAGCGCCATCTGAAGGCGCTACTACAGACTATCCGCCTAGAGGTGGCTTGACTGAAGTTGCGACCGCAGCGCCCCCAACCTACCCGATTTGGTGTACACCTTTGAAACTATACAGATTGCGCTCTTTTACTTCAACCCTCCATAGGTAAAACTTTTAGGCCCTAAGGGTGTTGGCAGCTGTCAAATATTAGCTAAATCTCGCCGACTATAATGCTGAATAGGACTCGGTTTATTTAAGCTTAGGTTAAACTTAATCCCACGCGTAACCCTTATTAATTGAGTAGATGATTCAAAACGACCGATTAAGCAGGTAATTCACACACACACAGCACACGTGTAACTTTGGGAAATTAAGTAGGTGCACGTAATAATCTCATGACGCATGAAGTCATAGACATAAATAATACTTCGTATGGACCCGGCCTAACGTAGATACATGTCATGTTTCCCCACTTCATTGGTGTCCAATCCAAAGTTAAACTTATATCGTGACACTAAAGCTGGGTCACATTTTTTCAACAACGAGACGAGTTTTTAGATACTGAGAAACAGTTTCGAAAAAAGTTTTTTTAAAAACGCTTATTGTCACGCACGCTCGGTGACAGAACTTTGGATTGGACACCGTGGAAGTGGGGACATATTACGTGTACGTTAGACCGGGTCTATATTATTTACGTCTATGCATGAAGTATAATTTACATTTAATAACAAAATAACTACAAAATAATGAGGGATTCTCGCGTGCGCGGCCGTAATTCACACTTTTGCTTTGATTATGTGCCCTCGCATTATCAATTCAATCACGCCTATGAATAATAATGTCACGGGAGCGTGGGTAATTTGACACCAAGAGTTCGCCAAATAATAATTAATTTTTTTTTTTTTAGTTAATAATGTCGGACTCGGACTCGCGCACGAAGGGTTCCGTACTATTATCTATTAAATCGGCAAAAAATCATGTCTGTTATATGGGAGACCCCTTAAATATTTATTTCATTCTGTTTTTTATTACTTATTTGTTGTTATAGCGGCAACAGAAATACATCATCTGTGAAAATTTCAACTGTCTAACTATCACGGTTCATGAGATACAGCATGATGACAGACGGAAAGACAGACAGGTGGATAGCGGTGTCTTAGTAATAGGGTCCCGTTTTACCCTTTTGGATACGGAACCCTAAAAAACAATATTTTCACTGAAGTTCACGCTAGTTTAAATATCTGTCTGAATTAAATGAAAGGGCCACCTGTCAAATCTTGTTTTATTTATATGAAGGGGGACCGAGTTATTTTTATCTATTTTCGACACCACCACCACCACAATAAGTAACACAAAGTTAGTAAGTAAAGACCACGGAAGTATGGATAGCAAATAACAGCCATAAAAAACTAATATTATTGTTGTAAAAACGAACGAAAAAATTATGCATGCAATTGCATAGGTTAATTTTTCAAATTATTTAACACCTTCAAAGTCGCGGCAACCCTGGCTGGCACTTTTTTCGGTGTCGCAACTAATAAAATATTCTCCACTAATAAACAATCAAGCGCGAAAAGCTGACGAAATTATATACACTTAACCCGCCACTTGCGCAGGCGACGCACGTATTAGCAAGCTGGGAACATAAATAACGAGCGCAACAATTTACCTACGCACAGATTTGTTACCACAGAACGTAACAACTGTAAGCAAATTAATTTGAAACTAAAAAAGTTATTTTATCACCGAACAGATTTTCACCCGTGTTGTCATCCTCGTAACACAAGAAGGGATTTAAGTAGGCGGTACCTAATTTGGAAGTTATTTTCAACGCCATCTACGAGAAAATTGACATCAAATACCTTGTTCACCTAAAAATTAAACTCGAGAACAATTTCAATTCAATTCAATCATTTATTCAGCAAATTGGCCACATAGGGGCACATTTACACGTCAGAAAAAGAATTTACCAGCGCTTCCTAAACATTCAATCGTAAGAATAAAAGTTAATTTTTGACAAATGAACTCAATTCATATAAAGTTGGAGCATTATTTTCGCAATGTTTTGGGGCCTGAAGTAATTTGATATTATTGGCTCAGATTGATCAGATATTAAAACCTGCTCTGCTGACTATAATAATTTCGTTACTTATTATTTATTTATTTCAAGCGAATATTAGCCCTGAGCCCAGTATAGGTACTGGGTCGATTTCTGATGAGATAATACATGCCTACTGTCAAATATTTAATTATGAACGAATTTAAGCCCTAAAACATTGTTAGTACATAGGTAGGTACCTAGTATTCTCCGCCATCTTAGGTACGACTTACGAGTAAAGCTATTCGTATAACATGGTTGCAAACAATACAGAATAAATAAATGAATATACCAGGATGAGACGTAATTCCACTATTTACTTACCTACCTACCTGCTACTGCAAAGGTGGTATTATTAGAAATAAGTCAATATTCTACTATAAAAATGTTGTATCTGTTAGCTACCTCATCTATGCGAGGGTGGAGGTATTCTTACAGCTGTTTAGTTTGTTCAATATACCAGAGCGATACGTGCCGCGAATCCGCTGCCGACGGAACCCTGCTTTATGATGCGGTTGACTTCACCGTATTGCCTGTAACTCTACGAATGTTATATCACAATTTTATAAGACTCCTTAGCTTCCATTTCGTGTACAAAATGGAAGCTATGGAGTCGTTTTGGTGATTCGATGTGTTACTACTTGAGCGAGACACATATTATAGTATCTGCTGACGACTTTGAGGCTGACGATCAACTATAAACACGTTTCTCTTTTACTGTCACTGAATCTATCTTAAAAAGGTCCCAATGAATTAGGTTTTAAGGATTTGTAATCTTGTTCTTTTTACAGCTACATCATTTTTGTTACCCCCTATTTTATTTTGAAAACATTCCTAATAGTATTTGTAATGGTAATTTTATTGTTCTGCATTCCATTTATAAAATTTTCGCAGCAGTTGGGACGTAAATAGGCTGAAGTAGGTAGTACAAGTTTGAGGGAAGTATGGACCCACCTAAGTAGGAATGTAGAATGTTGGATGAAGAAATTACCTACAGTGACGTACCTACCTAACGAGTGGATGGTTTTGACATGGCCGACGCTAAAACTGTATAACAAGTATTATAATAGTAATTGTCGATAGAAATACGAGTAACACGTTAAAAAGGGACAAATATGTCCCTGCTGAGGTCATACTTTATTTCATTACGTCCTATTCAATTTCAAAGGGAAGAACTTTGAATAGGACGTTATTACTATTACAATACTTGTTATACAGTTTTAGTGTCGGCCATCTCAAAACCATCCACTCGTTAGGTAGGTACGTCACTGTAGGTAATTTCTTCATCCAACATTCTACATTCCTACTTAGGTGGGTACATACTTACCTCAAACTTCTACTACCTACTTCAGCCTATTTACGTCCCAACAGCTGCCAAATTTTTATAAATGTGCGATTTAATTCGATTCCACATAAAAAAAACCGGCCAAGTGCGTGTCGGGCCACGCGCAAATTATAGGGTTCCGAAGTTGACGATGCCCACAGTACCTTTCTAAGACTTACTAGCATCTAGCTAGCCTGTGGTATGACGTGCCCGCCCGACGCGCCTGCCGCTCGAGAAAAATCATTGGTTTTTTAATCATTTCATAAGTTGGTCGACTATGACTCGTAAGTTTGTACAGCCTACTTAGCTGCGATAGTTTTCATTTCAACTACGTTATATATGCCATAACCGTGATTTTTTCCAGCCATCCAAATACCACCATTTAGCTGGCAGGGGGGGGGGACACGTGACTCTAACAAAAAATAGCACTTTAAAGCTTAATATTTCACAAACGCATCACTTAATCAAAAAATGGTTTTAACAAACCCACAATATTTTTTTAAGACCTATTCAACGATATGCCGCACCATGGGGTACGCAAGAAAAAAAAAACATCCCCACTTTACGAGTACCCTATAAAAAATATATTTCAAAATTTTATTGTACCACTTTTTCAGCGTAACTAATATGTATATTCATGCCAAATTACAGCTTTCTAGAACTAAGCATCTCCGAGCAATAGTGCGGACAGACGGACGGACGGACGGACGGACGGACGGACGGACGGACGGACATGGCGAAACTATAAGGGTTCCTAGTGGACTTCGGAACCCTAAAAAGCGCTACAAAATGCCGTAGAATCACTTCTTTGCAGATTTCTCTGAGCGCCGTACGTTTGCGAGATAACGACCTTGCTTCTTCCTTTGCCGTTTGAGATGGTCGTGTGGCACTTACTTTGAGCTGTTTCATTCATTATCATTGATAGAAGGAAACCCCTAGGCTTGAATAATTTCATTTTTATACAAATTGTTTCTATCATAACTGGGGTAATTAGTAATCGCTTTCGGAGTACCGAGCTGTTTTATGGCGATCACTTGTTGTTCCAATATCGAAAATTATTTGTACCTATTGATTTTGGAGATATCTTTTTCTAGCATGACTATTGATTTATTTTTTAAACTGTATTCCACTCGATACAAATAAAAGTCGTCCCAAAGTTGCGCTAAACCTGATGCAGACCTGTTGTTCCAATGTCTATCATCGACTTTTATTATCATCACTGAATATCAGCCGATAGACGTCCACTGCTGGACATAATTCTCCCCGAAGGCTCAACATCATCGACTATATTTTCTGAAACTTCTGATATGACTTTACAAAAACAAGGCACTAATATTTTATTTACTGTTGACAATAATCATTATGAAATATCTACATTGATTCAAACACATGCACACAGCATTAATCAGTTAAAGATAAATGTACCTAATAATTATACTGTAACATATTCTTGAACCATGATAGAATAAATCAACAGAGGCTGAAATATCTAAAGTTGAAAACAAACGATTCGTTTAGGAAACTTTGTAGCGAAACGTATGATTTTAAGATATAAAGTTGTGAGTGAGCCTTTCATCAACCACGCGCGCCTTTCGGTAACCAGAGTTCCTCAAAGGCTAACTAACCCGCGCTACGCCACGCCACCCGACGTGTACTTGCCGTGCCTGTTTAAACTTTCCTAAACCAAATTGGCTGAATGTAAGTTCTGAAAAGCAGCAGTTTTGATTGAGTAATTATTTATAGAAGAAGAGTAAGTACATGGAATTTTATTTACTAGATCATAATCGAATATAATCGTACCGTATATGCGTATATTCTACATAGTTTCAACATAATAATAACCTATCCCAGTAACAAGCACGTACGCAAAGGTCAATAACAATAACACTACTATAACTCAACATAAACCCCAGCAAAAGAATCCAAGTCAAAAATGTAATAAGGCAATTTTCTTGAAAATCCCTAAACGTAATAATGTGCCGAAAACGTTTTCTAAATTTACACATATTGTGCTCGGCGGAATCGACGGCGTCGCGTGCGATCGGAATACGCAATGGGGCGAAACACCAAAGAATTACAGGCCACGATGCCAGATAAATAAAAGATTATTATCTTGTTTTTATACCCGTTCTTCGAGCACCTGGGTAAAGTCTAAAGGATTACACGGTATAAATTCGGGGAGCGCGTGTAAATACACCTCAAAGTAGGCGGCTTTAAAATAGCTAAATAACTTTGTTCAGATAGAACATTGGAGTGCAGAGTATGGGGTAAATTTATTATTTCAGCGGCGGGCCGCGGACAAAGGATTTAGGTTTGCTGAATTATGCAAATAAATTCACCATTCTGTAACATTTGTTGGAAATGTCTTTATTTCGGTAGATTTCTTAAAAGGCCCTCAGGACTAATCCCGCATTTGGCTTTTGAATCTTCTTAAGTTGAACGAATGGGCGGTCATGCACCTGCCCGTCTGTATTAACATTTAATAAAGTTCTCAGTCATGCTACATTTGTTCGCTGAAATAAAAATGAGCTTTTACTTAATCTTATCTGAAAATCAATCCTAATGTTCTTGATCTTTATGTGGGTTGGATGGTATGCGTTTTATTTATACTATTATTGAAATTTATCGTACCTATGTTTTCGTATTTTTTTATAAAATGCTTTTATCTTAATAACTACACTCAACAGCAATGAAAATGAAGGCTGGTTTCATTGCTGTTGAATGTAGATAGCATGACATAAGTAGTAGCTACTTATTTTATATTTTAAAAATCACCGAAATTGTTTTTCTTCTTGGAATAAGTTTCTGGGTACTGTCAATATTATTTTAGAGCAGAACTTACATAGTTTAATGCTTTATATAATTGAGTTCTAAAAGCACGAAGTAATCAGTTTAACTTTATAAACTTCATGCAACACGCTATTTCTCTATTTCCAGACTGAGCTCCAAATTAGATTTTTATAACCTTTACTAGCCGTTGCCCGCGACTTCGTCCCGCATAGACTTTGGATTTGCGAACCCGATGATACTATACATAATATTAGGTAGTTGTCGTACTAGAAGTATTCAAATAACTGGTTTAACCGTAGAAAATCCGTTCCCGTTGAAATATTGGAATAAAAAGTATCCTATGTTTTTCCCAGAGTTTCAAACTATCTCCATTCCCAATTTCATCCAAATCGGTGCAGTCGTTTCGACGTGAAGGATTTTTACCTGTTTACCAGCTCTGTGCGGAATAGGCATACCTGATTCTCCATCACAGGCGAATGGTAGGTATTATTTATATTCCCGAGTTCGCTTGTAAAAATAAATTAATAAAGAGAGAAAGAAATATACAAACTCGCTAGACTTTAAAGCATAAGAAGGACCTGGGCGACCGAGCTTTTCTCGAGTGAAAATAGTTAAAAATGGGTTTTCCCAGACATGAGCCCTAGCTAGATCGATTTTTCGCCTCCAGAAACACCTATTTTATCAAATCGTTAGAGCCGATTCTGAGATCGCTTGGATAAATAGGTAAATAAATGAACAGAGAAATAGGTATACAAGATTAGCGCGTTTAAAGTATAAGATTTAAGAAAAAAAAGAAATTGAGAGATTTTCTCGATTTTTACCAATATGCCACTTTTACTTCCTACCCCCTAGTTCGCACATAGCGAATATCCGCCGTCGGGCCTCGCAGACTGGCCTTCATCATCATCATCATTTCAGCCGAAAGACGTCCACTGCTGGACATAGGCCTCCCCCAAGGCTCGCCACTCAGACCGGTCCTGTGCTACTTGCTTCCACCGGTTTCCCGCGACCTTCACGAGGTCGTCGCTCCATCTTGTTGGAGGCCTACCGACAGCTCATCTCCCGGTTCGCGGGCGCCACTCGAGTACTTTCCGGCCCCATCGGCCATCAGTCCTGCGAGCAATGTGCCCCGCCCACTGCCACTTAAGGCTCGCAACCTCGCGACTGGCCTTACTTTATTATATTCAGAATGGAAGTCTCGCAATATTTCTCGAATGAATATCGAGGGAATCCCTCAAGGAACAGTTTTGGAATCCCAGCAGCCTTATTGCGCGGGAAACGACCCGGGTAGAAGTTACCACCCGTTCGGTGCAACATAAAACATTTTGCCTTCTGAATTTTTGGATTTTAAAAAGGAGCTTCTGAGTAAATAATGATAGAAAATTCTGCAGCAAGATAGAAAGAAATATTTCAAAATAAATATTTAGAGGAACGTCAAAAAAACTAAAAATATATGTCGTTACTTCTTTTTCGTTCTTGACAGGCGTTAGAATCTACAGTAATAAGTAGGTATGTACTTAATTTAAAAACTACGAAATAATTCAACAATAAACGCTTTTACATTAAATACATATAGATGAAGACATCAAAAGGTACAATGAATATTGGTTCAAACTGCGCTCCGTTGTGAATCGAAAGAATTTCATTTTTTTATACCAACTATGACTAAATCTGTTGGCAACCGTTGTAACGGAGTGTTGAATGTAATCTTGAATTTAGGCACACCAGACAATGTTATGGTCCATCCGTGCGGAATTTACGGGCTACAATGCCCCCTCGAAGAGCAAACATGACGGCATTCAGTTGTCATAGCGATAGTGACGCCACCGGGGCTCTTCGATTGCTTCGCAAACTGCGGCCGTCGCCGGGAGTGCAATCTCCAGGATTTTAGTCGAGAACCGACCGCATTACTGGACTTGACCATCCAAAAATAGCACAATTGTAATCTAACAAATAATAACATAGTAAATCCTCCCTTCTTAGACAACACTAGCTCGATACACTCCCCAAGGAACCTGCATGCCAAATTTCAACTCGCTACGACCAGTAGTTTCAGATGTGGGCTGTAATCAGTCAGTCGTCAGTCAGTAACTGAAGCGTCTTTTTTATTTATTGATAAATAAAATAAATAGACAAACGAACGTAGGCATTGCGTCACGTCGCCAACTATATCATTTAATAAAAAAACTCGCAGCTTTGAAGTAGTTAAAAAGTTTTTAAGACTTTAAAGAAATGTTTTTCTGACAGGCGTGAAAATGAGCCGTAAGTAATTAATTCGCCAATTTCTTTGACATCATTATGAAAGAAGTACCTAAATGTTCATCTCTGTCTAAATATTCTTATCAGCTTATTAATTTAGGTCTATAACCGTTTGACTATATTCCTCTACAGAATAAGACTCTCTAAAGACGAAGGGTCAAGTCATACTAAGTGTTCACTTGAATTCCTGACCTTTAAATAAGTAATCAGAAAATTGTATCTAGTATCCACCCTAAGCCGACGAGTCATGGTTTTCCCAAAACTGCATCGATCGCTCGGGGTATGAGCAATAAACAGTGGAAAGACTGTTCGACTGAATAATGTAAGAGTCTAGACAATGTAGTAGGGTCCTGCTAAATATAAGTTGCTTCGTATTTATCATTATCAAGTCAACCGATAGACGTCCACTGCTGGACATAGCATAGGCCTCCCCCAAGGATCGCCACTCCGACCAGTCCTGTGCCGCTCGCATCCTCCGACTTCCCGCGACTTTCACCAGGTTGCCGCTCCATTTTGTTAGAGGCTTATCGACAGGTCGTCTTCCGGTACGCGGACGCCATTCAAGAACTCACTGCAACTTAATGTTCGCAATTTTTTGAGCTATGTTGGTGACCTTAATTCTACTGCGGATATTAATTTCTGATTCTATCACGCAGAGGAAACCCGAATATAGCTCTCTCCATTGCCCCCTGCGTTACCTTGAGGCTTCTGATGAGGCCCATCGTCAGCGCAGCGCCTAAATCTTAGTTCCATAAGCCATCTGTAGTCATATATAGTGATGACTATAGTATTAATAGCTTGGCCAAACCAAACCAAGCTCAAAATTAATTAACAACCTATTTAATAAATTGCACCGTGAATATTTTTTAATAAACATATGAGCAAAAAATGCACTGGTTAGACATTTTTTCCAGTTTTATTCTTTGCAAGAAAATGTGGGATCAAATGTACTTAAAATCGAAGATCTATTTTTAGATAATATTTTCTTGTCTTCATTTATCAAAAGATTGGCCAATTTTTTAATTTCCCTCAATTTAAAAAAGCTTCCTCAATTTCCATTGATTCCTTGGAAACTCTTAATTAAACGTAACGAAGCGTATTTTTCTGATTTTTGCATCAATATTAATTCTGAAATTCCCAAGTTAAGGTGACAATTGATTGCATTAGTTACTTTTCAAGCACCCGTCGTTGCGATTTAGATATAATATTTCAATAATTTTACGATTCACTCTGTTAGAAAAAGTTTTTATTGTAATCAAAGCAGTTGACATTCTATTCCAATCAAGATATAATAATAATAATAATAATGTTTTATTGTACTTCCACATCCAAAAAGCAAATTACAATAGGTTATTAGTAACTAAGTACAAATTGACAAAATAAGAGGAATGATCCTAATTCCGGCCCCTAAACTAGGAAGACCTGTATCTTAGGGACAGGAGAACCTTCCTGAACATTGTAAATCTTAGGTATAGTCAGTCTTATTATTGGGTTTATCAAACCCCCAAACTAGGTAAAACCTGTATCTTGGGGGCGAGATGCCCAGTGCTGAGAGGTTCAGTGAGTTTGATTATACAACATTGAGGAATGTCAATGACGAAGGACTCGAAGGTTCACAATGAGTGTATATAAAAAGAGGGAAAGTAATAATAATACAAAGTTGGGGGACATAAGTAAAATAAGGACAAACGCGTAGGTTATTTATGACACAACAGCAGGTTCTCTGTAGAATTATATGATAAGCATTGCAACCACTCGGTAACTTTTAATTTTAAGTTGAATTTATTTAGTGTATAGATGCCAATTGAGCTATGTAATTTATTGTAAAGAAAAGAGCTTATAGCTCGGTACTGTCTGCTGGCAGAGACGGTGCGGCACTGCACAAGCGGACATACAGGAAGGCTTTGACGTCTCTGCAGAAGTGTTTGGTCCAACGGCAAAGAACTATGCCTACGGAGTATAGCTCTTAAAACGAAAATCTGCCTAACTGTCAGCACTTTTGCTGCAGAGTATAGCTTTATCGTGGGATAATCCCTACGTTTGAAATAGATGGTTTTTAAAATTGCTCTTTGAGCACGCTCAACATGAAGCATATAAGTTTTATAGGTTCCACCCCAAACTGGAATAAAGTAGGAGATAATTGATTGTGCTAAACTGAGGTATACTAAATTTAACGTTTCACGATCAGCAGACCGTCTAAGGTCCTTGAAAAGGTAGATAAGTAGAGCAAAGAGCAGATAAATGGGGTTGCCAATTCAGTTTTTCATCAATATAGACGCCTAGGTACTTTATATCTGAAACTTGGGCTATTGTGGGACAATTACAGTCCAAAGAGAGTTCGGAACAGATGTGAGCTTTGACCTGAATTCGCTTTTTTTTGAGCTGCAAGTGTTGGGCAACGAGAAGGAGATAATTTTGGTTTTTTCAACATTGAGCGTTAATTGGTTTAATGACAACCATTGCATGACTTTTCCAATGACTAGTTCAGCAGTAGCTAGAGCCTTGTTTCTGTCATGGTCATATACCAAGAGAGCAGTATCATCTGCATATGTAAAAATTTTGCAATTGTGTAAGTTGAGAAGACAGAGTTCATTGATGTACAAAAGAAAGAGTGTTGGACCTAGTATACTGCCTTGGGGGACGCCAAAACTGATTTCTCTATCTTTGCTGTAGAATGACTCAATTTTGACACATTGGTTACGACCTGTGAGGTATTCTTTAAAGATGTTAAGACATAGTCCACGAACCCCATAAGCTTCCAGCTTTGATAAGAGGATAGGTATAGAAACTGTATCGAAAGCTTTACTTAGGTCTAAAAAGATTCGGAAGCAGTGTTGTTTTGCGTCTATTTTTTCAACTAGAGTATTGGTTAGATCGAGAACTGCGTCTTCTGTAGATAAGCCGGCTCTAAAGCCGTACTGGTTCGTGGCTAGTATATTGTTTTTCGTGATGAATGAAATAAGTTGGCTATTTAATACCTTTTCAAAATTTTTGGAAAGACTATTTAGAACGGAAATAGGCCTATAATTAGTGACTATGCATCACTATTAGCATTCACCAACTTTCATAATGAATGTCTACACAGATTGAAACTTTGATTCAAAAGCTGGCCTTGCAACTTATCTATTTACGTCAGGGCTTGTAACCGGTTAATAATAAAAAAACCCCGAAACAGCCAAATGTTTAGAATTATTTTATACTCTTTATGTGGAACTCCATAGTGTATTTAGGTTATTACTTCCTATTATTTTATCGCCTTATTAAACATGAAATAGTAAACGAAAGAACGATAAGAAAACCGGTTTATTTGTATGGGGACAAAAACCGGTTACAAGCCCTGATTTACGTATGTCGTGTTAAGTGAGTATTGTTCATTTTCTTGTATCCAATTTAAGTAATCCGCAGCGATCGCTTGCCATCAGGTGGCCTGTGTGCTCGTTTGTCTACCAATTACGACTTCGTTCACTTTACGGTTATCGCGTTCTCGCGGGAGCTACACGTATTTTTAGGGTTAAAAAAATAGCTTTTCCGGGTCTCCTATATATATCTCTATACCAAATTTCATCTAAATCAGTCCAGTGTTTGAAGCGTGAAGAGGTAAAAGACAGACAAACAGACAGAGGTCCTTATTCATTTATAATACTTATTAGTATTTTAGTATGGATGTATGAAACCACTGACGACTGACTCAAAAGTATTAGGGGAAAATTCGAAATTCACCGAAAAGCTCAGTGGTAATAAAATTATATTAAGCTTAAAATAATATTCTTATTTTTGGAAATGTATACCACAAGCTGTGAGCAAGCGCTCGCTATCAGCTAGCAGCAGTTAGTTTCCCGACTGTTGTGTGTGAAAATATCTAGTATGTCTGAGAAGTTTAGCATATCTGCCAAGACTGCATATGCATCTTATTTAATACAAGCTGTTTTACGTAAATCTCTCATAGAGCCATTAATTAACAAGGTAATCTTGGGTGAAACTAATGTATATTTGTTAATCTTGCATAAGTTAAAAATGTTCATTAAACCTTCGCGCACCTTTAAGGAGCTTTCCATATTTACGTAAATTGGTAGGAAACAACAACAAGACATCACAAGTGACAACTCTGAAGAAATATCTCGCCTGTAAATTCAAAATTAAATAAAAACCATCATGTGAAGGGACTATATTATTATAAACGACACTGAACTCAAAAATAAATTATATGATGTCTGAAGTCGTGCGTATATGTCCGGCTTTTACTCTGTTCGGACCACACCATTTTGAAATAGGGGTAGATTGAGTCAACATCTAGGCTACTTTTCCCCGAAAAAAAAACGCGTAGTTACCGCGGGAAACTAGTTAAAGATAAAACCGTTATGATATTGTATTCTAACTACCTGGTCAATAGTCATGGTAGGTAGCCTGGTGGTTTCACCGCCCCGTATGCGAAGGATCACAGATCCACCTCGTACTTCTGAGAACCTTAAATTTACCACTGTGCTTTTCAGAAAACATCGTGAGAAACTACACTCAACAGCAATGAAATCGGATCACTTTGTATAGGATTTTCTATACACATGCATTTGCTACTAATTCAAAGATGATGAATTTCTGTGCGATGCATATTTATTTTTACGTTAGTTACGTTTAAAAATATGTCATATAAATATATAGCTTATTTATTACCATTTGTTACACTGACTTAATGTATGTATCTTTCACAAAATTCTTAATTATGTTTTTGTATGCCTTTTGGCAAAATATAGCGCGCAACCTATGTTTACAAAATAAAACACTTTGACTTTGACTTTGATGACTGTATACTCCGCACTGGGCCCGATGTCGACTTTAGACTTTCCCCCAGACCCACTAAGGAAGGGAAACTGCATCCATCAAACGTATATAAATAGCCAGCAATAGCCACCATAACCCTGGCAGTGTATAATGTCCTATTTTTGTAGCAGTTAGGCACTGGTCCCACCGCGAGCGAGTAAACTATGAGCTATCGGCTATAAAAACGAACAAAAGATAAGCACTACCGTGTAAATAAAAGAGACACGGCGATATTGATAGTTCACCGCTGGGCGAGTAACTATAAACATCTCCGTGTCTCTTTTATTTACACGGTAGTGCTTATCTTTTGTTCGTTTTTATAGCCGATAGCTCATAGTTTACTCGCTCGCGGTGGGACCAGTGCCTTATAGAGCATCCTCATAAAAACAAGTTAAATTGCAGAGAACAAATTCAAACTAAGACGCAAGTTAAAGTGAACCGTGCTCGAGACAGTTACCCGTTGCAATGTGCGGAAACAACGATCGCGAACCGAAACACTTGCCCTTCTTTATTTTATTATCGCCCGGCTGTGTTAACACTGCCGCTGTACCAGACACACACAATTGCATTTTATTTGATAACTCAATATGGTTTCTGTTCTCCTTCTTATATTTGTCATACTTAGGTATTCATTTTTATCTACATATATAAATATAAAACAAGAAACTGACTGACTGACTGACTGACTGATCGATCAACGCAGAGCTGAAATTACTGACCGTAGAGAGCTGAAATTCGGCATGCAGGTTCCTTAGGGAACGTAGGGGAGCACTAAAGAGAGGATTTCCCGAAATTCCCACGGTAACGGAAAAAAAAGGATTTTTAATTTTTATACTTCTGCGCATACGGAGTTGCGGGGAAGAGCTAGTTAATTATATAACTTGATATTTTACAAACCTTACTACTTTGTATTCGTTTTAGAATGTATACATTACTTAGAATGTATACATACAAGCTGAGCAATATACATATTGCTCAGCTTATATAAAATAATACATCCCAAAAGTCATCATATATGATGTGTCTTAATTTGTATAAATCGTACGTATTCTTTAACAATAAACTGCAATAAATAGGTACACAGTTTATCAGTTTATTTAAAGGATAATAACTTCTTAACTAAGTAATGTTATTTTAATAGTTGACATTTAAAAAATATCTTACTTGCAAAATTTTGCAGTGAGCGGGAACATTGTAAAGACAGCATGTTACACTTATTGCCACAAGAGTTCTGTTTGTCTCTGACTTTATCTCGAACAATACGCGGTGGATAATTAGGCCCTGAGTAAATTTCAGCATATAGAACGTACGTAATACCAAACCAAAGGAGATATTTGCTCATTAAGTTTCTAAAGCTCATGAAGCCACGTTATGACTTAAGTCATTTTTTATATTTGGAATGTCAATTATAGGTCACTGATTAAGTTTTTTTTTTTCTAATTCTTAGGTATGTCTTCATGGATAATTTTGGATAAATGAAGACAATCAAAAATAATTCAAATACAGGGTAAGTAAAACAGACAGAAGTTGAAAATCGACAAAGTATCGTGTGGGATGTTGAAATAAAACCAAAAAGTGATTAATATTCAGGTTCATCTACATTCTAACGTTTATCAATTGCCTCTGTGTTCAACGGAATAATTTAATAAGATAATGAACTTGAAAATTCTATTACTCATTTGTAACAGATTTCCTCGGGGCTTGAGGAAGAGAAAAAAACGAGTCGATCGTCGTTGAAGGTTCCTTTTCAATTCGAAAGCCGCATTCGATTTCAATTTCAGGATAATCGAGATCTTGCTCAATTGAACATTCGTTTACGGCACACCCTCACTCTTTGAGTTTGCTAAGTTTGATTGCGTTTGCACTGAAGACAGATAATCGGTAAATTAATTCGAATGCGGGTAAGTTGCATTCCGGTAATCTGATTGATAAATTGGGAGAAGAGTGGGAAATTGGGAGAAGTGTCGGCAGACCACCTGCCCGATGGTCCGATGAAATTTGAAAGTGACATCAGGACTAGTCTGGATGAGGGAAGCGGACAACCACTAAAACTGGAGGGATATTGGAGAGGCGTATGCCCAACGCTGGGCGAATACAAGCTGATGAAGAAGAAGGAGAAGAGAATCTGATTAAAAATGCAAAAATGAGTAGTGGCGTTACAAGATATACAAAGGAAGTTGTTCTGGAATTGTAAACCGCTAAAGACATTTTTTGTAAGGAATTTTATTTATACAATAAGGTAGGTACATAAATAACATTATGAAGGGTGCCTATTTAATATTTATGTAGAACTAATTTTAAGGACAAAGTGTTGCTCGATTCGTATATAAACTCGTGACCCGTTTCACAGTACAATCTTGAAATTGGAAACTTTGTGTTTGTCGAGACTTAAAATTGGGTTTCTCCTTAGAAAACTTGATTTAAGCTTCAAAATCATAACACTCAGAATCAGAAGTAAGAATATTTTATTTGCGCATACAGAATTAAATACATGCAAATATAATGTACATAATTAGCACTTTCTTGTTTATCATTTGCTATACCTATACCTAACTACCTAATAACGTAGGTAATTGGCTATGGGTGAAAAATGACAAAGTGCTTGATTCTTTTTTTATGGATAGGAATAACCTTCCGTAATAAGAGAAAAAAATCCGAGAATTTTTCGTAACGTAGATTTTGCGTAAAAAATAAAATTGGTTTTGCGTTATAACGATTAAAAGATTCTGGTTTTCCTTGGTCCAAGTAAGCACAGCACATGTTTCTGAAAAAAAATAGTGTTGACATTTGACGTTGACAGTTCTCGCTTCCTTCGTACGAACATAAAACACGTAAAGTTATGCACGTAAAGTTAACAATTTTATTGGAAAAATAGCTTATTGATGACTGCTTTTGCTTACTGGACTTTCGATTCTGCTTGGCCCGAACGACGACGTATGCTTTAAACACGTTATTACGAATGAAAAGCGAATGAAGCAAGAACTGTCACCGTCAATAGTGTCAACACTTGTTATTTAAGAAGTAGTGCTGCGTACTTGGACCATGGAAACACCTTTATTTCAATCGTCGTAACTCTAAATCAATTTCTTTTTTTACGCGAAATCTACGGCACGGAAAATTCTGAGATTTTTTTCTCTTGATACGGAAGGTTATTCCTATCCATAAAAAAATTTATCGAGCACATTGTCATTTTTCACCCATAGCCAATTGACAAAAGTACCAGAAGGGTTGTTTCACATACCTACTGCTGCTTGTTCAGGGCACAAAGCACATAGAAAAGTTTCCCGAAATATAATAATCTTCTATATCTATCCATACTAAAATTAAATGGTATTTTTGTCTTTTTCTGTCTGTCTGTCTGTTTGTTAGAGTTAATCTCCGGATCTACTGAACCGATTTGAATGCAGTTTTCAAAGGTACCGTACCTCTGATTACCATAAATGTTGTTATGATTTCCGTATGGTCACTTTTTTGAAACAGAGATTTTTAAAACCCTTTTTTTACCCGACTGCGCCAGAAAATAAAACTACTACTATTACTAACTTTTGCTTCTTTAGGGTTCCGTCCGTACCAAACGAGACCCCATTCCGTCCGTCTGTCTGTCTGTCCGTCCGTCCGTCTATCAACAGGCTGTATATCATGAACTGTGATAGTTAGATGATGTATTTCTGTTGCCGCTATAACAACAAATAATAGAAAACAGAATTAAAGAGATATTTAAGGGGGATCCCATACAACAGACATGATTTTTTTGCCGTATTAATAGTACGAAAGCCTTCGTGCGCGAGTCCGACTCACACTTGGCCGGTCTTTTTCGAAGGTCGAGTTATTTAAAATTTAAACATTGCGAGTCCTAGCGAGCGGGACAATACCACAATAAGAAATAGTTGATTGACACAAGTAATATGATATGAATTGTATTATAATACCTAGTTGACTTCAATTCAGAAGGCGTAATAGGTCTCCTAACAATGAGACTACGTAGTCCTCCTGTAGGGCTCTACACTTGGAGGGCCCGCAGCCTCGGAAGTTGGCTAATTAACAATCCATTGAACGTCCAAAACAAACTACAGGTACTTAGTAGCCCGCCTAATTGCAACCCGCGATTGAAACTTTAAAAAATACTGTAATTAGGTAATTCAAAAGGCACCGTGGACTGAAATTAAAAACCCAAAATTACGGTAAGAGGCTAAAAACGAGCTTCCTTTTTGAAATTTTCATTGCAGCTCTATTTTATTAATTGTATTACGAACTCACAGTTACAAAATTATATTTTGTCGGGTTTATTTCATTGGCAAAACTGCTATGTTACATGATTGAGATATTAACGTAATAATATTATTATTATTACAGCCGAATGCCCCACCCTCATCTTAACATCTGAGAAAGAAGATAATGTCTAAAATCAAATCTAGAATCCCTTTTGATTTTAGACATTATCTTCAATTTAACATTTTCACTGATACAGGCTAGTCAAACGGAACATTATAATAGTTGCACGTTAAACATATTATTATGCGCTAGCGATACTGCTACTGAATATTATGACTTTGGAACTACACAGATCGCTGAGCCCGAAGTTAGGGCACCATCTATAAGGACGAAATTATTACTCGTGCCATATTGTTAATTTGAGACCACAAGTGCTAAATAATTTCTTACTTTAACACTAATAATGTATTTACACTCTTTTTCGTAAGTATTAACATTATATTATTTTCAAGTAACTATACCCATGAAAAGCTTGAAAAGCAAAAAGCATTTGTCACCAGACTGTCTATCATGAACCGTGGTAGTTAGACGGTTGAAATGTTCACAGATTATGTATTTCTGTTGCCGATATTGCTAACAAATACGAAAAATCAGAATAAAATAAATATTTAAGGGGGCTCCCATACAACAAACGTGACTTTTTTGCCGTTTTTGTCTGTCACCAGGCTGTATCTCATGAACCGTGATAGACAACTGAAAATTTCACAAATGATGTAAGTCTTTGTGTTGCCGCTATAACAATAAATAATAAAAAACAGAACAAAATTAATATTAAAGGAGGTTCCCATTCAACTGACGTGATTTTTTACCGTTTTTATAGATAATAGTTCCATACCCTTCGTGCGCGAGTCCGTGTCG
The DNA here is from genome assembly GCA_963971205.1 of Aethes cnicana. Taxonomy (NCBI): domain Eukaryota; kingdom Metazoa; phylum Arthropoda; class Insecta; order Lepidoptera; family Tortricidae; genus Aethes; species Aethes cnicana. Next base: position 8,454,339 of record OZ020280.1, read on the forward strand.
CACTTGACCGATTTTTAATACTCGTGGTCATTCTCATTCATCCGTTTTAAATAATTTTATTTAAGTAGTAAAGAGATAGGCGACAACTCAGCGCCATTTCATTAAATAAGTAAATGAACTTTTAGCTAAATCTTCACCTGCTTCTACCTGCTTAGTAAATAATTTTCCTACGAGAAAATTAGCTTTCTAACTGAGTGAACGTTGATTAATACCTAATCGTAAGTATACCGTCTTCAAATAAAACCTTCAATCAAGGATAACGACTATTTATAGCTACTAAAATTTCTAAGGGGTCTTTTGACTGTGAATCCAAGTGATTTCCGACTCGTTGTTATCTAATAACTGGAAAAATCAATGATCAGATTGGTTAATTTTCATAAATATCTAAAGCTATTTTACGCTCATATTTTAATAAATACGTTTTTGTATTCTGTTAGTTACTCTGTTAGTACGAAACAGTGGCTCTATGGATGAAACAAGGGTCGGCAACCTTATAAGACCAAGGGCCACAATAGGACCAAATACCTAAAGTATAGGGGGCCGCTAAAGTAAATTAAAAATTCTCTAAATTATCAAAACGGTCCTTGGTTCCATAGAAGGTCTGGTTTGAGCCGTTTGAGGTTATCATAAGGTTTTCTTCTTTAAATGTTATGCAATCATGTAAAGAGGGGCGACCCTGTCTTTGCGGCCAACGTAGAATATGATCATTTAGGGTACTTACGAGTATCATCGGCCTTAAATATTGTGAAGACTGGCCCAGCTGGCTGGCTGGGTGTATTAAGTGAAGAGGAAATGAAATATTTTCATCCATGGCTGCAAGGCTAACTCCCGCAGGAGAAGTGCACTCGTGCATACGATCACCTACACTACCCGCCTACAACTTTATTGAAATTTGAACTTCAGTCGTCATCTCAATATTGCTGCACTACAAACGCAGTAAAGTGATAAACTTTACTATATAGCACATGGGATGGAAGCACTTGTGCTCCCGTGATCGATGATTTGGCAGTTTAAGTTGTAGATTCTATTGTGAATTTCGCTGATAAAAATGACAACTCGACTGTATGCCTTTCTCGAGCACCATTGTAATGTATTTATAGTTCCAATTTCATTGTTTTTTTTATCAACCAATACCTACTAATTTCATTTCATTTGGTACACACACATTTACAAGTTTAGTGTACAGACGTCCTCACACACACATAGACGTCCTCACACGCAAACATTGACACTTCATTCGAATTGTGTTCGAAATCGTGTTTTTATAGTCCGTGTCCGCCGTGTGATCTAAGAACGTGCCCTAAAATGTAGGTACTAAAGCAGACGCTAGATAATTATTTTATTTAGAACCTTTAGCTCTATTCTAAGTTGAAAAAAGATAAATAATCTATTACAAAACAAACCTTTATTTAAGTAGTTTCCCCGGTTTCGCTCCGAGTCCGCTGAATTGTTAATTGCATAGCGCAAGTTTCCTACTTAGCACCTCCGCGCTCCGTCTCGGCTTATCCGATCTCCGGAGATTTATATCTTTTAATTTTTGACTCGATAAAGTCACAGTCACGCCGGTCACTGTCACCTAGAGGCCTTGGGCTCTGTGCGAAGTCCTAAATAGGGATCTCGCTTTCCCCTATAGATCGCTCACGCGTCAAGTTGAACTTTAAATCTAGCTGCTTAAAGTTGACGCGACGCGTGAGCGATCCTATAGGGAAGAGCGAAATCCCTATTTAAAGACTACGAATATAGGCCTTAATTCGAGTTTGAAAATAGTAATGACTAGCTTCTGCCCGCGACTTCGTCCGCGTGGAATTCGGTAATACGTAGATAGGATCATTCTTCTTTAAGACGGGGACGGAACAAAATTAATATTAAAGGAGGTTCCCATTCAACTGACGTGATTTTTTACCGTTTTTATAGATAATAGTTCCATACCCTTCGTGCGCGAGTCCGTGTCGCACTTGACCGATTTTTAATACTCGTGGTCATTCTCATTCATCCGTTTTAAATAATTTTATTTAAGTAGTAAAGAGATAGGCGACAACTCAGCGCCATTTCATTAAATAAGTAAATGAACTTTTAGCTAAATCTTCACCTGCTTCTACCTGCTTAGTAAATAATTTTCCTACGAGAAAATTAGCTTTCTAACTGAGTGAACGTTGATTAATACCTAATCGTAAGTATACCGTCTTCAAATAAAACCTTCAATCAAGGATAACGACTATTTATAGCTACTAAAATTTCTAAGGGGTCTTTTGACTGTGAATCCAAGTGATTTCCGACTCGTTGTTATCTAATAACTGGAAAAATCAATGATCAGATTGGTTAATTTTCATAAATATCTAAAGCTATTTTACGCTCATATTTTAATAAATACGTTTTTGTATTCTGTTAGTTACTCTGTTAGTACGAAACAGTGGCTCTATGGATGAAACAAGGGTCGGCAACCTTATAAGACCAAGGGCCACAATAGGACCAAATACCTAAAGTAAAGGGGGCCGCCAAAGTAAATTAAAAATTCTCTAAATTATCAAAACGGTCCTTGGTTTCATAGAAGGTCTGGTTTGAGCCGTTTGAGGTTATTATAAGGTTTTCTTCTTTAAATATTATGCAATCATGTAAAGAGGAGCGACCCTGTCTTTGCGGCCAACGTGGAATATGATCATTTAGGGTACTTACGAGTATCATCAGCCTTAAATATGTATTAAGTGAAGAGGAAATGAAATATTTTCATCCATGGCTGCAAGGCTAACTCCCGCAGGAGAAGTGCACTCGTGCATACGTTCACCTAGTGCCTACAACTTTATTGAAATTTGAACTTCAGTCGTCATCTCAATATTGCTGAACTACAAACGCAGTAAAGTGATAAATTTTACTATAGCACATGGGATGGAAGCGCTGTGCTCCCGTGATCGATGATATAGCAGGTCAAGTTGTAGATTCTATTGTGAATTTCGCTGATAAAAATGACAACTCGACTGTATGCCTTTCTCGAGCACCATTGTAATGTATTTATAGTTCCAATTTCATTGTTTTTTTTATCAACAAAAACCTACTAATTTCATTTCATTTGGTACACACACATTTACAAGTTTAGTGTACAGACGTCCTCACACACACATAGACGTCCTCGCACGCAAACATTGACACTTCATTCGAATTGTGTTCGAAATTGTGTTTTTATAGTCCGTGTCCGCCGTGTCATCTAAGTTAACGTGCTCTAAAATGTAGGTACTAAAGCAGACGCTAGATAATTATTTTATTTAGAACCTTTAGCTCTATTCTAAGTTGAAAAAAGATAAATAATCTATTACAAAACAAACCTTTATTTAAGTAGTTTCCCCGGTTTCGCTCCGAGTCCGCTGAATTGTTAATTGCATAGCGCAAGTTTCCTACTTAACACCTCCGCGCTCCGTCTCGGCTTATCCGATCTCCGGAGATTTATATCTTTTAATTTTTGACTCGATAAAGTCACAGTCACGCCTGTCACTGTCACCTAGAGGCCTTGGGCTCTGTGCGAAGTCTTAAATCCCTATTTAAAGACTACGAATATAGACCTTAATTCGAGTTTGAAAATAATGTCTAGCTTCTGCCCGCGACTTCGTCCGCGTGGAATTCAGTAATACGTAGATAGGATAATTCTTCTTTAAGACGGGGACGTAATAAAATGTAAACATTTGTGAACAACGTATTATAATCGCCTTTTCGAAATTTGCCGTGTATAAGAAAGAAGATGCTTAAAATTTTACTGGCCTCATGTCTTAATAATAATAAATGAATGAATGCGAATGACCGGGTCCCCATGGGCCCGTGACATGAAAATGTACCAACAAATAATAATAATAATAAATTCATTTATTTCAAGTAAACAGAACTCATATGTGTTAGTAACAATTTTTATTAATTAATCCTAAGTGTTAGTATACAAGAGAAACTTAGCCTAGTGGGACATGTAGTCCACAACAGTGAAGTAGATAAGGGCAGTCCAGTCTGTCCCCTATCATGCTCAGGATGGCGTTGGGGCTGGCCCGTACGCGGCTCAGTAGGAACGCGGCCCGCCTGCATACATCCCTGACGCACTACAGAATCGGGGCAGCCCCAGCAGCACCCGGAACGCGTTGTTGTATAGGACCCTTAGAGCTCCATAAACACTTTGCGTATAATGCCTCCATAGACTTAAGACGCGTCTGCGCCAAGAAACACTATAGGTATCTACAGTGATAATAATTGTAATAACTTATAGGTATTGAATTTCTCATGGCAAATTGTTCACAGCAGCGCCCACTTTGGCTTTTTCCATAGACGTAAATAATATAGACCCGGTCTAACGTACACGTAATATGTCCCCACTTCCACGGTGTCCAATCCAAAGTTCTGTCACCGAGCGTGCGTGACAATAAGCGTTTTTAAAAAAACTTTTTTCGAAACTGTTTCTCAGTATCTAAAAACTCGTCTCGTTGTTGAAAAAATGTGACCCAGCTTTAGTGTCACGATATAAGTTTAACTTTGGATTGGACACCAATGAAGTGGGGAAACATGACATGTATCTACGTTAGGCCGGGTCCATACGAAGTATTATTTATAGACATAAATAATTTGGCTTAATCCACAGGCTTTACCTCATATCAAGCAAAAATTACGTCAGCGTTCTCCGCGCATGTATTCGACTCCTACTAGTACTGTATTACGGAATAATGATTTAAATTGTGGCTTACTAATGTGAGGCAGCCAGGAGCCTTTAAATATTTTCTGGCTGAAGAAACTTTCGGATCTTCGGGAGCCAAAAACACTTTCAAAAAAATACGATTGTCACAGACTATAGTAATCGAATCACTAATGTATTGGATTAGAAGCGTGTGAATCGATTATCGGGTGTCTTGTTTCTTCCTTTTGAAGGGTACATTTAGAACTGACGCCACGGGAAAGGATGGAACATTTTTGTTTAGATATGTCAGTGAGATGACCTGAAATCGTGACCTAAGATTTAAATAGTACCTAGTGTTCATACTGCTGGTCATGCCTGCCACATGCCGAACGAATTATGGGCCAAAGTAACCACCCAGTGGAAGCCCAACAATTCCAATCGGAGACGAGGCAGACCTCGTCGGCGATGGCGAGATGAAATTGATTCCTTTTTAAAGAATTGGCCAGAGACTACGCAAGACCGAGAGCAGTGGAAAAAGTGGGGGGAGGCCTTTGCCCAGCAGTGGGACAGAACGGGCTCATAATTGTAATAGTAATGTTCATACAATGCACACCTCGTCAAATAGTACCCAACAGATGATATTCATCCAACATAATTTTAACCGAGTTAGAAATGAAACATTAAAATCAAAAAGACAATATGAACTTTATTCAAACGGTATTATGTCAATGGAAACACACGGGCCTATTAGGGTACTACGAAAATGAAATCAAGGTAATTTCAAAACGATTCATTACAACACTTATGGCTCTCATGTGTCGGTGACTTCTTGAAATTCTAATACTACAACTACAGCCTATTTGCGTCCCACTGCTGGGCACAGGCCTCCTCTCATAACGAGAGGGTTTGGGCTATAGTCCCCACGCGGGCCTAGTGCGGATTGGGGACTTCAGGCACATCTTTGAATTACTTCGCAGATGTGTGCAGGTTTCCTCACGATGTTTTCCTTCACCGAAAAGCTCAATGGTAAATTCAAATTGAATTTCGCACATAAATAAACTTAGAGGTGCGAGCCGGAATTGAACCCTCGACCCTAATCCTAATTTCTATAAAGAAGTTATTTTCGTTGACTTTTAGTGACTGGATTTTTTTATGACCAAAACGTGTAATTGGTATTTTCAATTGAAATCGTGTCGCCGTCGTCACAGTACATTCTCAGCTCGTGTTAATCGGAATAGCTGGGGCTATATTCAAAGTCGTAAAATAGGGATCTGCCTGTTCCTTATAGGATCGCTCACGCGTCCCGTGAACTTTAAGCAGCTAGATTTAAAGTTCAACTTGACGCGTGAGCGATCCTATAGGAAACAGCGAGACCCCTATTTAAGACTTCGAATATAGCCCCTAGGCGTCACACGCGCGGCGCGACGGTGTGATCGATCATGCGAAAATTATCCTAACGGAATTTTGTTCCTGCTGTAAACACATTCCAACGCCTATTGGCTATAACAATATGGATTTTAGACACGCGCGCAGAACTATAATCAAAATATAACAGGAAGGTTGAGGTTACCGGAATGGAAGGACAAGATACTTAATTACGGTTTACCGGTATCCATCGATACATACATCGTAATTAAATATCTTGTCCTTCCATTCTGGTACTGTATTATCGTTAAAAAAAATATATTTCATACAATAGACTCATTTATAATGTGTATTTACAATTTATAATAAACTGCCAGATATGTTTAAGGATAAGGAATTATATATATTTAAGAACATGACATATAAATGGTTAACACAGAAATGTTTTTATAGTCTCAATGAATATTTTAATGAATAAGTAAACTTGTGACGGGGTGAGGCGGGGGACGATGGAAATTCAGACCGATAGGTGACACATTTTATTACGTGACTGTACTTTACAATTACTATGCGAATCGTACTAATGAAGTGAATCCCATCAAGGGTGGAAGTCCACTGCAATAGTAACGCGATTATCTGGAACAATACACTATGACGTCTTAGCAAGGGTAAAAGCGTATAGCGTGCTTGGACCAGTTCCTAACCCGAATGACTCACATTTGCCTTTGACCGGAGGTCACTATTTAGTGGCGACCAATTGATAGCGCGATGTAGATGACAGCCAGCGCCATCTAGCGAAGACCACGGTTAACTTTGGTTCAGGGTGTTACAAACTTCTCCCCCTCTGTCTATGATGTCGACCCGACGAATAAGACAGAAGTAGGTAATTTGACTAACTATGTACAAAGAATTATTTACATTTGGCCAGGAGGTGTGTCTTCACCCTCCCCCTGGAGCGGAACTGCACCAACAAGCTTACTTCGGTGATGGGAAGAGTGTACGGTCCATATCACACAAGTCACTCTCTTCGTCATAGTTCTGTAGGCAGTTTGTGGCATCTTGAAGGGTTTCCTTAACACCATTGTAACTGTAGTTACAGTTTGTAAATTACCCCCTCTTGACAGGCAGTGGGCCGGGAATTCTTTCCAAAATCTGCTGGAACTGTTCCGGTGAAAACATCTTGACAGGTATCTTTAACCGTACTTGCACGTCCAGAGCGCGTAGCGTAAATTGGGGTTCTTGTTGATCTCGGGGTCTCCATACCTCTTCCAGTCATTAATAATGTAGGTCGTCTGACGTGGGCGTAGCACCAACCAGGTTCGTAGTGTAGGAGAGCGTAGTCTCGTAGACGCGTAGCACCGGTGACGTCACGTCGACTGGCCCCACGTTGGGCGCCAGTTGTGACGGGGTGAGGCGGTGACGATGGAAATTCAGACCGATAGGTGACAAATTTTATTACGTGACTGTACTTTACAATTACTATGCGAATCCTACTAATGAAGTGAATCCCATCAAGGGTGGAAAAGTCCACTGCAATAGTAACGCGATTATCTGGAACAATACACTATGACGTCTTTGCAAGGGTAAAAGCGTATAGCGTGCTTGGACCAGTTCCTAACCCGAATGACTCACATTTGCCTTTGACCGGAGGTCACTATTTAGTGGCGACCAAATGATAGCGCGATGTAGATGACAGCCAGCGCCATCTAGCGAAGACCACGGTTAACTTTGGTTCAGGGTGTTACAAACTGTAATAATTCTATATATTCATGACAAATTTGTATGCCTGTCTAGTGTAGTATAGGTAAATTGTGGTGATACTATTTAGTTATTAAGATCTTTGTACACCCATTTTTGACAAATAAATTTCATTCATTCATTCATTCATAGTTGTTCGTATTCTGCGCGACTCGGTTAGAAATGCATCATTTCTAACCGAGTCGCGCAAAACGGTTCTGTAAGTGTTCACTCAAAGGAAAAGCTTATTTTTATACTGCACTGAAAAATAAAAGTAAAAACGGGTTTCGCTTTCCGGAATGGCAGCGTTTATTGTCCTTGTTCGTTTTGTTAAAAAAAGTTCAAGGCTCGTTTTTGGTAAAATATTCGCGTGTCATAAAATGTTTTACAAGTTTGTTATAAAAGAAAATACACCGGTTAAATCCGCTTAAGAAGCTCTTGAAGAAAATTGGAACTTAACAGAGCGATTTTGCTATCAAAAACCATTATTCCCTTTGTTAATGATCAGAAAATTACGGCAGACGTTCTTGGTGGAATCGTAATATAAAGGAAAAATAATTTGTTGTTAGAAGAGCTCGAAGTGACGCACAAAGAAACTATCAGGGGAAACGGCTTGAGCTCCACCGCGGAAGCAACCCTTAAATTGTTTACAAAACACGCCCGGTGTAGTCAACCTTTTACTGGAAGTGTTACGGAAGATTTATAAATACAACTCCGTTGTTTTTGTTTACAGCAGCATAAACCTTTTTGTCAACAATTACTATATCCATATTAATATTATAAATGCGAAAGTAACTCTGTCTGTCTGTCTTTCTGTCTGTCTGTCTGTCTGTCTGTTACCTCTTCACGCTTCAACCACTGGACCGATTGAGATGAAAATTGGCATGCAGATAGTTGGGGATCCGGGAAAGGTCATAGGCTACTTTTCACCACGGAAAAACGCATAGTTCCCGTGGGAACGCGATAACCGAATTCCACGCGGGCGAAGTCGCGGGCAGAAGCTAGTATATATATATATACCTACACTACTAGGTTCTGCCCGTGAATTCGCCCGCGTGGAATTCGGTAATAGCGTTTTCGCGGTAACTATGCGTTTTTCCGGGATAAAATGCAGTCTATGTCCTTTCCCGGGTCTCCAACTATCTCCATGCCAAAGTTCATCTCAATCGGTCCAGCGGTTGAAGCGTGAAGAGGTAACAGACAGAAAGACAGACAGAGTTACGCATTAGTGATACGATTCGTGATTCGCAGTCGCATTTATGATATTAGTATGGATATCACTGTATAGGTACCTGATATTGTCTTAATAAGCTGACTTCTTTTTTCGAAAAAAGATGGGAGTAGAAAGAAGAAAGTAGAAAATGTTTGCGAACTAGTGAGAAATGGCAAATCCATGTCAAGTGTCATTGTACGTTAACAATGAGCAGCTAATGATAGGAAGTGACTTTAATTTAGTTTACACGTTAGCATTTTTAACGGGAACAAATTGGCTTCAGGGCCTGCTACTGAATGAACTGAATACCTAAACTTGAGGCGCCAAACGCTGATCTTATGACTTCGTTTTTTTTTCTTTTATCTCGCTTCTAATCGTAATCTCTTTTCTTTGTATACTTAGTTAAATTTGATCAAAAACTCCAGTGGGAGTAGATAAAACAGGCGTGGTCCCAAACAAAGATTTTGGGGGGATCATGTTAAGACTTTGGGGGAGAGTCACGAGTCCCATGATTGGTAATATGGTCATTTTTTCTATGAGACGTGTCTGGTTTTGGGGGGGGGGGGGTCATGACCCCCACGAACCCCCCGCGCCCCTAGAACTGCTACTGGATAAAAATCATCTCTGCTCTGACCAAGAGACCAATGATATCTGAGAACAAATTTTGAAAACAATTACATAAAAAAAGTACTTATCTCCTACATTTTTGTGAAACAATTACTACTACTACTACAGCCTATTTGCGTCCCACTGCTGGGCACAGGCCTCCTCTCATCACGAGAGGGTTTGGGCTATAGTCCCCACGCGGGCCCAGTGCGGATTGGGGACTTCACACACATCTTTGAATTACTTCGCAGATGCGTGCAGGTTTCCTCACGATGTTTTCCTTCACCGAAAAGCTCAGTGCTAAATTCAAATTGAATTTCGCACATAAGTAAACTTAGAGGTGCGAGCCGGAATCGAACCCCCGACCCTCGGCATGAGAGGCGGTAGGTCGAACCACTAGGCCACCACGGCTATTACAATAAAATATAACAATTAAATGAATAAAAATTTATAATTTAAATAACTACGAGCGGTTCATACCCAACACGTTAATTTCGGGGCTTAGCCGTTGAAAACTTAGATTCAAACATAAGATTAATAGTTCAAGCGGCGACAAAGTGAGGCGTGCGGGTGTTTAAACAAGTAATGAAGGTGTTTCCCCGGCGTCAATATTGAGACACTGTCATCAACTCGCTTAATGCAGTTTAATTGAGGGCTCGCTTCCAATGTCAGACGGCCATCTTCATCGTCACTAAAATGGTGTCTTCTTGTTCTTCGTCAGCACCGTAGAGCACACTCAGGGCGCCTCTACAGATTTTCTCCAAGTGGCCCGGTTATAAGGAAGTCTCTCCTTACCAAAAACCGGCCAAGAAGCGAGTTAAACTCGCGTGGAGAGGGTTCCGACCCTTGATTATTTTCAATGACGTCATTTTCAAACCGTTCACAGGATAAGCTCTTTTATATGATAGATTTCAAATACCATGGACTTCTTAATATTTTTCCTGTTATCTGTAGGTCAATAACTATCCTCCGTAATTTTTCCAAAATTTTAGGTCCAGTAGTTTCGGAGATAAGGTGGGGAAGAAGGTCATTTTTCGCCTATTTTCTTAAATACCTCGAAAAGTATTGACCAAAAAAGAAAAAAAAATACATTTGAGATCCTCATAAGAAGTACTTTCATTTGATATGCCACACGAGTTGAACTTTAAATCTAGCTGCTAAAGATCGGCTGCAACGCCGCGACGCGTGAGCACAGGGATTGGGAATCTCCCTTTCCCTATGTAAAACTTCGCATAGAGCCCCTGACCGCTACTGCGCCGCGCTATGCGAACGAAGTCATGATAACGGCTAGTGCATAATAATACAGGAAAGTGGTTGACCACAAACAATGAACAATGTAATTAAAACGATTGATTTTAATGCAATCGCTTACAGTTTTCAAATAGAAATCGCATTCGACAAAACAATACTGGATTTTATACTATATTAGGCCTGACTACTAGTTTAATAAATTCTATAAAAATTGAGGTTGCAATATGTTTACTGAAGTATCGTTTAAAGTAAACGTAGCTACATGTATGCGTAGTGTTGTGGCTAATAAAAATGTTATACTCCATTTATCTGCGGCCGCTCCCTACAAATCCCCTTCCCGCAGAATTAAGATCAATCCGTGTCTAGTACTATGAATAATTTATTTTCACGTGTGTTCATGTACATTATGTTAAAATGCACCAGCGGCTCGACCCGGGCACCCTGTATTCCCTCCGCCTAAGCGAATAGGTATAAATCTTTTTATTCGGTGATATATTTGCCACCTTGAATGCGGAAGAATCTTTATTGGTCCAGCGTGTAAACTCGCCACGCTCTCCGCTTGCATTTTTATTATAATTGGATATATAAATTATGATAAATGTTGGTTTTTGTTTTAGAAATAGTTCTCTACAATATATAATACAAAAAAACAACGGGTTGCACTCCGGGAGTGCCGGCAGGAGTGAAAACTTGAATATTAACGTTGTGCATTTTTGATATTTTGGAATGGTTAGGGAATAATTTTGCACGAATTGCTTTAATTATCAGTATCAAAGTACTATCATTTATGTGGTAAAATACAATATTCATTTATAGGAAGATACTTCCTCTCCTACGCCGAACAGTTTTTCGATCGGGTCACGTGACCGTAAGACGTTTGTCTGTCGCGAGTTTAACATTTTTTTTCTCGTCACACACAAAGTGCACAACGCCGCTAAAGAAGTTTTCACTTCAAAAACTGACGTTTAATAACTTTTGATATGTGTCTACCTAAATTATAATAATACGTCACCATGGCCATTCAGTAGAAACCCGCAAATACGTGGTAATTTGTATAATCAGGCAAAAACTCCTACGACTGAACAATTCCAGCTCGCGATGTTCCATCACGAAGCAATCAACGGAACGCTTTGACGGTCTAGAATTACAAGGTAGGTACTTAGATGGAGTCGATAAGAATTTCCTATGAAACTTCATGCTTTTCTCATTGGTCTCATTAAAAAATATATGCATTCGGGTAGGTAAAGGTAAAGGTGAATTTTTGCGGCGGCTTCGGCCACGCCTCCGCGCCGGGCCGGCACCGCCGCTCGCGTTCTCGGAACCTGCTAATAGTTTCCTCGGGTTCAATGCACGGAACCAAGCACTTTTGACGGTACTAAAGCGCGGAAAACCCGAGTCGAACATAACATACAATAACGAAGGGTCACCGCGAGTAAATTCGCCGGTAGAGGCGCTTGCAGTCCTCCGAGGTGCAATGTTGCCAATTTAGCACATTATGTGCCATATTACACGCTAAATTGGCAGCATTGAAGTCTCCGGAACGCCTAATCTGACATTGACACTTTTTATGAGATGACAAACCATTGACAGCCAAAACCTTATAGATAGTGGCGCCAACTAGTGAACAGGAATACGGTGGCCCTCATTGTGTATATAAACCATGATACAATAATATACTTCGCCAGGTATGGCAGTCCGGTATTCTGTAGTAGTGTGGGTGTCACCCTAACGTCATTCACACTGCTGTGTGTTGCAAGTGGTGAATTAAAGTAATCCCCGGACCACTATGTATCAGGATTGAGAGTTTCGTCAAATTATTGCGTTCATTTGTTTTTAACTTGTCCCATTTTGTGTGCTTAAAACAATAAGTAAATGAAAATTGTAATGTGCAAATAATTAATTATTGCAATAAAGTGGCAACCTGACTTAGACGTAAGGGTGACACGTCACCCGGATCGGCAGACCTTGTTTTCTTAGACCATGATATAAATTCATGGTTTGTGTAACAGACACGTTCAATATCATGTACCTACTCCAATTATTACCTATAATTATTACCTACCTTTTCTAACAACATCTCTGACAACGTGAAACCAATTAACTTCATTAAATCCAAAGGATGTTGAAAAACCCCTTGATCCTAACAAAGAGGCCGACTTTCCTTAAAATCTCTCGAACAGATTAACCACTTTTGTTCCTCGGAATTTTATATGAGAGATTGAAAATTAGAAATTAAATATTCAATGAGCCGATGTCCGATGGATGACCTAAATATACGCAGGCATCGTAAAAACGCATTTTTAAAGATACAAGGTATTTTTTTATCCAAGGATTCTGCCGAGATTTTTTACAATACAGCCTGGTTTCAATTTACTGCCCAGCGGCTTTTATTAGTAATCCTAGTGGGCTATTTTGAGAGGGAACTACAGAATGTAGCACGGCGAACTTTTACCTCTATTACCTACCACAGACCTAAATCTAAAATCGACAATAGTATATGTACCTTTTATGTTTTTTACTGCAAAGGTGAATATGCTTATGAACACCGGAACACCTATAATCTTATATCTTCTTCTTCTCTTTTATTTCTGGTCAGAGTTGGCACTCACTACGGTCTGGTCTGGTGCTTGGTTTCCTGCCAAATGTAGAAAGAAAGGCAATCTGAAGAAGAAGATTTATTAAACTTTCAAACATTTTAAATGTGTATGCATGGAATCCTGTCCTTAGAAAGCAAGCTTTAAATCCTCTTTAGTAGAAAAATATAAGCAAAAGTATTTATTAAGCCAAACAATCTAAATATATAAAACTCAAAGGTGACTGACTGACTGACTGACTGATATAGTGATCTATCAACGCACAGCCCAAACCCCTAGACGGATCGGGCTGAAATTTGGCATGCAGGTAGATGTTATGACGTAGGCATCCGCTAAGAAAGGATTTTGCAAAATTCCCACGGGAACGGGAAAAATCGGGATTTTACTTTTTAATATTTCTGCGCATACGAAGTTGCGGGGAAAAGCTAGTTAAATATAAGAGCAATATTTTTTGACAAAGGCTGCAAATTACGCATCATAATCACAATCCACAGGTTTATACTACTTACTTAAAAGGCGCGTGGAGTAAGCAATAATTCTGAGCTGTGTCGTACTATCCATCTTCGGCACGTAAATCAGCGGTTAGCGATTTCACGTGGATGCTGCATCAGTTTACCGGGAGCTGACTCAGTAAGGGTGAATGCATTCGCATCGCGATCGCCGGATTTGGGCTCACTCTTATCTTATGCTCACGGAAAACTCGTACTTACACTGTGCTGACAACTTTGTGATTACCTACTATTACTACTACAGCCTATTTGCGTCCCACTGCTGGGCACAGGCCTCCTCTCATCACGAGAGGGTTTGGGCTATAGTCCCCACGCGGGCCCAGTGCGGATTGGGGACTTCACACACATCTTTGAATTACTTCGCAGATGCGTGCAGGTTTCCTCACGATGTTTTCCTTCACCGAAAAGCTCAGTGGTAAATTCAAATTGAATTTCGCACATAAGTAAACTTAGAGGTGCGAGCCGGAATCGAACCCCCAACCCTCGGCATGAGAGGCGTTAGGTCGAACCACTAGGCCACCACGGCCTAGTGGTGATTACCGTCAACATAAAATACCTATATGACGTAAACGGTAGTTTTCCTATTAAGGCACCTAAAGGGTAAAGCTTGAATCCTGTTTGTATTGTAAGACTGTTTTATCCTTTGTAAAAGTTGTATGTGTATGTTTTATGTACTTTTTATAATCATCTTTTATTATTGTTAGGTATTATATTAATTTGTCTAGGTATTTTATATGTACTTACCTCTATATTTCAGCTCTGTTATTAATAGGTAATAGGTATGAGCTGATCTGATAATATTTGCCAATTCAACTTATTTTCTATCCATTGCTCATAGGCTAATTGGGAGAAACAGAAGTTTCTTTAGAGGAATAAGTTCGCCTTTGTACATTATAAATGTTTGCAAACTGTGTCCAATTGTCCATTAGTACAATAAGGTGTTTTTTATTTTTATTTTACTTTATTATCATTAATAAAAAACTATATAACCGTCCGTGATCCGCGAGCAAACTTTTAAGCTAGGTAATAGATAGGTGAGTATGCAGTGATAATTGGAAGGAATGGAGATGGCGCTTTTCAAAGAATAGGGATGATGACAACTTTTTTTTCCTTAGTCTATCAGGAAGATTATTGAAAAGTATTGGACACGTATTTTTTCTTTTTTCACGTAATCAAACTTATACGGTGATATATTGAGTTGAAATGTCGTGACGTCACGGTTAGGTACGAATTATACCTAACGGTGACGTAGTTAGCCCCCACTCCAACTTTAATGCGTTTTAACTTAGTCATTCTTTGTTAATTTGATAAAACAAAAAATACGTGTCTAATATATTTTTATTAGGTACCTGACTGACGGACTAATTAGAATTTTGCTTTCTTCACCCTGTCGTCATTCCATATTTATAGTTGAAAGAACTTGAATCGCTTTGGCTACAGAAACCTTCTGAGTAAGGACGTTAGCCAAATCCATCCATGATGATAGAAAAATATTTTCAATGCCAATTGTGCCTTCGTTGCATCAAAACTGGCCATCAACACGTTTCTCGTTATTGATAGGAAAATATTGCACTCAATAGCAATGAAAACGGGTCACTTTGTATAGGATTTTCCATACAATGTGACCCATTTTCATTGCTTTTGAGTGTATATCCTAAGATAAAGATGCAGGACCCGGCAACCTGTATTAAATTGAGATCTTAATTTAATGTTATCATAATTATACCGCAGTAAGCCTGCAAACTCCCTTGTATTGTTTTGATTATGATTATAACCGCTACATCAATATACACTTATTAACTATAGGTACTAATATATATGTATTATAATAAGAATGTATTTTGGTTTTCTCTTTTATTTTTCTGTACAAATCTATTTGTCTACTCACGCGCTGTTTCCTCTCCACTACTCGAAGTTTAGCTGGAAGAAATTCGTTACAGAGATAAGCTCGCCTTTGTAGGTACATTTGTCCCTTTTCTGTTTCGTGATTTTTTTAGGTATTGTGTTTTTTGTACAATAAAGTATTACCTACTTACACTCAACTCAATGAAAACGGGTCACTTTGCATAGGATTTTCCGTACAAAGTGAACCGTATGGAAAATCGTATACAAAGTATTAATTGCTGTTGTGTGTAATATCCGCAAACAACCTGCGTTGTCGTAGTTCAAAGCGGAATTTCGTAACTTGACCTTTCATGACTGAAATATTAGGTAGTCTTTGCTGAACATGACTCATGCAAGACGTTTCACACTAGCAGTTAAATCTGAGCTTCGTTCGAATTTAGTATGAAATTGCGATGAATTTTGCAAGTTAGCACAGCGTGAAATTGTATCTGGCTTGCAGCAGCCGTCAAGCTGACGCTAAAATACTCCCCTTGGATAGATGTCATAATTTCCTCGTTGAATATTCCCGAATTGAAGCAGGTCAGAAGACAAGTTTTTTAAGCAGCAGATGTTCAGTGCTCGTGTAACTAAAATTAATTATTCAACGCCTTCTGTATAAGTACCTAGATTATTAATATTCACCTTTTTTTACAATCCTTTTGTGACCGCCTTAATACTGCATTCATGCGGTTTTTAAATTAGGTATCAGAAAAAGCTTACCTTATCTGCTATTTATGATAATATTGTTTTTTTAATCATAATAATAATATCTTCAAAATCTAAAAAATAATGTTGGATTAAGATTACGAACTGCTTAGACCTAGGCTGTAGGATCTATAATCGCCTGAACAATTACTACATATCTGTGTTTTAAAGGTAAGTTTTCTAAATATTATATTTAAACAACTGATCAATAAACAATAAACAAAAAAGCCCTACCGAATTGAACCAAAAATAAATTTAGGTCATTTTCGATTCCGAAAACGAAACATTGATCTTTATGTACCCTGAAATTAGAATACGATCTTTTAAAGGTCTGCAGGTCAAACGCCGCTTGATGGAGGAAAAGGACGTTATTGTTGGACATTGAACTCGACGAGATACCGGAAGAATGTGCCCATCAAAAGAAAAGCCAAAGAGCATCGGATACAAAGTGATTTTGTAAGTGGAAACGAAATCTTACAGCCCTGCGGTGTAATGTGAACATCGCGTGACCTGATATAGCGTGGCGAAGGTGTACCAAGCAACGGGTAATGGAATCCGAGTGCAAGTCGTTCACGAACCGCTCGGATGGTCTCGTAATGTCGTATGTAATAAACAAATACTCGCCGCGTCGGGAACACTCGCCGAACAAACTGCAGAACTAAATTTAACGATACCTGCTAACCGCACGTTACCTTAGCCCGTCTGCTAATGTTCGGACTGCGATGTCTGCCTTCACTGTACTTTGAATTTTTTAAATGGTTTGGACGGTGCAGTTTCAGTTACTTCATCCCGATTTAATGTCCACTGTTCTGGTACACTAGCCTATCATCAGACTTTTGAGACGACCGGTCGAAACACATACGAAGTAGGTATCTGTGCTCTTCCCAAACCATGTCCACACCATTACAAAATGATTGATCATCGACACACTTTCCGCTAATTGATAATTTTTTCATAATAATACTGCTGCATAATAAAATAATACTGCTGTAAAATAGGTGACGCGACGCGCAATGTAAGTTAGCATACATTTGAGTTCAAGCAACTCCTGTAAGTACCTAATAAATAAATAAAACTGTTAAGTTCCTGTAGTGTACGTACAAACAATGTGGCTACACTTCATATAGTTTTTTAACCTCTGCTACCTACGTTTTTTAAACCCTAATTTCGAGCCAACGAGAAAATACGGCTTCAATTTCCAAACAATTTTCTGTTGTTTAAGAAGAAAACGTGGTTAGGTCGTGCGATAGATTTATATCGCACTACCTAACCAGGCAACTATTTTTATTTCATTGAATTGAACACTAATAAAATAATAAATGCAGAACTGAAAAAATAAGTCTTAGAATTCATCTTCTAAAGACACGCGATGCAAATAAAGTCATCGTAACTGCGTAGCTTTCATTGATAAAAAAAAGACTTAGGCACTTGTGTAATTATTTAAGAAACACATTGAACAACATTCTCAAGTCTCACTTCGAAATAATCCGTTACTTTGTGCGCATCGTGTATTCTTGATATAACGAGTAAAACAATATCCTTCAATGTTCATTTGAAGACAGTGAAAAGACAAAATGATTTCAGTTACGTGCTCCATAACGAGGGTGCAAAAATGTTGTGAACGGGCCAGGTGCGCGCAACAGACGCGTGTAAATAAATCGGGCACGAATTAGGGTTGCCGACCGCTTACCTTTATTAGTTTTCACTACGTCTCCGTTAATTGAATAAGCTCGAAGAACTTCGTGATTACGGGAAAAAATGCTGTGCCTTTACTAAGTCATTTTTCTTATTAATATTTGGAGTAGACATGACAGTTCTTCGTGAAAAGTTAATATTGTACATTTTGTAAGTAGGTAAAATTAGTTATATACATATAAGTATACTAGTAACAGTTGAATAACCCTTCATCACTTGGTACTTTGCGGTACTAATAATTGTGAATATAATTATATTTTATAAGCATTTTTTTTAACTTGTATCGGGTTGTTACATTAAATTTTCATCTGCCAAAACATCTACCCACACAAAACAATATCTTCCTGTTGTAAAGGCGTAACAAGTAAAATTCGAACTGACCATTAATGACTGTGCAACTTATGTATTTGCTACGGGTCGGCAATACATCGTGATCTTATGAATCCTTATGTTCATGGGTCAGAGAGAGAGAACATCCCATCAGCTGACTTTTGTCACAGAATATTTAATAGTACTACAGAATGATCACGGACCATAGACATAAATAATACTTCGTATGGACCCGGCCTAACGTAGATACAGTCATGTTTCCCCACTTCATTGGTGTCCAATACAAAGTTAAACTTATATCGTGACACTAAAGCTGGGTCACATTTTTTCAACAACGAGACGAGTTTTTAGATACTGAGAAACAGTTACGAAAAAAGTTTTTTTTAAAACGCTTATTGTCACGCACGCTCGGTGACAGAACTTTGGATTGGACACCGTGGAAGTGGGGACATATTACGTGTACGTTAGACCGGGTCTATATTATTTACGTCTATGTCACGGACTCATCCGCCTTAATCTATGTTTTTTTTCAATGGTTGGGGTATGACAGCCCTACAGCAATAAGGCGAGGTAGCCGACTTCTCACTTACGGACCTCGCCCGTCGCCAGCACAATGTAAACGAATAGTAAACTTTGTTGACAAAAATAGTGTTTCTTTCCCCACTTATAGCTGCCCGTAAATATCACTGGATCGTAAATAATACATATTTAGAAAAGCTCGTATATCACTTGAGAAATATGTAGGTACCTACGTAAACATGATTTATGTAACTCGTGAGAAAAGTGAATATTAGTTTCATACAGTGGATTGGTATCATCTATCTTTCAAATTCAAATAAATTTACATTTATTTGCTATGCTTGGATATTTAACATAATCTGCCCAACAGTTAAGGTGACTTTCATATTACCGTTTGAATGAAGATCTGGTTAACTTTATCGCATTCACTGCTTTGAACGCATATTGTACCTAATGTTTTTGCTGACTTTCACGCAGTGCCTTGAATGTAAAATAATAGCCCCAAACTAAGTAAAGCTTGTAATATGGGTGCTAGACAGCTATACATGGTGGGTCAGAAAATATGGCAAATAATTAACCCACAGTATCGGCTACCGTTTCTAAGCATATTGTATAGGTCTTGATTTTTTTTTGAGTTGGTACAAAAAATTTTTACCTATATGGGAATCGATAGCCGATACTGTGGGTTAATTATTTGCCGTATTTTCTGACCCACCATGTATAAATACCGAGTTATAGAAATACCTACCTTCATCCATACTTCCATACTAATATTATACCATAATGCGAAAGTAACTCTGTCTGTCTGTCTGTCTGTTACACACTTCACGTTTCAACCGCTGGACCGATTGAGATGAAATTTGGCATGGAGATAGTTGGGGCCCAGGAAAGGACATAGGTACGCTACTTTTTATCCCGGAAAACACATAGTCCCCGCGGGAACGCGAAAACCGAATTCCACAAGGGCGAAGCCGCGGGCAGAAGCTACAATGTATATAAATTTTAAACGTCAATGACTCGAGTACAAATATTCATTCTCATCACACAAACTTTGCCCCTAGCGAGATTCGAACCCGCGACCGTCGGAATAGTAGGCAGGGTCACTACCAACTGAAACAAACTTTCCGTCAAATGTACATGTGTTGCTATGTTCCTGCGGCAGCTGGCGAAAATACGAAAAACAAAATGTGGCAGTGATTGCGTTAATTAAGAGTACCTATTAAGACTTACGCAATTTTCCTTTCCGACATGTGGAACAAGTCATAAGTATATTGTAAACTGCCAGCACGGTTACTACAGTCGGTTTTCTTGAAATAACTCGATTTTTGAAAAATATAAAATAAATCCGACTGAACACCGAAATATTTTTTTAAATAGGTACTCAGTGTCACTCTCACAATCAAGAGATCTAACGAGACCTCACAAGCTAAACAAATGTACCTGTTATACTGGGGAAATCAGCCTTGAATTATTGATTGACATATAAGTACTTAGCAACGCCGATCACGTTTTTAACTATAAGCTTTTAATGCACGGATAGCGTTTAAACCTCAAATGTTAAAAAAGCGTTCCAAATTTAAATAAATCACATCGGTGGCGGTCGGGAGGCTAATTAACTGGCCAGTCCCACGATACAGCACGACACAACTCATATGGCAACTACTATTGCCTTTACACCATCGACATAGAGCTTATTATTGCCCGATCCGCGCGCCATATTAGCTATGTCGTGTGATACCACGGTTACAGATGGACAGACGAGCCGCTCAGAGCGTGTAATTAGTCCGGCCAATCGGCTATGCTAAGAGAATTAAAAAGCACATAAGTGCATGCCATTAGTTTTAAGCTCTATGTAGAGCGGTGGACATTCTTCACGGACCACCTTATTTGTGCTTAAATTCGTTTAGCCCGTTCTTTACAATATCGATATGAATTTACCAATGAGTAAATTTCGTGAAAGAAAAAATCATGAGAATTTTGTCATATAACATGCGCGAAGTATATGTATAGGTTTGCGCGGGCTGATTTTCCGCAACTCGACGTCCAAATGCGCCTATTTTGCGTTGTTTTGGGCTGGCGGGATCACCAACTCAGCTCCTGAAGAAAGACTAGCAGACCCTTGATATTGCCGACGACTTCCTGGCGCGACCTTGGGTTCCCAAGGTGCACTCAACGCGAAATACTGAAGTAAAGTGCAAAACAGGTTCCTAATTGTAATCGAAATGTAGTCGTACATGTAGAAAAAGTCCACTTGAAATCGAGATCCTCTTGCCAAAGGCCATTCAAAATTTGGCCGCAGGTTACTTGCTTGCTTTTTGTTTTGAAGTTCCAGATCAATTTTTACGCAACTGCACGAGATGAAGGTTTGTGTTTTTCCATTGTATTTAGGTAAGTATATACATACTGTAATACTTATATTCATACATACAATCGAAAACTGTAGCCTAAACGGCTTGATGTTTTTTTTGTGAGGTGTAGTTGGATTCGTCTTGAATGTGAGAGTCACATGAAGCCGTGGCGGCCTAGTGGTTCGACCTACCGCCTCTTATGCAGAGAGTCGGGGGTTCGATTCCGGCTCGCACCTCTAAGTTTACTTATGTGCGAAATTAAATTTGAATTTACCACTGATTTTTTCGGTGAAGGAAAAACATCGTAAGGAAGTAATTCAAAGATGTGTGAGAAGTCCCCAATCCGCACTGGGCCCGCGTGGGGACTATAGCCCAACCCTCTCGTGATGAGAGGAGCCCTGTGCCCAGCAGTAGGACGCAAATAGGCTGAAGTTGTGTATGAGAGTCACACGGGTATTACATATTAAAAGGTCCTATTCGCATGGAGTCGGGTTTTATTTTTTTTACATAAATCAAGTTATTTGTAGATAGCGAATATTTCCAAAATGAACTAATTTATCTACTAGGATTTAGAAGATTATTGTAAACACTATACTGGACACTATCGTGTATTTTCCAATAGCCTATTATTATCGAAAAATCGCGGATAGCACCGTTACTGAGTTTATGCTAATTTCCTCCAGCGGTCCTTTGCCGAGAGCTCATCGCTGCAGCGAGGGCCACTTGACTTTGACTAGCAAATCGAGGGGTCCAAAGTTATGCGAAATTGCGCAATATCAAAATGAGTAGGTAAATAATGTTTAGCTTACATAATATGTTTAGCCTACGTAAACGCTATTTGATGGTTGTTTGCTCTGCTGCTGTCTGTCTTGTCTATACCGTTTATATAGTAAATGTGGAATTTGTCAATACAACATATAGACATCATTGTCAAGACATTATCACTGGTCTAAAGTACTCTAAACCGACGAGCAGTATGCGGAACGGAATGAAAGTTGTGTTCGGAGAAGTGTTCTCTGCTTAAAATCGTGATATTTTATATGTATATATGTAACTATGTATTCTCTTCCATTGCTGAACAGGAATAAATGGGACCTTACATGTAAAATGTTTATGCGCATACGAACTAGAGTAACATTTACGTGTATACCCTAGCCAGAAGTAAACCAAATAGTCGCCTTTGGACGCTTGCAACAAATGCTTGCAATACCAGAGGCATCACTCGCTCGTTACCGACCCTGTAGAAACCTATATTTTTAAATATACTTATAAATAAATAAATATCTTGGGACATTTCACACATATTGACCTAGCCCCAAACTAAGCAACGCTTGTACTATGGGTGCTAGACAACGATATAAATACTTATATAGAGAAATACATACATACACTAACTAAACATCGATGACTCGAGTACAAACTTTCGTACTCATCACACAAAGTTTGCTCCGAGCTCGATTCGAGGGATTCGAACCCGCAACCATCGGAACAGAATCTATGTACCTATGCCTATTATTATTTATTATTACGAGTATGATAAATCCCATACACTCTTGAAATGTATTGGAGTAACTTAGATTTTAAGTGTCAGTATAGCCATTGAAATATACCTACGTCTGCTAATGTAGTCTCAGCTAATTAGGATCGCCGTTCAGTTGCCTGCGTAATTTGGCTGTAAGTGATAGTACAAAACAACAATGGCGCATGTCATCCCAAAACAATTCACCGTTTAAAACACATCCACTTATTAACAAAATTAATTTGTGTAATGAGGACAGCTCTGTAAGCGCTTGGAGATGTTCTGCGAATAGGACCAACTAATTTGGACGACACGGTTTAAAATAGCGTATAATAAAAGTTAATGGAACCGCCCTCTTCATGATTCTTGGCGGGGCCTGCTCATTTCCCTGGCCGTCGTTTTCGCTATGTTAATTAGCATTTTGGCACTAAGGCACGAGTAATTTGGAAGACTAGGTGTTACAGGTACGCCTGGCAAAGTTTTGATTTCAAAGCGTTCACGGCGAACGAAACGTTTTGAATGAAATTTACATTTTAAAGGTAATTTTATATTATTATGTTTTTTGGTAACGCTGCTGCTGGGAACCTTAAGTAAACTTATTGTGATGTACCTAATAGACGTTTAATTAAAGTTCTTAAATATTTAACTCATTTATTTACAATGTTTTATCGTTGTCATGATTTTTTTTTTCCAAAAATCGAACGCCTTTGGAGTAAAAAAGACCAGTTTGCTTCGTCCAAATACTATACAAATAAATAATCAGCAACACGCTTCGTCATACATACAAAAAATCTTGTTGTACAAAAAACAACTGACCTAATTGACTGTTGCGCGGACGTTGCGTTAAAACTGCCTAGATTCGTACAGCAATAGAATAAATTCGGAAAGCCTTTTAAACCAAAAAAAAGGCATCGTCCAAAAACTGCACTGTCCGTCGCCATGCAAAAAATAAGTTACGTTCGTCATGGACGTAACTAGGTCGCTGAATTTAATTTTACGAGCCAAAATTAATAGCGCTTAGTATTATTGTCATTTAAGTAGGTATATTATGATACAACGTTTCCGCATTTTAATAACTTAAAATGATCTTTTTGTCAGTAAGTCACCATTTTGAGAGAAAATTTACATCGTCGACAAAAATTATGATCTGGATTAATTGCCGATTGTACAATAGAAAGTAAAACATATTTTTTATCGATAAGCATATACATCGAGAACTACCGTTTAATAAACGTTTGTGTTAAAAATTAACGTGCACATAAAAGTGAGTGCTGTATAGGTAGTCGAAAATATATGTACGTACGCCGGAAAAACTATTGCATCGAACACAAGCGCTACAAAAAATCAATGTACCTACAAGGTTTGTACACAAATAGTGAACGCCAGTGAGGCACCACTAGAGCTGAAAAAGTCAAAGATATATTTCTTTCAACGATCTATTCGCGAAAAGTTATTCCTAGCTAATCTGTACCTATATGTAGTTCTCTATGGCAGGTATATAATATATGCGTACAGGTTCGTGTATACCTGTAATTTTTCGTACAATCCATATTATCCATACTAATATTATAAATGCGAAAGTAACTGTCTGTTACCTCTTCAAGCTTCAACCACTGGACCGATTGAGATGAAATTTGGCATAGAGATATTTGGAGTCCCGGGAAAGGACATAGGCTACTTTTTATCCCGGAAAAGCGCATTGTTCCCGCAGGAGCGCGATAACCGAATTCCACGCAGGCGAAGTCGCGGGTAGAAGCTAGTTACAAAATAAAAAGGATCTGCAAAACGCTTATATTTTTCTGTTAAAAATATTAAATAAAAAGGTTAGATACCTTTTGTGATTTGATAGTCAAATTCAACACGACGTTGTATATTTAAAACTACTAGTAATAGGGATGACGACAACTTTTTTCCTTAGTCTATCAGGAAGATTATTGAAAAGTATTGGACATGTATTTTTTCTTTTTTCACGTAATCAAACTTATACGGAGATATATTGAGTTCAAATGTCGCGTGATGTCACGGTTAGGTACGATTTATACCTAACGGTGACGTAGTTAGCCCCCACTCTCCAACTTTAATGCGTTTTAACTTAGTCATTCTTAGTTAATTTGATAAAACAAAAAATACGTGTCTAATATTTTTTTAATACCTGACTGACGGACTAATTAGAATTTCGATTTCTTCACCCTGTCGTCATCCCTATTCTAATGGAATTTCCCAGAACAGTTTGTAATAGGTACCTACCAGTAAGGTCATAAAAATACATTTAAAAATAGAAATACTACGTGTCGTGGCGAGGAGAGTTGGAACAGGAGCGGTAAAATCATAAATAATAGTTAATGTTCTATACGTAAACATTTTAATTTCCGCTTTTCAATAAACCGTGTCCCGGTGCAGCCGACTCTATGGAAATGATTTGTTTCATGCGATACGTGGTAAGGTAATCTATGTAGCCGACATTTTTGCTGAAGATGAAATCATAATTAATCTATTAATGGGTGCAGTTATGTTCGTTTGACTTTGTGAATGACTACCAAGGTCTCACTAAAATGTACAAGTCTATAAATTAACAGTTTTGACGTGATAATGTCTCATAAATTGATGAACGCCGGTTGTGCTCACGAAAAACA
Organism: Aethes cnicana; assembly: GCA_963971205.1. Taxonomy (NCBI): domain Eukaryota; kingdom Metazoa; phylum Arthropoda; class Insecta; order Lepidoptera; family Tortricidae; genus Aethes; species Aethes cnicana. The sequence continues at coordinate 8,479,886 of OZ020280.1, forward strand.
TGACAGTAGTAGCGTTGTAGCGTTACGTGATGTTATCACGTATAAAATTATCGTCCGTAAACTGACCTTACAGACAACCAATTTTTTTTGTCAACTGTCAGTCTTGTCAGTACTGATCGAAGAAAGCTGAAACTTGGCATGTAGGTTCCTTGAGGAGTGTAGGGGAACTCTAGAAGAGGATTTCCCGAGATTCCCACGGGAACGGGAAAAAATGGGGTTTAACATTTAAAAAAGGTATGTCCGGCTTTATAAATTTGAGTTTGGCTTTTTGTTGTGCTGATGTCAGGCTTTTAGGGTAAAATGTCCGGCTTTTTTCTAGGCAGAGTCCGGCTTTTTCATTTTAATAGATGGCAACCCTATCCCCAACAAGCTGTCTTTTTTAATGATTTTGTAGAAGTGCTTCCTGAAACAAAAACTAACAATTGAGTGGCAACAAAACAAAGGTGAAAAAAGCTACTGTAAGGGAACATCATAATGCTGAAAAGGAATTGAGTCCTTTACTTGTCTACGAGCTCATTATTTATATAGGTACTATAATAAAAGGGTAATTTTTCTTTCTCTTTCTGTCTGTCTGTCTGTTTGTTAGAGTTAATCTCCGGAACTATTGAACCGATTTGAGTACGCAGACGAAGTCGCGGGGCACAACCTAGTATGATTTGAATGAATGAATGATTTATTTAAAAATATATGACCGTCTTTAAAACAGGTTCCTTAAAACTCCCTAAGTAGGTAAACCTGAGCTTATGGATAAGCAGCGCAGTATCTTTATAAAGTAAACCGAAAAGCGCTATCTTTCCGCCTGGTCACCTAGGGTCACCATTATACTTAAGGTGACGGGGCTATTGTAGCGCATCTTTTACATTTATCTCCTTTTCTAAAAAGCGACTATACTCTCAAACGTTCGTTGCTCATGATGGTATTCGATTTATACCGTCCACCGTACCGTATACCGTCCGTCCGTGTGGTGTTCCGATCACCACAATAGGGTATTACACCATTTTTTGAAATGTGGTTTAAAATGATCCTTAATTATGTCGGATTGAATCACAAGATTTTTTATCTCGATTTACTGAATGGGATAAATACCTTAAAAAGTACTTTTAAATTATCATTTTCAGTTTTCGCGCTAAAAAGCTAGCCGCCATGTTAGCTTCGTCTGTGACGTCACTAGGATAGTAAATAAGTAACTACATCGTAATCAAACAAGTCAAGTCAAAACTTAAAACGGTTACTTGTAACGCTTTGTTTACAGTACAAGTGACGTCACAGCAGCTAACAATACGGCGCCTACCGTTTTGGGACAGATTAAAAAACAACATTTTATAAATGTATTTATAAAATAATTTATGCTTTTTATGATTATAAGTCGATGTTTTGGGTAGCATTTTTATATAATTCTATTCTTAACTGACCTTCAAAAACACTAAAGCAGACATGATTGCTTACATTGTACGGCAAACAGTCGGTGCATTTGCCCAACGTCAAACAAGCCGGGCACGAGCGCAGTTGCTTCGAGACTACCTAATGAGAACCTGAAATTCTATGACCATCTCTATCCGTAACAAAGGGTAACTTGTTACATGAACATTTTATCTATGTAGGGTTGAGGTAAAGAAGCGCAATCTTTATACTTCCGAATAAGAACACCAAATCGGGTAGGTTGGGAGCGCCGCGGTCGCCAAAAAAGTCAAGCCATTTAGGCGGATAGTCTGCAGTAGCGCCTTCAGATGGCGCTGCTGAGGCGAACTCGCAGCGAAAACGGTTGTTGGGAGAGTGTGTTTTGTTTTGTTGCTTGTCAAATCCGTTAGACACGTTTTCGACTGTTGCGCCATATAAGTTTGCGCTCCTTACCAAGACACATTCCACACCCCATAATTTTCAGTTAAATACGTATTGGTACAGAGACTTCTCCGTACAGCAAATACCTACGTGTATCTAACGATAGGTAACTACTTAATAAAATACATAGAAATAAATATGATTGACTCCAAATCCACCAAGCGTTTAAAAAAGTTACAGGACGTGCCACTTAAAAAGGGTATGAGTTAGGTTAGTTACATAATAATGTTTACATCGCCCTTGGCCGTAAAGTGGGATTTTCTGCCCGCTACGCGGAGAGAAAATCTCACTTCTTGGCCAAGGCAAGATGTAAAACTTTTGACAAACCACGGGCGGTAATTCGTAAAGCCCCAGATCGCATATTTATGGCCCTCACCTTCGGTTCGGGCCACAGAAACCTGCGATCTGGGACATTTACGAATTCACCGCCCTAGGTCTGTAATGTACTATTAAGTAATTTAACAAATACGTTACCTTTCAAACAAATACAATTCACATTACTTAAATTACTAAGGCCCTTTCTCTAATATATCCTCAAAAAGCCTCGTTTTGCCTACGGACGTTTAATTTTTGATATTTGGTCCATAGAAAATCTGTCATAGTTTAACCGTCCCGTAACTGGGCCTAAAAATGTTTCGTTAATTAACTGAGTTCGCGATCGGTACACATTACTTTAAATAATTTTCTTCTCAGCGATGGAATACTCGGTTAAGATTCTATTGAATTGTTTAATGCTCTACCTTGCTTATTGTTTCTTTTTGTATAGTCTGATACAAAATTAGCGAATTAACACAGCTATCGTACCCTAATTTGAAACTAATTAAGAAAGGAAAAGGCTGGCTGGAGAATGCTTTTCTCGGAGCAAATTTACTTCGCAAATATTCGCTGGCGGATAAAGTGACTCTATGTTTAACTTTTGTATTCGATTTAATCGAAAGCTGGAGCATTTTCTTTCGTTTTTCTTTACAGTAAGTAAATGTATAATTTACCTACGTATGTTCAATTATCATTGATATTTTATAAAAATCGGCCAAGTACGTGTCGGGCCACGCGCAATGTAGGGATCCAAAGTTGACCATACCCACAATAATACTAGCGAAATTAAGCGTCCTAGGACTGATCATCTGAGCTAAGCTGCGTTGTGGCGTGCCCGATGCTCCTGCCGCTCGAGAAAAAATATTGATTTTTTATTTATCGTTACGATGGGTAAATATTTAGAAATTATATTTATTATTACTTATATGGCTCATATTTTAACATTTAGAACCTGTTTTACTCAGCTTACAACGTTATATTGTTAGTAATTTTCAATGACATGTACCTATATTAAATTTTTACCTTTCCGTGAATCCATATTAATATATTAATATTAATATTATATATTAATAATATTATAAATGCGAAAGTAACTCTGTCTGTCTGTCTGTCTGTCTGTCTGTCTGTCTGTTACCTCTTCACGCTTCAACCGCTTGACCGATTTGGATGAAATTTGGTATGGAGATAGTTGGAGTCTCGAGAAAGGACATAGGCTACTTTTTGTCCCGGAAAAATACATAGTTCCCGCGGGAGCGCGATAACCGAATTCCACGCGGGCGAAGTCGCGGGCAGAAGCTAGTATTTTATAAGTTGGTCGACTATCTATAACTCGTATACATGTACAGGCTACTTAGCTGTGATAGTTTTCCTTTAGACTACGTTACGAGTATATATGCCACAACCGTCATTTTTTTCAGGAATCCAAAAAGCACCATTTAGTTTATGTACATATATTATTTAAGTAAGTACTCAACTCAATATTTGTTCAATTCTACTTGTTAATTCATAAGTGGTAAAGTGTGTGGGCGTGGGTTCGAATCCCACTTCGACACCATGTCTCATGGGCTCGAGCGAAACACCGGTTGTTTAAGGCAATAGTATTTATTAATTTCAAAAGCACTTACAAAACCGTACATCCACGTCGTCGTCGAAGAGAGCGAGACAGCAATATAGGAAACGGAAGCTTAGGCTAGTGTTGCTATATAACATGTCAGAATGACACTATTTTTCCTAAAAACTAAATTACTACATTAATGAATGGATAAACCAGCATCATCAGTAAGTATAATAGAAAAGACTCCTCGTTCGCAAGCCAATATTGTGACAAAATCTCTGATGAATTGGCAACATTCTTTGAGTAAAATCTTTTTTTACATTTTGTTTTCACTACATACATATATTGTTATTAAGCTAAATGCTGTGTGAAAATTCTGTTTGAGAGAATCAATTACGTTAAATAAAACGTGCCTTTACTAGAGTTATTGATAATTAATGTTTAGCCTCAGTAATTAAAATATCGACAACGTTGTGTGAATCTATAATTATCCATATTTATCCGTATTATCGATACTAATATTATAAATGCGAAAGTAACTCTGTCTGTTTGTATGTCTGTATGTTACCTCTTCGCGCTTCAACCGCCAGACCGATTGAGATGAAATTTGGCATGGAGATAGTTGGGGTCCCGGGAAAGGACAAAGGCTATTTTTATCCCGGAAAAACGCATAGGTCCCGCGGGAACGCGATAACCGAATTCCACGCGGGCGAAGTCGCGGGCAGAAGCTAGTGTTACATATACGAGTAGAAACATTAAAACAAAACTGAGTCTGGACAGTAGGTATTGTAACTATTTACTACTTTCATGTTTAGTTAATTCAATTTTAATCATTTATTTTCGCCCTAAATAGCATTATAAATATTTTTACAACTAAATTGGGTATTCATGATTATGAAAATATAAACACGTCATAGGAGTCTTTAGCATCTTAAAAAACAGTTTACGCAATGCAATCCGGGCATAAATTGAAATCCATTCATGGTTCCACGTGCAAAAGTTTGTTTCCCTCGCCTCGAGTTGGTGACGTGACTAGCTGGCATATCTCAGGGTAACGACTTCGAACTCGCGAAGGTACTTGCGAACAATGTCGCAGCTATTACTGCCGGCTGTAATTATTGCCACGCTCATTTAAATGCCTCGTTTACTATTTAAAATAGCTCCCTGGACTCTCAATATGCTCGGAAAAAATGGTCAATCTACCATTGTGGCTTTTAAGTTCATACCTATCGGCAACTTCACATCCGTATACGATTAATGAAATATTTTAAAGTGGGTTTACTCCGAAAGTTGGCAACGTCGCAAATAGCTGTCAAATATTTCAATGTTTTCATTAATTTCTGAATATTACTGAATGAAAAATGAATTATCGTTCTATGGTTGAATAAAACATTGAATATGGATTGCAACAATTATCATAGGAACACCAACTTTTTAGGATTATGGAAGTACCCATGTATTTTAATTTAATCTTATCATTTGAATGTCTAACCAACAAATATAAAACGAGACGCGCCATTCAACCATAGAATGATAACTTCTTTTTTAATTCAGTATCATTGATCTATTATAAGTAAGGAGTTCACAATTAGCCTGAGAAAAACCGGCCAAGTGCGTGTCGGGCCACGCGCAAAGTATAGGGTTCCGAAGTTTACGATGCCCACAGTACCTTTCTAAGACTTATTAGCATCTAGCTAGCCTGTGGTATGAATGACGTGCCCGCCCGACGCCCCTGCCGCTCGAGAAAAATCATCATCATAAGTTGGTCGACTATTACTCGTAAGTTTGTACAGCCTACTTAGCTGTGATAGTTTTCCTTTCAACTACGTTATATATGCCACAACCGTGATTTTTTTCAGCCATTCAAATACCACCATTTAGCTGGCAGGGGGGGGGGGACAAGTGACCCTAACAAAAAATAACACTTTAAAGCTTAATATTTCACAAACGCATTACTTAATCAAAAAATGGTTTTAGCAAACCCACAATATTTTTTTAAGACCTATTCAACGATATGCCGCACTAAGGGGTACGCAAGAAAAAAAAAATACATCCCCACTCTACGAGCCCCTACCCCTACCCTACCCCTAAAAAGTACCCTATAAAAAAAAATTTCAACATTTTATTGTACCACTTTGTCAGCGTAACTAATATACACATTCATGCCAAATTACAGCTTTCTAGAACTAAGCATCTCCGAGCAATAGTGCGGACAGACGGACGGACGGACGGACATGGCGAAACTATAAGGGTTCCTTGTGGACTTCGGAACCCTAAAAATGGCCCCGTATAAATAAAATAAAAAATAAATAAAAATTGATTTATATTGGAACGTATTTTCTAATGTCAGTTTGCTCCATATATTTTAACATATTTTGTTAGGCACTGTTCATCCATATGTTAGCTATATGCAACGATGCCAACTTTCGGGATGAACCCTATTAAAAATAAGGAATATTAGACAACAGTATGGGTTATATTTCTGTTAGCCAAAAGAGCTCTCCCCTACCTACCAACTCGTATAAGAAGTTTCAAATGAAAATTCCAAGTTACATGGAATTTTTATATTTCTCTCTCTCTCTCTAATAAATAACAACGAACTTTCAAGGCATAGAAATTTCCACGAATATGTACAGCTAGCTTCTAATTAAAGCCCTCATTAGCTTCTATGGGTATTCTTAAATGACCTTTTTAGGTCATAACTTCAATCAACTCATTCATATGTCTTTCATCAAAATGTAAAATATCAGATCAAACGAGATCGTTTCACTGAAATACATATATATTAAAATAGATATCAAATTTTAATGAAGAGTAAAATCTAGTATTTACTGAAGGTCTCGATTAAAATGGATACAGGTCAAAGGACATTGAGCTGTTAGGTAACTTGCATAACTACAGTCAAACTAGAATTTAAATTGTAATACAACATGGACGTTCACGTAATCGTTGTGAAAATTAAATGTTCATTGTAGAATCGCCATGCTTTTAAACTTGATTCACAGAATATTTAACAGTACTACGTACAGAATGGCCACAGAATCAGCCGCCTGAATCTAGCCCGCGCGCAATTCGCGGCCAACTCGCCTTACCGTCATTTGTTTCATCCGGAGATGGTGAGTGAATCATTGGCCCGCGTAGTAGGAGTACACACACATTTACAAGTGTACAGAAGTCCCCGAACGCACACTGACGTCCTCGAATTTCATTCGAATTGTGTTCGAAATCGTGCTTTTATAAGCCGTGTCCGCCCTGTGCTTGATTCTCAATAGGTACCAGTGATTACAGACAATACAATCAAAATAACCAAATAAATTGTCATCGACGACCTGTTAGCATGCCTCGCGGCTTTGAACTATCAACCTCTAACTGTCCTACCAACCTCTACTACTCGTAACTGTCAGTTACTTGCCTAATGTAAGCCTCATCAACTCTGTCAAAATCTATCAAAGTTAAGTGTGACATTGTCCATGGTCTTAAGTAAAGATAAATGTAAGTGTTCCGTCAAGTGCCAGGTTGATTGATCGCTGGGATCTCCGACAAAGATGCTGCGAGCCGCGGATCCGTGAACCCTCCCAATTATTATGACAGAATTTAAAATGATACTTAAAAACCGGCCAAGTGCGTGTCGGGCCACGCGCAAATTATAGGGTTCCGAAGTTGAGGATGCCCACAGTACCTTTCTAAGACTTATTAGCATCTAGCTAGCCTGTGGTATGACGTGCCCGCCCGACGCCCCTGCCGCTCGAGAAAAATCATCATTATAAGTTGGTCGACTATTACTCGTAAGTTTGTACAGCCTACGTAGCTCTGATAGTTTTTCTTTCAACTACGTTATATATGCCACAACCGTGATTTTTTTCAGCCATCCAAATACCACCATTTAGCTGGCAGGGGGGGGGGGGCACGTGACTCTAACAAAAAACAGCATTTTAAAGCTTAATATTTCACAAACGCATCACTTAATCAAAAAATGGTTTTAACAAACCCACAATATTTTTTTAAGACCTATTCAACGATATGCCGCACCATGGGGTACGCAAGAAAAAAAAATTACATCCCCACTTTACGAGTAGGGGAGGTACCCTATAACAAAATATATTTCAAAATTTTATTGTACCACTTTGTCAGCGTAACTAATATGCATATTCATGCCAAATTACAGCTCTCTAGACCTAAGCGTCTCCGAGCAATAGTGCGGACAGACGGACGGACGGACATGGCGAAACTATAAGGGTTCCTTGTGGACTTCGGAACCCTAAAAATAGAAAAGACTGTTTAAAAAAATAACAGAAAGGATTAGCTTTGTTCTTTCACAATTTCGATTGGAATCAGCTGTAACATACTTCGTAGGTTTCAGCATTCTGAGTATTCTAACAGCTATCATGATTCGGCTAACAGACTAAACCAACGGATATATTGTATTCCAAGCCTTTTAAGGTATCAAATTATTTCTGGAAAATCAGGTGAGATCGTGGCCTATTCCTTGCTTATAATTAATTTTAAAAAATGCACTTAGGAAAAAGATTTATGACAGTAACTACCTACTGTGGTTCCCGCGACCTTCACCAGGTCGGCACTCCATCTTGTTAAAGGCCTACCGACAACCGTCTCCCGGTTCGCAGACGTCACTCGAGAACTTTCTGGCACCAGTCGTACTCCGCCCTCTGTCACTTAAGGTTCGCAATTATTCGGGCTATGTTGGCGGCTGTATCTAATATTCTCATTTCTGATCATTGATATCTGCTCATTTGATATCACGCAAAGAATCCCTGAACTGAGTGACTTTGAGCCTTCTTAATGAGGCCCCATCTTAACACCCACGTCTTCTTTGCGTCTCTTATTTACCTGTTTACCGCAGCCTCATCTGCGTGAACAAACACCCAATACTGAAACGGCAAAGCTTTACTTGAAACGGATTGTAAATTCAAGGAAATATTCGCTTAACGTCTTGTTTAAACTGACATTTTTGTGAAACCTACGCTCACGGCAAATCGTTACATGCCTTTGAAAAAAAGGATACCCCGAAAAGGAAAGAAATCGAGTGCATGCCCGGTATACCGCGAACACTATTCCCGGTATTCACTCCGCCGTGATGTATTCGGTTCGTATACTTTCGAACGCAATCCCGAGGCTGATAGTTCTCTGAAACCGCAATTATTATACACTTTTCCAGAGTCCATCGGGATTCCCACTATGTGGTTGTACGCTTGAGATCGGGACTAAATAGTAATAATAGGTGTGCAATAAATTGGTTAGAAAATTCAAACAAAATAACAAAAATGAAAAATATTGGTAAACGATCCTACGATCACGCAGGCCACCTGATGGTAAGCGGTCACTGCGACAAAGAACCTTTATTTCTCAGAACAAAAACAGCCTATTGCTTATTTTGATACGAAGTAACAGTGACCGGTCATCTGAACATAAATTTGGTGGTCTCGATACTTCACAAATCTATATATATATAAAACAAGAAACTGACTGACTGACTGATCGATCAACGCACAGCCGAAACTGCTAGGCCTAGAAACATTAAACTTGGCCGGAAGGTTCCTTTTATGACGTAAGTGAGCATTTATAAAGGATTCTTGGAAATTTCCCCCTTAAAGGGTAAAAAGGGGGTTGAAAGTTTGTATGTAATTACAGAAACATGAAATTTGTCAAAAAACTTTCTTTTATGAAATAAATAAACACTAACAAAGGATTCTTGGAAAGTGCCCCTTTATAAGGGTAAAAAGGGGTCTAAAAGTCTGTTTGCAGCTTCTAAGCTGCTAAGCCTAGAAAAATGAACTTTGACAGAAAAGTTTCTCTTGTGATGTAGGAAGGTAAAGACTTTTGGAAAATTTCCCCTTAAAGGGGTTAAAGGGAGTTGAAAGTATGTATGAAACTTCTAAACCACTAGGCTTAGAAACATAGATATTGGCAGAAAGCTTCCGTAAGTGACGTAAATGGGCAAAAAGGGGGCTGAACGTTTGTATGAAACTTTTATTTCAATACGAGTTAAATGTGATTGGCGTGCATAATCGAGTCCCGGGGAAGGAAACCGGCTACTTATTAAGTTCGGTGTACACGGGGTTAGTGTTTATCCCGGGAAGTACGCTTAGATCCCGCGGGAACACTATAACCGAATTCCACGCGGACGAAGTCGCGGGCAAAAGCTAGTAGTCATATAATAAATATTGAAATTTTAGTTTCGTGTTATTTTTTCTTATTTACATTAATCATAAATTCATGAGTTAAAAATCCAGGGTCAATTTAATGTAAGAGCTGACTCGTTATTTGATTTTGTTATTTGTCATATAGAGCGCAGAAATAATTTGTTGGGTCCGAAAGCCTTACAGCATGCCGCCACCTCGAACATATTTTGATAGTGTCATCCACGTGGTTGCGATGGGCGTTGCCAAATAACGGCTAATGGACGCGGTGGTCGCGGTCTGAAAGCCGGACATGTCAATTAATTTAGCCAGCCAGCCAAATTAAAATTAAACTTAAATAATAAGTGAAAACAGCCGCAAAATATAATGTTGATTTGGGGGGTAATCGGCATCTTACCACTTCACCACAATAGCCTATTTACGTCACACTATCGGGAGCAAGGTCTCCTTTCACCACGAGGTTTTGGTTATAGTCTAAACACCCCCCTCGCGTATTGGGAGCTTGACACACGTCGTTGAATTACTTTGCAAATGCGTGCAGGTTTCCTTAAAGCTTTTTGAATGTATGTATTTTCTGTATTGCTGCTTGATAAAAACAAAATTTTAGTAAATCCTAACGCATTACACAGCATGAGAAATCTATTCAAAGACGGCTAATCGAAATTAAGCTCGTGTCTATATACCTACTACTGAAATATAGAAAATATGGAATATTCATCCAATTTTCATAGATATCAATTTCATCGCAATTCAAATGAAATGACAGTTAAAAAAAACTTTCAGTAAGGTACTAAGGTAAATTTGCCTAATCTTGAAACTTAAACAAATCCTTGAGTTTCCCGTAACCAATAGATATCTGTCCGGCCCAATTTGATTTAAAAGCTAAACTCTGTAGTGTAGCCCACCGACTCCCACACAAAAAAGGCAAATAAAACACTTCTCCCATAGAGTATCAAATTGTGAAACTCTAAATTCGCCAGGGAAACATCGTTCACTTAAGCACATTACGGCGGGCTGCAACTTCGGGCCCATCGAGATAGCACTGAAAACAATTGCGGGGCCCTGGGAATCAACTCGCTAACTAAACAAAAACGTAGGTGAATGTTAATTGGACTTGATCTCGTTCATTTCAATTCGGAATTTAGTTCGCTTCAAACGCTTTTATTGATGCAAAATTTTGATGATTTTAACCTTTATAAAGGTACTCCTCCTACAGTCACCTTAAGCACTGGATCAAGGAAAACATTCGTATGATATTTTACCCACCATATTAGGTGAGGTGGTAAAAAAAGTATCCATAACAGCTTATTTATGACCCACTGCTGGGCACAGGTTTCCTCTCATAATGAGAGGGTTTAATACAGGGTCCAGTGCAGATTAAGAACAACACACATCCTTGATTTACTTTGCAGATTCGATTAACATCCCGAAAAAAGAAACCTAAAAAACTGATAGCTTATACTGGGAATGTGGGTGAAATATCATCTCAGCGTTTTGCTTGACCCCCTCACGAAGACCAACAAGGTAAAGGGGAGACCGGGTACAAAAGTAACACTTTGTACTTTTACCTTGATTTCTGGCTAGGTATTATTATTATCATTAAATAAATATAACCATATGTAAATTCAGTTTATGTTCTTTATAATAGTAACTCGATTTATTGTATTATGGTGTGGTTTATATGAATAACAGAGAGTTGAAAAAAAATGTCCGTTGTTACTTTCGACCACGTAGGCAGGCCGAAAGTAACACGTTTTGGGTCGAAAGTAACAAGAGAAAGGGGATGGTAATTGATACAATATTACATGTTAAAGCAACAAATTATTCATTTGAAGACTTTGTTTTACTAGAACGCATAAGCTTCTGTAATTAAAATGCTCGAAAATTATATATTTTAAGAAAACAAATTAATAAAATATATTTTTAGTTTAAGTAATGATATCAGTTAATATGTGTTAATCATTCTTTTATAATCGGAGTATTCAGTATCATTCTCCTAGTCGGACTCTCAATTATGGTACATGGTGGTCTTAGTCATCGTCCACGCATTTCACATGGGACTACATTCTACATTCAACACATTGTATCCGTTGTTTATTTAGTCGACTGTTGCTAATTTTTGCACCATCTTTGAAAGGCTCTTCAGCCGCTTTTCTGTACACTTCCGTGTCGGTAGTTCCTCGTGCAGTAGTTATTGCGGCATTCTGTTGAAGGAAAGACAAGAAAAAATATGATGTAGGTAATTAAATCATTACAGGGACAAAACTTTTGTACCTAAAGGGCTGTGTTACTTTTGTACCCGTTCCCATTTTTGTTAAATCGTGTAATATAACTTTAAGACGGAACATGCTACACAAAAATGAATTTTAACAATGTACAATCAATCTAATCAAGAATGGATATGCAAACATTCAGATTACTACTATCCTGTTACCTCTACGTAAACACTAAATAAGAAAATGTCGAAAAACTTACTTTTGATTAGTGAAAACACATAAAGTCCTGTCACACAAACTAACAGCGTGTGGCGCACGCGGCGACTAAATGCAAGTGAGGGGGGCGCTCCCAGCTATCACCTGACGGCGGCAAAGCGGTGTTCGACCATTGGATAAACCTAGAGAGCATTTATTACTTTCGACCCGCTGTTACTTTTGTACCCGGGCTCCCCAACATAAATTTGTGATCACGATATTATATGTACATATTTTCAAGACGTCAGATTTCGTTTTTTTTATAGATAGAGTGATTCAAGAGGAAGGTTTTTAGTATATAATTTGTTACAGTTTAACGCTCAATTTCCACGGGAACGCCATAACCGAATTCCACTTTAGAAGCTAGTATTTTATATTCCATGCAATCAAAGGCGCTGTGCACTACTCCCAACTTTGGATCGAAGTTTGACGCCGCAGTAAACAACTCAGATACTCAGATTCTATTCTTAAACAAAGACAGGACATTATCTAGACAGTTCGTTTTTTAAATGAAAGTTTAACAACCAAGTATTTCTCTGTAACCGACAGAGGCGATATACCTAATCACTGGGTTAACTCCGTGGTAACAAAGCTACATAGTACTTTACTCGAACGACTACCAGGTTTCTCCAAACAGTTTTTATTCGAAAATGGTCGTTTCTACTGTAACTGTAGCCTAATAGCTCTTTTCGTATGGAATAAATTCCAAACTCCAAGTCTTCGCGTGTTGCATCCAAGTTAATGCATGGCAATTTTGGCATACGTGACGATCCACGTCACGTGACGTCAGAGCGGAGCCCAAAATATGCATTGCAGATCCATACTAATATTCTGAACTAAACTAAACTGACTGTCTGTCTGTTTGTGTGTCTGCTACCTCTTCACAGTTCTTGCCAATTTAGATGTGAAATACGTTATGGAAATAGTTGGAGCAGCGGGAAAAAACATAGGCTTCTTTTTATTCCGGAAAAACCCATATTTCAAGCGGGAATGTGATAACCGTCCCAGGCAGAAGCCTATAACCACATCTTATATCAGCGATTGAAAGGCAAATAACCGGTTACCTATATACCGGTAAAGCACAATACACCGAAATTCTGCACCGTTTCCAATTCCTACCAAAATTTAAGTAAGTATCTAAATGACATTTGATCAGGCCGCCCGGTGTTTAATGACGATTATCTAATTTACGTACGAGGACGCGGCGAAACAAGCCGATCCTACTATACGATGATAACACTTACAGAAGGATACTTTTAAAATTACGGTTAATTTGCTATACGTTTATATTTATACCGGTATAGAAATCGGCTATGCAGTTTTTAGGTATAGAGCTATTTTTGTACCGATGAATTTCCGTACTGAAATTATTTCCCTTCAGGCCTACCTAAATAATATCTATAGGTAGGTACTGTATTTTTTCGTACCTTCGTTTAAGTCAAGTCGTCATACCTACGAGAGCATTAAATCAATTTTTGAAATCTAACCCAGCGTTCCCAAAGGCCTTCATTCTGGAATCCATAAGGTGTGTCAGAAAGTTTCATTACTCATGTTGGTGAACATTTACTTAAATTAAAATGATACGCTAACTGCTAAAAATCTTTTTGACCCTAAAGTATATGCAGACCCACATTTGAATATCCTTAAGCTACTAAACTTCAGTACATAATTCTAGACAAGCTTACCGTTTCAAGTTTAAAGAGAGAGGTACGCTACGTCAACATCCGAGTCGGTTGTAATTTAAAAATGCAAAGGACTAAATAAACATAAATAGTAAAACACGAAAATGGAAGGCAACGTAGAGAGGAAAAGAGCACTTCAATGAAAATATGGTACACATTAATTAAAATAAAATCGTGGGAATTGATGGTGAGGCTCTGGAAACCCGCTAATTCCGGAGGATTTTTCCCGCCGTCGAGAATAAGCAACAGGGTTGCCAGAGTAATAAAAAGTTAGGTACATTTCGTTATATTTATCGGTTACTCTTGGAAGTTGAAATGAAAATGTTATTTATCGACGTTTGATTAAAAATTCATCACGACGAAATAAGCTAACCGTATTTCGCGTGATTGATGTCCTATCAGAGGGATGTTTTGTAAAGAAGAACTTCGAAGGTTTCATCATCGAACATTCAATCGATAGTTACGGAAGTGTCACGAAATTTTCCAGTCTAAATCTATTCTCAATTTAACGTTAATTACACAAGTTTTTTTTTTTAGGAAGACCTGTACTTGTACTAGTTGTACTTTTATGAAGTATACTTACTAGATGTAAAATAACCACATGCGTTTGAAGCTTAGGCTTAAATTCTCTCCATGCCCTTCGCTTTAAACGACGTTTTAAGTGTTCTTTTCATGATTACATCAATCACCATGCTGCTAAACACAGTTTTGTCGCTTATGTTCGAAATTCAATTTTAATTTACCACTGAGCTTTTCGGTGAAAGAAAACATCGTGAGGAAACCTGCACGCATCTACGAAGTGATTCGAGGAATTGTCTGAAGTCCTCAATCCGCACCTGATAGAAAGTGATTATCGTCGTCTTATAGACATTTGCAACACCACTGAGATTGCAGTGGATTTTGGGGTTTACTGGCCTTTTTATTATGACAGTAATAACGACTTGTCAGAGTAGAAGGCGGTACACTCTTACGTTTATTCAAGAGAAATTACCTTCACGTTGAAGAAGATTTTTCCTTATTAACCGGGACAATATCATCATCTTACGTAAGTACCTACCGAACTCTTCAAAGTACCTAATGAAATAATTATTTAGGCCACAAAATTACAATTTTAATATTATTTAACCCACAACATAATAAGTAATTGTGAAAATTTGAGACAGATCTGAAGTACGAGTAGTCAATTTATTATGAAATAATTACACCCAAAACGTAATTTTACTTCAAGTCAGTGTTGTTAACTCATACGCGGGATGTTTTACTAATACTACTAGGTATTTCTGGCAGGCTCGAAAAACGGTCTGTAAAACATCATCCAGAAAAAATATACATAAGTATAAACAAAAACGTGTTCTTTGATAATGCTGACATCGCGTGCCGGAGAACGAATCGCAACTGATGCCTAATGGGACGGGAATCATCACATTTACCGGAAAACAGCTTTTTACCTATCACCCAGAGAGAAATGATAATAATTCTGCCCCAGTAATGGGTTTCTGATTATCTGATTTGTGGAGATAAAATTATACTTAAGTAAGAATTCGTACCCGTAACGTGCTTTTTTTGTAAATATTTTCCTTGGTTTATTCGCCGTAATGGAAAAGTAAATAAACCGAGTATGAACCGTTTACAGAGTATGTCATGGCCTTCAAATTTCAAAGGACTAGATTAGGTTATTTTTTGGGTCATGTAGTCGTGTTCAGCCTTAGATACCATGTTTTTAATGTGCTATTTTATTCATTAATTTTCAACTTGAGAAGAAAAATGAAAAAGTAATACAACTTTGACCAACCGGCAAATACCAACCTATCTTTCCTGGTGCTGCAAGTTTATGCTTAGGCCAATAAATTAAAGGGACCTGTGTGCGCTGTACCGATCTAAAACCGAGAAATAGCTAAAACCGAGTTTTCTCTGATATGAGATTGGTCTCATATTTGAGTAAACTCGGTTTTAGCTATTTTCACACGAGCAAAGCAAAAGCAAAGCTGGTCGCCCAGGTACTATTTCTTTATTAATGCATACGATCTCGGAAACGGCTCTAAAGATTTGGACGACAGCTAGCTAGGGCTAGATCGTTTGTCGGTCCCGTATACCCTCCATATACCAATTTTCGTCCAAATACGTTAGAGCCGTTTCTGAGATCGCTTGGATAAATAAATAAAGAAATGAATAAACAGAGAAATATCAAGATTAGCGCGTTTAAAGCAAAAGAGAAAATATAAACAAACTGGTTATTTCGGCTAATAATTTTCACGCTTATTTGTGTCAATGTCACTACTTACGCACATGAATGAAAGCGTAGCACAACGCAATGCTCTCGCAGGTTCGCAAGCTTTCGTTCAATGAATATTCATCAGTTAATTTGCTTAAAGAAGCACCATACATCATGAAAACGAATGCCTCGCGTGAAAATATGCGGACTCCGAGGAAGTTCACTGCCTTAAACAGAAATTAATATGCGTTGTAATTTTATTCATGTGGCGGCATAGGTACCATACATCAGATACTTATGTATCTTCATTTCGTACAATTCACAGATTACTCTGAATTCTGAAGAATTGCGAACCTTAAGTGGCAGTGGGCGGGCACATTGCTCGCAGGACTGATGGCCGATGGGGCCAGAAAGTCCTGGAGTGGCGTCCGCGAACCGGTAGACGAGCTGTCGGTAGGCCTCCAACAAGATGGAGTGACGACCTTGTAAAGGTCGTGGGAACGCGGTGGATGCGAGTGGCACAGGACCGGTCTGAGTGGCGAGCCTTGGGGGAGGCCTATGTCCACCAGTGGACGTCTTTCGGCTGAAATGATGATGATGATGATGACAGATTTCTCTAGGATTCTTCTAGAGAAATTTGAGGAAAGTCGTATTGATAAAAATGCTCGGTATTTCTCCGAAAGTAGTACTATTAAATATTCTGTGCCGCAAGGTTGGATTTGCAATGGGGTCTAAAAGAGTACGAAACTTAGCCCAAAGAATTAGACCGTTGAAGTGGCAGTGGGCCTGTCACATCGAGACCTTCGGATAATCGGTGGACGCGTTTTCGAACTAAGTAGGTACTGTGGAGACTGGCCGAGTACAATCGGTTAGTTGTCACATTCTCTTCCAAAAATAGGTCATTTTAAGCGTAGAATTGTCTAGCATTTATTTTATTGAGTCTTTTCTATTGATTGTAATGAACACATCTCTCAAAATATAATATCAATTCAACTTACTTAAAATCTATTATTTCTTAGTTAGGGAAGTGTTAGGACAGTAATAGGGCCAGTCTTCAAGATTTAGATATTTTAATAATATAAGCTAGACATCGTCTTCGTGTCTTCGGATTCCACCGCTGATCTCCGTGTCTGCAGCATCTACCTGAGCTAACAACAACCCCCCGTTACATTTGGTGGACGCGCGCTCAGGACTTGGAATTCTTCACTCCCTGAATCAGCTTTAGGGCACTCGCGCACGGCGACTTGTTATCATGATGCTGCCGCGCTACTCATGTCGCTATCCTTTTTAAGGTTCCGAAGTCCACAAGGAACCCTTATAGTTTCGCCACGTCCGTCCGTCCGTCCGTCCTTCCGTCCGTCCGTCCGTCCGTCCGTCTGTCCGCACTATTGCTCGGACATGCTTAGTTCTAGAAAGCTGTAATTTGACATGAATATATATATTAGTTGCGCTGACAAAGTGGTACAATAAAATTTTGAAATATTTTTTTTTATAGGGTACCTCCCCTACTCGTAAAGTGGGGATGTAATTTTATATTTCTTGCATACCCCATGGTACGGCATATCGTTGAATAGGTCTTAAAAAAATATTGTGGGTTTGTTTTTTGATTAAGTGATGCGTTTATGAAATATTAAGCTTTAAAGTGATATTTTTTGTTAGAATCACGTGTCCCCTCCCCCTGCCAGCTAAATGGTGGTATTTGGATGGCTGAAAAAAATCACGGTTATTGCATATATAACGTAGTTGAAAGGAAAACTCTCACAGCTAAGTAGGCTGTACAAACTTACGAGTCATAGTCGACCAACTTATGAAATGATTAAAAAACCAATGATTTTTCTCGAGCGGCAGGGGCGTCGGGCGGGCACGTCATACCACAAGCTAGCTAGATGCTAATAAGTCTTAGAAAGGTACTGTGGACATCGTCAACTTCGGAACCCTATACTTTGCGCGTGGCCCGACACGCACTTGGCCGGTTTTTTTACATCAAAGAGTAAAAAAGGATACCGAAATGAGTAGCGCGGCAGCATCGCTACAAAAAGCCGCTGTGGGCGAGGGCCCTAATCTTGTGTGGAAAAGGCTTTAATTAATCCTGATTGATGCAAGAAGAAAGTTAGGATAAGTAGGTTGGTTCAAGGGTCGGTGTACTCGTTAAGATAAAATCAAAACTTTCAAGCTTAATTACAAATGAATAAATAAGACGTTATCTAAACATAATAAATAAGATTTTTACTCTTGAACTGTTTGTCGCGTGCTTGCTTAGCGGACCATACTTAGCGGAGCCTAAGGCCCGCTTGCACCAAGCTGTTAACTTCGGGTTAAACGCTTAACTCAGATTTATTTGTATGAATTTGACGTGGGTTAAGAGGCTAACCCGAGGTTAGCGGCTTGGTACAAATCGGCCTTGCGGCCGGCGGGCGCAAATATGGGTAACGCATGATACAATAGGGATGATGACAACTTTTTTTTCCTTCGTCTATCAGGATGATTATTGAAAAGTATTGCACACGTTTTTTTTTCTTTTTTCACGTAATCCAACTTATACGAAGATATATTGAGTTGAAATGTCTCGTGACGTCACGGTTAGGTCCGATTTATACCTAACGGTGACGTAGTTAGCCCCCACTCTCCAACTTTAATGTGTTTTAAATTAGTCATTCTTTGTTAATTTGATAAAACCAAAAATACGTGTCTAATATTTTTTTATTACCTGAGCGACGGACTAATTAGAATTTCGATTTCTTCACCCTGTCGTCATCCCTATGATATACTTCGCCAAGTAGGCTACTCCGGTATCCTGTAGTAGTGTGGGTGTCACCCTAACGACATTCGCACTGCTGTGTGTTGCAAGTGGTCTATTAAAATAACCCCCGACCGTTCGTCGTAATTACGTTCATTTGTTTTTAGTTGTAATGACTGACAATTTTAATGCGTAAATAATTTATTTTGAATTATAACGACAGAAAATATTTCCTTCATTTTTGTTTTATTGTTGCAATTAAGTGGCAACTCGACTTCGACGTACCGTACGTAACTGGTGTCACGCGACCCGGAGCAGCAGACCTTGTTTTCTTAGACCATGGGTTAACGTTGTAACACGAAAGCTGGAGTAACCATTTCAAAGTTAGCGATCGAACGTTACGGCTCATTATGGGGCTTGTTACGGTGGTCTGCTTTATGCAACACCGCTATTTCGGAAATAACCGGTTTGGTTTGGTTAGCTTTGTGAAATAGAACTCTATAAGATTTGTGATGCATAGCAGACACCTAGATTATTTTTCTATATACATTATATCTGTCTATTTGAACATTTCTTACGTCCTAAGAGACGATTTTTTTCAAGTAAGAACCTATACTGCTAATAATAAGTCTATAGAAGAAGTAGCGTTTGAAACTTGAAAATTAAAAGAAACTATCAAGTCGAAGGGACTATATTAACGACACTGAACAGAAAATACCGATTTTTAGAAAAAAAAAACTATATGTATGTATGTATGTCCGGTTTTAACTCGAAAACTACTGAATGGATAATTGCAACAAAAGGGGTTTGGGTAAAATTGGCATCATTTGCGAAGTCTGCGGCCATTGATGAAATTTCTATACAGATAGAACACATCAAAACAAAACTTTTTTACTACGAAAGTTTTCCTCTAAAGTCCGTCAGAACCAAGATATAAAAAAAAAACTTGAACTATTTTACCTAGGAAATTGTTCGCAATTTTTGTGGCCTTCTGAACGTCTCATCGCGGAATTTGAAAAAGGAACTCATTTTCATTCCATTTTCAAACCTGAATATTACCGGCCAGCCACTGCCACTCGTTTACCAGGACTATTTAAGTACTTCAATTATTAAGTTATACCTAAAGAGACAAAAATAAGCGCGTTTATTTTATAAGCCTACGCTGTCCCACTGTTGGGCAAGGCCTCCCTCTCATTTTTTCACACTTTTCTGTCTTTTGGGACATTCGGCTATGGCTACAATGGCGACTTCGGTCTAGGAGCGCAAGATGACGCGGAATGTGAGCTTTATACCCAGCATATTGCGCTCCATCGCCCTTTGGCATACCTAGAGGAATATTTCCGAACCCCAAGGTGTTTGAAGCCGTTCCGTGGTGGCATAGTGGTTCGAGTGTCGGGGATTCGATCCCGGCTCACACATCTGAATTTACTTATGTGCAAAATTCAATTTGAATTTATACCACTGAGCTTTTCGGTGAAGGAAATCTTCTTCTTCAGCGCTTACTCGCCTAATATTGGGCATACGCCTCTCCAATTTTACTCCACTCCGCCCGCTTCAGGTAACATCTTCAAAGGGCCAGCGGTCGCTTTTATATCATCAGACCATCTTGCTGGCGGCCTTCCGACACCCCTCTTCGAGCGAGGAGGCACTTGCTCCATCTCTCATCGTTTCGGCGGAACATGTACATTGATATGTTCTTTAAGTATATATTTATATAAAGAAAGATTTTTAGTGCATATAAAATTCTCCTGCTTTGGAGAATGGCAGAAAAAGAAAATAGGCTCAACTTTTACATTTAAGTCTAATAGCTCGGTCTCATAAAAATGCAATCGAACTTTTTTACGTCTAATATATTGTACTATTTAAGGTAAGAAGGTGTTTTACTAGACATCAAGTAACTTGGCTTTGACGAACTTTTTTTAGTTACGTATATTATATGTATATACATATACGTATATGACAGTACTTACTATTTCGCGATAATAACTATTTTAGTGGCCGCTAATCTAAATATGATCAATTATCCCAACCTGCCATACATTCTACTAAGGAAACTCCCCAAAGAAAAAATATAAGAAAACTTCAACATTAAATAACTTGACTCTGAAGGACTTTAGAAACATTTTTTTTATATAATCGCGTATCTTATACATAGTGCTATTTCATAGTAATAATTATTTACGTGGCCGCTGAAAAAAAAAACTACTCAAAATCAGGCCAACCTGCCATACAATCAACGAACTTTGACATCACGTAACTTGGCTCTGACGGACTTTAGGACAGAACTTTTTATGCAGTTACGTATCATATACAAAGTACTATTTCAAAGCAATAACTATTTTAGTGGCCGCTAAAAATAATCAATCAAGCCAACCGTCCATACATTCTACTAAGGAAATTACCCAAGGTACATAGGAAAACTTCAACAGCAAATAACTTGACTCTGACGGACTTTAGGACCATTTTTTTGATATAATCACGCGATTATTGCTATTTCATAGCAATAATTCTTTTAATGGCCGCGGAAAAGAAAAAAAAACCAACCTCCATACAAATTTACCCAAACCCCTTTGGGGGTAGTTGATAACACTGGTCAACATATGGGGTACTTTTTATCCCGGAAAAATGCATAGTTCCCGAGGGAATGCCATTAACTAATTCCACGCGGACGAAGTCGCGGGCAGAAGCTAGGATTACCTATTTCTTAAATTGTAAATACTTACTTACTTGAAATTACACCGGTTTTCGTTTGAAAAACTTTCATACGAGTTTAAAAAGAAAAGTTTTTATTTTATTTACAAGTGGTGGATGAAAACGTATGCATATAGGCATCCAACGTGTGCTCTGAAGCATTGACCCTTGATTCGGCATCGATAAGAATCGAAAATACTTTGTCGACCAACATACCGGTGAAATTGGGGCGTATAAATAAATAATTTTACGATGTTACCCTCACAACTAACGGCCAGCCCTTAAGTTTGTACACGCCGCCGTAAAAAACTAAAAATGGTTACTCGAAAAAGGTTTTCTAGTTCAAAAGAAGGCCTTCGTACTTAAGTTATTTACTGAATCTATCTACTTGGTCTTGTTTGTTTATTACGAAATGTTTCTTTAAGCAATAAAATTTAAAAAAAAATTACCTACCTACCAACTATAGCGGATGCGAAGTCGGCGGCGCATTATGCATATAAACTCTTTGGTCGGCGGACTATGGACCATCTAATAAGTGAAAAAGCTGAGCCGACGAAACTTTTGTGGGGCCAGAACCGAGACTGCCCATAGCCCACAACATCACAAAAGGAGTAATGCGGCGCAATGCAATACAAGAAGCAAACCGAAGATGGCAAGGTCTAGAGGGTCACAGACAATCAAAGATCTTCATAAAAAACATAGACAGGAAAAGAACGGCACAAGCCATAGGACACAGCAGGAACAATTTAAGACTAGCAATCAGAATAATTACAGGACACTGTACACTGAACAGACACCTAACTATTCTGAAGATAAGAGATGACCCAAGATGCCCAGAATGTGGTGAAGAAGAAACGGGAATACATCTACTAGCGAAATGCCCATCATACGCAATGGCGAGATGGGAAAGAACCGGAAGAGACACGCTAGATGAAGATGACTTACAAGACCTAACGATAGGGAAGATAATAGGATTCTGCAAGGCTACAGGAAGGTTCGACGGGGCAACGGCGCTGGGAGCGGATAACCCGTAATCCCAGGGGAGACCGAGGAAATGGGTGAAATGGTCCCGAATGGAGGACCGATCACCCGACTGAAACCAGGCAGTCGTCCCCTCACATAAATAATAATAAAGTGAAAAAGCTTATATGTCTCTTTACTTAAACTTACATAAGCTAGTTCAGGCATTCACTGCCACTTCTTTTTACGAACTTTCGCCAGGTGCCACATCTGTCATTAAGGGAACATTGCAACGCACATGTGCGTTCAAGGCACTGCGGGAAAGTCAGCAAAACGCATATATGCGTCGGTGGCAGTGAATGCGTTAAGATATAAAGGGATGGAAGCATCTTTAGTGGTTGATTTCTAGTGACGGACAAATACATATGCGATATTCTTTTAGTTTATGAAATAAATATTTAATTATTAGTCGACCTTGTTTATTTTATTTATCCTTGTCTTCAGTTAGAAATGAAACATCAACAGAATAGGTAATTTCAACTTTACGGTCCACGTCAATTTTATCGGCCGTCCATCGCCGTCTTTTGTTTCGGTCAATTTACAGTCGAATACGATCAGTAAATAAGATACTAAAACGGTTTGCGTGCTTCTGGTACTTTTGGAATACGATATAATTTTTATATTGTCCGGATTTAAAACATTGAATATGATCGAGAGAAGAAGCTGTGTACATTTATACGTAATGTGTAAAATTGTAATACAATTGCAATACAAACAAATAGTAGTGTTTATTATTTTTTAATAGCTTCTGTCCGCGACTTCGTCCGCGTGGAATCCGGGACAAAGGCCATGGCAGAATAAGGGAACATCTTGTGCTTTAATAGCTTTTCCGGCTATTTTTTTTTGTGATGATGGGCCTTGCTGTTAGTAACACTTATACAAAATTACAGCATTCTCCTCTTCTTACTTTCCAAGAAAAAAATAATTAAGAATGATTGATGAAGAAATGATTTTCATTTTTCATGAATATTTCCGCTTCTGTAGATTTAATTAATTCGTGCTTTAAACATATAATACACTTAGCCGAGACGGACAATATGTCACTATAAAACGCATAACATTCCATAGACAGTTTCTTTATTTTAAGGGTTAACATTTTTCATTTTTAGGGTTCCGTACCTCAAAAGGAAAAAACGGAACCCTTATAGGATCACTTTGTTGTCCGTCTGTCCGTCCGTCCGTCCGTCTGTCAAGACCCTTTTTCTCAGGAACGCGTGGAGGTATGAAGCTGAAATTTATATCAATTACTCAGGTCTACTGTCCCTTGAAGCTGTGAAAAAATCAAACTTCTAAGCCAACGCAATCAAAAGATACAGCCGTTTATGCCGCAAATTTTCGACACTTGCAAGGGAATCAAAACCTACAGGGTGCTTCCCGTGAACTCAGAATCTTGAAATTTGGTACGAAGCAACGTCTTATAGCATAGATAAAGGAAAAATTACGAAAACCATAAATTTTTAGTTACATCACATAATATATATTTTTTTAATAATTTTAACTTTACTACCCATTTCCTCATAAACGCGTAGAGGTATTAAATTGAAATTCATACCAAATACTCAGGTCTATAATACCTTTAAGCTGTAACAAAATCAAACTTCTATGTCAACGCAATCAAAAGAAACAGCAATTTAAGCTGCATATTTTGAAACTCGCAAGTACTCGCAAGGGAATCAAAACCTAAAGGGTACTTCCAGTCGACCTAGAATCTTGAAATTTGGCATGAAGCAACGTTTTATAGCACACATAAAGGAAAAATTCCGAAAACCTTAAATTTTTAGTTACATTACAAAATATATATTTTTTAAGATCTTTGTCTTAAATTTATGCTACTCCATCTTTCCCCATTGTAATGTTATGAATTTCATTTTGCAATAAAAATACCATAAATATGACTCGATTGTCGTAAAGAACGAACTTTGTAAACCTTACAGGTTTGTCGGAACCCTCGGTGCGCGAGTCCGACTCGCACTTGGCCGGTTTTTTTTTCAGAAGTTCTGAGAGAGGGACACCTCCAATTTTTAACACATAATAGCCTTTTTGATGGCCTTGAACTATCATCGTCATATTTCATCTACCTAAGTTACCTACAGAAAATTATAAAAAATAACCGGCTGATTGTGAATTGTGAATCCTTACTTATAATAGATCAATGAAAAAAACGCATCAAAATCGTTGCGTCGATTAAAAGATCTAAGCATACATAGGGACAGACAGATAGCGAATTTGTTTTATACTATGTAGTGAAGAGTAAATAGGTAAGTATATATTCAGTTTCATAACTTCAGTATAAATCTCTCTTTGCCGCCATTATCAACAATTTATACCACCATAATAATTTCCACCTAACTCAGATATGCTCGCCATTATTAGAGGTAAAATAGCAAGCGCAGACAATAACAAAATATGGTTTTGCCTAGAGCAGGCTATAAATAATGTGCTGAAGCGATATTAGCGACATTACATTGGTAATACTTATAGCGTAACAAATTGTCTTGTCCTTTATTTTTCCTTTGCGATACAATTGTATTTATGTTTCATAACATACGTGTAGCTGGGAAATCACGACGAGCTTCCTCTAGGGGGTGTTCGGTACGGTCCGGTAGCAGCGAGAACTCTCCGTATTGTTCTAACACTTTTAACATTTCAAAACGGCTTGGTCAGTTGCGCTACACAATCCATATTATCCATCCATATTCATATTATCCATGTCACTACATAAGTAGTATAAAACAAAGTCACTTCTCTGTCTACATGTCCCTATGTATGCTTAGATCTTTAAAACTACGCAACGGATTTTGATGAGTTTTTTTAAATAGATAGAGTGGTTCTTGAGGAAAGTTTAATTATATAAATTTGTTATAGTGTAACGCTCAATCCCCGCGGGAACGCGATAAGCGAATTCCACGCGGGCGAAGTCGCGGGCAGAAGCTAATTTTAAATAAACGCTCTGTATTTTACTAGGCTTAAAAATACGTAGACGAATGCCTCACATTTGCATGAAAATTCGAACGCCGTAAACTATATTCCGACGGCAAACAGGCAGCTTGAAATATCTACATATTCCCACGAATGTCGCTCAATTAGTTGGCTGCTTTGCAAAAATATTTTCATGCCGAGTATGTTGCACTTTTCCATTAAAATCACTTTGTTTCACTCTTCATCAAGTTGATTACATGTTTCCACTGGTTGTTTTGATGCACCGTTCCATTTTCGTTTAATTAGACAATTTATAGAGACACAATGTTGCTACTCGTTTTTACTTTAAATGTGTCTTTATGTTACATGAGGAGATGAAAAATAACAAGTAAATTTAATGTCTACTGGAGTAACAACTTCAGTCAATAAAATCCAAACTTTATCGTTGAATCGAATAAACCCATTACCGTCAATCGGGAGCGAAAGATATCGTCCACAAAATACAAAGCTGGTAACAGATTGAGTCAGTTCGCCAACGATCGAAGATTCAAGTGTTACGATCTGATATCGATGTTAATAAGTCAATAAAACGTCGACGGACTGGAAGCAATTCCTTTTTACGAGTCCCCGGACGATGACTGGTAGGTACAATTCAGCTTTTTTCACTGTGTAGTGTAGTACCGCCTGGAGATGTATCAAAAATACCCCTTAAACACCACTTGGAAGCAACATTTTTTGCATGAAAAGCTAACATCCATACTTACTATTAATAATATTATAAATGCAAAAGTAACTGTCTGTCTGTTACCTCTTCACGCTTCTACCGCTGGACCGATTTAGATGAATTTGGTATGGAGATAGTTGGAGTCCCGTGAAAGGACAAATGCTACTTTTCATCCCGGAAAAACGCAAAGTTCCTGGGAGAACGCGATAACCGAATTCCACGCGGGAGAATTCTCGGGCAGAAGCTAGTCTAAATTATAATTTTGATCGTAATTAGATAACGTCATCAAGTAACAGCGACTAAATTTGTATTATAATAATTAACTGCCATGTTTAAATAAAAATAGTATTGATTTCAATAACTTGATACTCCTATTTGAATACTCTAATCAATAGATTTCAAAATGTATTTCTAGTCTTATCTTGTTAATTATGTATTGAATTAAGCTCCATGAGATATTTAAGAAGATATTCAATATCTTATCCACGTAAATTGCTCGATTTAATCTAGATTAAATCGTTGTGTAGGTTTCTTATAATTATAAATTTATCTTAAGTTTGCCAACCTTTCCAGAAAAGTAGAGTAACCGTGTTGCGTATATCCTGGACAGCAAAAAGAACCAATAAGTCCATTTAATTCGCGACCACCTGAAAATAAAGCGGATGCTGTGGTAGCCTAGTGGTTTGACCTACCGCCTCTCATGCAGAGGGTCGGGGGTTCGAATCCAGTTCGCACCTCTGAAATTATTTATGTGCGAAATTAAATTTGAATTTACCACTGAGCTTTTTGGCGATGGAAACCATCGCGAGGAAACCTGTACGCATCTGCGAAGTAATTCAAAGACGTGTGTGAAATCCCTAATCCGCACTGGTCTCGCGTACTATAGCCCAAACCTTCTCGTGATGAGAGGAGGCTTGTGCCCAGAAGTGGGCCGTAAATAGGCTGTTGTGATGATGAAAATTAAGAACAGGCTTTACACGATATGTTATCAGCTATCAACGGATTCTAGGTTATTTTGGCCATATAGCTCAAAGACACCAGATACCTAGCTTGGATAAGTTGGTTGTGGTGGGCAAAGTTGATGGAAAAAGATCTTCGTGGCCGATCACCAAGCCTCTGATCTGACTCCATAAAGGAGGTCACGGGCCTCACTCTCACTGCACCACTAAGGCTGTCTTGCACCAAGCCGCTAACCTCGGGTTAGCCTCTTAACCCACGTCAAATTCGTACAAATAAATCTGAGTTAAGAGGGTTTACTCCGAAAGTTGGCAACGTCGCAAATAGTTGTCAAATATTTCGCTGTTTTCGCTGTTTTCATTGATTTCTGAATATTACTGAATGAAATCAGGGATGATCGCTCTAAGGTTGAATAAAACATTAAGTATGGATTGCAACAACACGAAATTTTTAGGATTATGGAAGTAGGTACTCTTATCATTTGAATGCCTAACCAACAAATATAAAACGAGGCGCCAACCATAGAATAGAATTCAACCATAGAATGAAAACTTCTTTTTTAATTCAGTAATATTGAGATATTAACAAAAATAGTGAAACATTTGACAGCTATATGCGTTAACAGTTTGGTGCAAGTGGACCTAAGGCAGGCGGAGGATAGGGTTGTATGGGGACGACTCGTCAGCTCTTCCACCAGGGTCTTGGAAAAGATGGACACGCCCTTCAAATGAAGAATACGGCCAAGAAGAAGATGGTACCGTAACATTGTCTGAAGCGAACTTAATTATATTAGAACCAGTTGTCGGTGGCACTGCATTTCGTCTGCGTGGAATATAAAATTGACGATAACTTTTCTTTCTGATATCCTCTGATATCAAACATAGCTTAATAGGTTTGTAGCTCCGAATGATTTTCTACCTTTGAAAGGACTTAACTGTAACAAAGGAGATTAACTGTAACAAACAGACACATAGACGGATAGAAAGACACAGAAAAAATACTCTTAGCTACATACTCAAAATCAGAAATCATTATTTACACAACCTTCCAGAACAATATGAAAAACAGACTTATACCTATATACTAAAAGAAACAAAATTTAGGTGCGTGCCTATTGTACACAATTATGATGTGATGTTACTTCTATCTTTTTACTTGATTTGAATATCTATTTACAGGCTGTCGTGAACTACGAAGTTACTCGATTTGAAACAAAAACAAGTAAACAAACCAACAAAGTTGAGCACATTGAAACTTGCTCTTGCCGCTGGGGATACTTTAAAATCATCCAGCTGTTAATTTTATCAAACGAATCTTTAGCTTAAATTGTAGTGGTGAATTACAAAAATGGGATCATACTAAAAACTGTCTTTTTAATTAATGCTTATATTCCAACAATTTTAAACCAACTTCAAAAGAAAGAGGTTATCCATTCCATACGCATGCATTTAATATTATTGAAATTGCATAATTCCACATAATGAATACATTACCTTCTCAGGAACAATGCAACTTTTCACACATCTTTTATACGGTACGTATAGCATAAGCGTGCAGGTTCTCAAAATGTAATCGTTACCGTGAAGAGGAAAAGAGGAGACTCCTGGACTCCTGGTGTTGGATAAAGCTACCCCGCCTTTACTTACAACCAGGAGTATCCAAGCCAAGAGTAAACAAACTAAAACATTCCACGGTAAACAGACGATTCGCGCACTTCAATGTAAATATCGACTATTCGGACACGGAACGTCCATCCGCGTTGCAATTCGTTTTCCGCAGGTACCTACATACGCGTATCCATCGACAAAGCAGTTAAGCTCTGTAATTAATCGAAGTAGGGATATAATTTGTCTTCGTCATGAAGCAAATAGCTAATTCCCCATTAGGGACACAATAGGAGGCCGGGGGGTCTTATTGATTACGGCCTATTGTTCGCTTTCGACCGCCTTAAATGATACACTTGGCACGCTTCACGTGACAAGTAGGTGTCTACCGTTTACAGGCGCTAATGATTGTCATTTATCGACGGCGGCGTGATAAATAGCGTTCTATGGAGTTGTTGTAACTTACAAACTCAATACGGTGCTATCAAACCACCAACAAGAATACTGGTTGGTAGTAGTATCCTATCAAACTGTTGCCTTTGTCACTAAAGACAAGCCATGGTCGAGATGGACACATAATTATGGTCATACGAAACCCCTAATATAATGACTACCTTACGGCTGATGGAGCAATAACGTTCTCGAATGGCTTAAACACTCAGTCGAGGACTCTTATAACACGGAGTGACGACCTGGTAAAGAGTCAAGGAATCTGTGTGACAAATGTTGGAGAAGTCTATCTAAATTCATCAGCCTTTATTTGTGCCGCTGTTAAAGGAATTAAAGCTTTTACTACTTACAGAAGTTGAGTAAAATTAGGTAGCAAGTCATACTTAGGTAGTTTCTTGTTGCTAAATCAGGCAGTTTTGCGGTGAAAGGAAGTCATTATAAGGTATTAGCCAACCCTATTCGTTATACGGACGAGTATAACATATTATATGATATGGTTCGTGTTGAATAGTTCGACCTTGAAAGTTGGCGTCACGCCACCGTGTGAAGATTGGAAGAGTAGCCAAACTATGAGCCGCATGGTTTAGTTTAGTAGCGCTTCGTCTGGACCCATAATTATATAATTAAATGTAAAAATATGAACAGGTATTGAGGGTTGAAAAACAAAATCACACATTTCGTGCCTCACACGACTATCGACTGCATTGGAAATTAATCTGCGGAATTGAAAAATGTAAAAAATGTTGTTCGTTCTGAATTTTGACTTTTTTCAAAAAGATAAGGCTACAGGGCAAACCCTTAACCCGGTCGTCAAATCAAATTGTAGCTGACTAAAATTGTAACAGAGGGGATTTTCTCAAATTTTTATATCATTCTTCGTTTTCAAAATAACGAGCTTTTTTTTTCACTATTTCGACCATAACTTTTTCGTTTTTGATTTTCTCGAATAATTCTTTTTACACCTTACTGCTATCGTAAATACGCGTGTCTTGAGCCTTTTTTGAATATTATATCTATAGTAAGAATACTCGTTTCCAAACCCAAAGAACCCAAACTACTACTACTACTACTACTACAGCCTATTTGCGTCCCACTGCTGGGCACAGGCCTCCTCTCATCACGAGAGGGTTTGGGCTATAGTCCCCACGCGGGCCCAGTGCGGATTGGGGACTTCACACACATCTTTGAATTACTTCGCAGGTGCGTGCAGGTTTCCTCAACCCCAAAGAACCCAAACCCAAACCCAAAAGATCCTCGAACCCAAAGATCCGTATTAAATATGTTTTTTTATTATTATTACCCATATTATTCACAGTACCTGGGCGACCGAGCTGTGTTCGGCTAAAAATGAATTTTCCCAGATATGAGACCTAGCTAGATCGATTCGTCACCCTCGATACCTAATATACCAAATTTCATGGCAATCGTTGGAGCCGTTTTCGAGAACGTGATTACAAATATTTTATAGTTTACTAGCTTCTGCCCGCGACTTCGTACGCGTGGAATATAAAATTGCCGATAACTTTTCTTTCCGACATCCGATTTTAAGCTTATATGTTGCTCCAAATGATGCTCTATCTACCCTTGAAAACTGCATTCAAATCGGTTCAGTAGTTTCGGAGATTAACTCTAACAAACAGACAGCCAGACAGAAAAGATTCTCGCTGTTTTGTGGTCTACCATACATCTTTAGACCCCCCGTTCCTTTTTTGAACTTTTCTTTATATGTACAAACACGCCGGGTTCTGCTCTTTTATTATAGTATAGATTAGTATAGGATTTTTCAATAATTATCATATCAACCGACCACTGTTGAACACAAAGTATGTATACCCACTCGATGTGTTTAATGTTAGAAAAGTCGCGTGTAGCATTAAGAGAATCATTTTCATATCCATCATGTTCCCACTCGATAATCAATGAGCACAGTATATACTTGTTTACAAGTTGGCTCTCTCCTTGAATGATAGCATGGATTACTTTTGGCATTGAATTAAAGGCTAAAAGAGGCGCTCCTTCGAACAATTGTTATTTTGCGTGAACGCACACAGTAACATTAGGTGCTTACATATCTATTGGATCATGGACCGAACTGGTCCTATTTAAGTAATTCTGTTTATTGTGTGCTTTTTGAATGACCTATTAAACTATGTGTAGGTGTACGTATTCATTCACATTCATATATTCATATTCATTTAATCATTTACAGCCATGGTATTATAGATTTGATGTTACAGAAGTTTCCAGTGCAGTACAGTCCTACCAGATTATGTTATGTACCTACTTACCTACCGACCAAATATCCAAACCTGGTCGGCTGTGAGTAACCTGAATCGTAGAAAACAGTCCTAAGTCGTTTACGTTTTTTTTTCTGTTCCAGTTGATCTATGGAGGGTTGATGTAAAGGAGCGCAAACTTTATAGTTCCAAAAGTGGACACCAAATCGGGTAGGTTGGGGGCGCGGCGGTCGCCTCAAGTGTCAAGCCACCTAGGCGGATAGTCTGCAGTAGCGCCTTCAGATGGCGCTGCTGAGGCGAAAACGCAGCGAAAACGGTTGTGAGGACAGTGTGTTTTGTTTTGTTGCTTATCAAATCCGCTGGACACTTGTTCAACTGTTTCGCCATATAAGATTGCGCTCCTTACGAAGACACATTCCACACTCCATAAGTTGATCTTTTCGGGTCTTTGCGGCGTGTCGTATCGTTACCGTAACGCGTCGCTGAAAACTCATTCACATAGCAGCGGTGGTCCAGTAAACATCCCCAATCTATGCCAACTTTAGCGTTAGAATAACAAACTCTGTCCATTTCAAAAAGTTCCCTGTTTCGGAGCATGTGTAACTTGTTTCTTAAGAATAACACTTTTCGTTTAAGTCATCTAATATTTAATTATTTTGGCAAACTATTTACAGGACGTCTTAAAATTTAGTTTGAAACTGTTTACGAGAAATCAATGACATTAAATTATTCATTTTGTATCGGCTGGTTACTTCTAGTTATTAGGTACTTACCTACTTGGCATTTCTTATTGAATGTAACCATACTTACAATCTGTTTTTCTCATATTTTGACTGTAGGTAATAATATAATGTTCATGATGACACTAATGTGTATTCTTTATTGAAGTTAGGTACTTCTGCTGGATAAGAGCATGAACAAAACCCGCAGCCGGCGTTCATCAATTTATAAGACGTTATCACGTCAAAATGAACATCGAGTAAAATAATCCGAGTGATACTACTCGTGTAATCTACACCATATTATTATGACTTTCTCCGTATACTTTTCTAATTCCTTAGGTACCATTAAAATTACTTATCCTCAGCTGTCATGAGCGATCGAGGCTTTGTGTCGACTCCGAACATTAGGTAAGTATCTAACGAGAAAGATCGAATTGTATCAAATGTACCTACCTCGTCTAAGGCACTAGTCCCACCGCGTTTTTTTTGGAATAAAAAGTAGCCTATATGTTGATCCGTGTAGCCTATATCTACCCCCATGTAAAATTTTGTTGCAATACGATCAGTAGTTTTCGAGTTGAACCTGGACAGAAATACATACATACGGTCACGTGACTTCAACAGACTTATTATTAGTAATAATAAAAAAGATAAAAGATAACAACAGTGGGTAGATCGAAGGCGACGTGATCCCAACTCCCACTTCCAAACTACCTATAGACCTATGTATTGAGATGAAATGTCAGAAGATAAATCCAGGGTAAAGATTAACCAACAAAAATATAGTTAAATAATCGAAAAAAATGCATTGCGACGTTATGCGTGCAGATATGGCCAATTAAACGAGTGGTAAAACTAAAATGAACATTATGGTAAAACACCCTTCATCATGAGGGTCAAAGGCGGCCAATGACCGATTAAGCACTTAGGGTGGAAAATGTGATTTTATAGATATGTAGGTATTGTTGGTATTCCATGGTAGGTACAGCTAATAAAAAAGTAGGTGCCGAAACAAACGAAATGTCAGTAAGAAAAGCCGGCGGGAACACCGCGGGGCCGGCGTCGACACGACGCGGCATTCAAACGTTTTCAACGCTTTACATTTCAACGGATATAAAGCAGAGCAATTTACCTTTAATGATGGACCGTGTAGACCTTTTTTTCCCCCAATAAATTTCCCGAAATCCCAAGTTTTTATGGGAAGTGAAATGCAGGAGGGTTAAAATGGAGTTTTCATTGCTTTTTACCTCATAATATTCATATTGCTCAGTCGAGCAATTCCAAGTTGATAATCCAGGGTTTGGTTTAACGAGGTAATGTTCGGTCGGCGGGCTTCACCGCGCTCACGCGTTATACCCCGACTTTTTCACTTACGACACGCAAGCAGGAAACCTCTCTTACAGTTCTCATGTTTTAACCTGCTACAACGTTGTATTGACATAAGTAATTCTAGAAAACGCGTGCTGACTTATAAGCTTGATTTACCCAATTTATCCTCTCATTCCAGAGTTAATAAGTACCTAAATTACCTACATATTGTATGTAGTGTTGTTTTTATAACGGTAAAACGTAATTGCTTTAATTGGTCCTGAACGTGTGTTATTACTTCCCCATGTGGCGGACGGTACTGGAATTTTAACTAAACATTATTTTAGACCCTCAGTCTGATATTTGATCCCGTCATAATTCGAAAGTGTGAGGCCACTTGCAAAACTACTAGAAGGCTCCAGTAATTGGGCTTGGGCAGTGGGCACTCTGAGTCTTAATTATTATGCAGGTTTTTTATTGACAGAATGTGGTATGTCTAATAATGGGATTCAGTGTGTTCAAGACAGTGGTGTTTAACTAATTATATGATTCTTTATTTTGTATTTTAGTAAGATGTGAAGGTTTACGTGAAGCCGTGGTGGCCTAGTGGTTTGACCTACCGCCTCTCATGCAGAGGGTCGCGGGTTCGAATGCGGCTCGCACCTCTGAAATTATTTATGTGCGAAATCCAATTTGAATTTACCACTAAGCTTTTCGGTGAAGGAAAATATCGCGAGGAAACCTGCGCGCATCTGCGAATGGGCCCGCGTGGGGACTATATCCCACCCAAGCCCTCTCGTGATGAGAGGAGGCCTGGGCCCAGCAGTGGGCCGCAAATAGGCTGTTGTGGTGGTGGTGGTGGTGGAAGATGGTAACTCTGCCAAAGTGTCAAAATAATTATGTAGATACCTATACAGCGACACTATTTGCTATGTCATTAGAGTTGCTTTACCTAAATATATGTAGAAAGAAATAATATTTTTCTTCTTTCGCCGAACACATATGTATTTACTAATATGTTCCGTTGACTGAACCTAGGAACTGTACGTGTAGGTACTATAGTAGGTATTACATTATTCATTTTGTTAGAATATAATATTTGCATTCATCCTCTTAGGTACAGGACGTTAGTACTATTACTTATTCTGTGGTACAGGCGTCATACATATAGTAAATTGTATGAAGTGACGTAGAAAAGTGCCCAGATGTAGGGTACCTAGCCTAATTGCTGACTAAATTGTTTGTTGGTTTATTCGAAATGGCAATATAACTTGCAGGTTCTATAAAGCAGGATTGTCATGACAAAAATCCTACAAGCTCATCTGTAAGCGTGGGATGCAATCTGCTCCGACTATGCAACAAGCCTGGAGGGAATTAAACGACTCACGTTCACAACTTCAGAACACACTTCTTATTGAATTTATTTAGGTTATCTTGTTTATATAGGTTAGTTTTCAGTACATTTTAATTACTTTTAGTGGAATGGAATTTGTTTAAGGAACATTTTTGTGTTGTTATAAACAAAAAAGTTTAATATTGTAGAAATACCTACGGAACTTTAGAATACCTGCCTTACTTGTATTTAAATCAATTGTCCAAAACCGCCGTGTTTAAACGAGAGCGAGATGTGCTACAGGTACAATTTTTTTTCGACTACTAAGTACCTACTACTACTACAACCTATTTGCCTCTTCTCACCACGAGAGGGTTTGGGCTATTAGTCCCCACAATTTTTTTTCTAATTTCCTAAATTAATTTAGAGCTTTTCTGTTAACGGTACAATGATGGCTTTATTAGTATATTGGAAGCTTTTGAGTATAAGAAGTATGTTATATTTCAATTGCATCAAAGTTGACAAAAAAAACATAAGTAACACTATGCTAAATGCTTGTTTTATAAAATTATCGTCAATATAATAAATGAGCATGAACTAAATTATTCAACGTTTTATCTATCCAAAAATATAATAAGTAATTCAGATCAAATATATGTCTTATTCATCAAGTGAGATTTATTCGCGAGATGGGCCCGGCGGAGCCAACTTCTTCAAGTTAGCCAACTTAACGCAACTAAGTGAATGATGGCACCCCCGGGCCCTGATAACATCAAAATCACATTCCATGACGTATTCTACACTAATAACTATAGATAGTATAGTGATTTTTATTCATAATCATATCTAGTACCTAATGAAATTGACATGTAAAGTTTGACTGTAAATGTTAATTTTTGGCAAATAAATAAATAAATTAATTAATTAATATGTTCGCAAATGTATGTAAGTATCTACATAGGTATAAGTATAGGTAAGTAACGTTCAGAATACAATTATTCAATCCAGTCGATTCAATCATTTATACAGTATCGGTTCGCGGACGCCACTCCAGAACTTTCTGGCCCCATCGGCCATCGGTCCTGCGAGCAATGTGCTCCGCACACTGCCACTTAATGTTTGCAATTCTTCGGGCTATGTCGGTGACCCTAGTTCTACTACTATATGCTATCTCTGATTCTATCACGCAGAGAAACCCCGAGCATAGCCCTCTCCATTGCCTTCTGGGTGACTTTGAGCCTTCTAACGAGGCCCATCGTAAGCGCCCACGTCTCGGAACCATAAGTCATCACTGGCAACATACACTGGTCGAAGACTTTCGACTTAAGACACTGCGGTAATTTGGACGAAAAGACACTGCGAAGCTTCCCGAACGCAGCCCAGCCGAGTCGGATCAAAGAGCGATTAAATATGCACAATAATTTGCATAACAGAAAGACGAGTCGATTGATTTGTATCCGGCTTCGCGGCAATCAGGTCACAGCTGTCCCGATGTAGTTCTCGTTTATTATGTTACTAGCTTCTGCCCGCGAAGTCGTCCGAGTGGAATTTAGTAATAGCGTTCCCGCGGGAATCGAGCGTTACACTATAACAAATTTATATACTAAAACCTTCCTCTTGTATCACTCTATCTATTTAAAAAAAAACCGCACCAAAATCCGTTGCGTAGTTTTAAAGATCTAAGCATCCATAGGGACAGACAGCAGGAAGCGACTTTGTTATATACTATGTAGTGATCTTAAACAAAGGAAGTGCAATCGGCTAACCTCTGCTGCACCTGACTGGATTCAAATATTCAGCAAGACGCTTCGTGAGATATTAAGATGGCAATTTGTCCGACTACGGTCCCTTTGCCGTGGTAAATGCTGGATGCACTTTAGACTTCAGGCTTCCTATGAAAGCACAGAATAAGTAATAGTACTAAATGAAAGTTAGAGTAACGACTAAATAGGACGAAAAAGTGCGAGCATTTTTATTAATGTTGCATTTTTTATATTGATGGTTCAATGCGTTTCGCCTATCGGAGGTAATATCGACAAAGATGTTGGACTCCACTTCACCATGACAAGAAAATAGCACTTATATTGTCCTGTTAAATTATGAGCATAAAGGTTTTCTATATTTATTTATTATTTATTTAAACTTCATTGCACATACAAAACGTAAACAATTGTTGGACTTACTGCCTCATTCTCTACCAGTCGACCATAAGGCCAGGCAGAAAGGAAAAGAGTAGGTGCATTAATATGAAAGAAACAACAGAAATACTAGGAAGATGACAAACTATTCCATAAGAGTAAAATTTATATAAACATAGGTATATAAATATTATATAAACACTAAACATAAGTACACAAACTAATACATACATAAACTAGCATACAGCACTAGCACGAAGCAAAGAAAAATATGAAGGATTCAAAATCCTCAAACAAATGCTTAAGCAGCATTGATTCGCTTGAAAGAGAACTTGTTTGAGGTTGTCTTGTACCATAGAAGAAGTAAGGTAAACTTAGAATTACACAACCTTCAAACAAATCAGCGTACGACCGAAATAAGTTTTAAATGCGATAATAGAGGTCGCTGCCTAAGTAGCCTGGATACAAATTTGAACTCCATGAGCTACATCTAGGTAGATGGCGATGTGCAGGCGAAGTATGAAAATTTCGCCGTCATGTAAGGAGTTTGACAGTCTTATATAATTACATTGTCTCTGTGCTTATACGTTTGTTTTTTACCCGACTGCACCAGAAGGAGGGTTATGTTTTTCGAGTGTGTGTACCTATGTATGTAGGTACATTTCTTTGGCACGCTCTGC
Organism: Aethes cnicana; assembly: GCA_963971205.1. Lineage (NCBI taxonomy): Eukaryota > Metazoa > Arthropoda > Insecta > Lepidoptera > Tortricidae > Aethes > Aethes cnicana. The sequence goes on from OZ020280.1 coordinate 8,517,638, forward strand.
AGCCTCGGCTTTATGGATTTTAGCTTGTGAGGTGTCGTTAGATTCGTCTTTATTGTAAGAGTGACACTGGGTAGGTAACATAAAAAAAGTATTTATGCAGTCGGTTTTTTTCTACTGTTCTACGCATACTTACCTACTACTACTACTACTACTACTACTACAGCCTATTTGCGTCCTACTGCTGGGCAGAGGCCTCCTCTCATCACGAGAGGGTTTGGGCTACCTACTACTGAACGAATTCTTATGAAGGTAGGATGGAAATTAATTAGCTCGAGAATTACTTCTAGTCTTGTGTGTAGCTAGATTAGTAGTGTTCTGACGCTCACGTAAAAATAAAACGATAGGTACCACGTGGTAAGAACAATTTTATTGTAGAATAGCTTAGATTCGGAAATAGCGTTCCTGCGGGAACCATGTGTTTTCCGGGATAAAAAGTAGCCTATATGTTGACCAGTGTTATAAACTACCCCCATACCAAATTTTGTTGCAATCCGTCCAGTAGTTTTCAAGTTAAATCCGGACATACGTACATACACACATACATACATACATACAGATATTTTTTCTAAAATTCGTTATTTTGTGTTCAGTGTCGTTTATACAATATAAGTAGTCCCCACAACTTAATAGTTTCTTTTAATTTTCAAGTTTCAGACGCGACTTATTCTACAAGACTTATTATTATTTTATTGTAGAACAAAGTAGGTACTTGCAGGGAACAATATAATATTGAGTTTAGGTATACCATTAAAACTAAGACTTCAGACAATGTTACGTTAGTTAGTTTCTGGGCAGAGTGCCACACGAACGAAACTTGCTCGGCCTGTTATATCTAACTAATCGGAAAATATTTCCACCTACCCTCAACCGCAATGAAATCGGGTAACTTTGTATAGGATTTTCCGTGGTGGCCTAAAGCGACCTAAGCAACGGACAAATTTGCGGACATCTTGTTAGTGTTGTGTGCCGGCCTGTTGACATTCCGAGTGACATTAATAAAAATCAAGTGCGGGTAGTTCGAACCACCCGCGCGACAAGAAAAATATGCTGATACCGTCACTTCAGTCTTCTCGTGACCACGGCCGCTGCATCGCGGCCGAAACGTCGAGGTAAAATATAAATTGTTTTTTTACGCGATTAAGTCCCGTTTATAGTGTGTTAAATATTTAACTGTTTTTATAATCTCTCAGTAAGTCTTGCTTTATGAAAAAACCAGCCAAGAAGCGATTTAAACTCGCGTGGAAAGGGTGGAAATGACGTAATTTTCAAATGTTTCACAGGATAAGCTCTTTTATATGATAGATTTCAAATACCATGGACTTCTTTATAATTTTCCTGTAATCTATAGGTCAATAACTATCCTCCGTATTTTTTCAAAATTTTTGGTCCAGTGGTTTCGGAGATAATGGGGGGGGGGGGGGGGAATGGTAATTTTTCGCCTATTTTCTTAGAGAACTCGAAAAGTATTGACCAAAAAAGAAATGAAAAAAATATATTTGAGATCCTCATAAGAATACTTTCATTTGATTTATATGTCACACAATATAGTTTGAAAATCTTCATTAATTTTTTTTTTTAATTTAGCCCACAAAAATAGGGTCTTTGTTTAAAATTCATTTATTTTCGTTACATGTCCGTGTCTTTGGGTCACACACTTACATATACGCACCAAATTTCAACTTAATCGGTCCAGTAGTTTCGGAGAAAATCGACTGTGATAGACGGACGGACAGACACACGAGTGATCCCATAAGGGTGCCGTTTTTACCACTTGAGGTTCGGAACCCTAAAAAGAAATATTTGCTCTGTTATAAGGACGCGTGTTGTTTTATATTTGTTGGGTAGGCATTAAAATAATATATAGCCATGTAAAATGCGATGGAACGTTTTCAAACGATATTTACTTTTACCTATGTTACTAAAAAAATATTGCAATTTTTGTTGCAATTGATACAAACAATTGCAACAAAAATTGCAATATTTTTGACAGAGTTCTAAAGATAACTCTGACATATTTACTAATAAGAACATAGCCGACAGTTTATAAACCACTGAACCGATTTTCCTCATACACCAAACTCTCGAAATGTTACCCACAAAACTAAAAAAAACTGAATCAAAATCGATTCAACAGTTGCGTGCCTACTTTACGTAGCCTATGTAATCACAGACGGATACACACACACACACACACACACACACAGATACACACCCCTACACATATAAACACCTCAAACTTACAACACCTTTTTGTGTCAGGGGTTTAAAACAAGCATTCAAATAAATATATGTAAAATCTGAGACCTTTTAGCAGGTGTCATATTGGTCCTTACATATGAAATTGGCGTTTCATATGGCAGAAATGAAAACGATTTTTTTTTATGAAACTATTTTTTTATTTAGTCAAAGTATGTACCATGGCTATCTATGCACTTTTGCCATCTCGAAGGTAGTTCATTGATTCCTTTACTAAAAAAAGTGTGTGAGCGAGAATCAATAAAATCTTTGAAGGCCGTTTGGACAGCCTCGTGAGAATTGAATTTTTTTCCTTGCATGAAGTTGTCCAAATTCCGAAAAAAATGGTAATCAGTTGGAGCAAGGTCCGGGGAGTATGGTGGGTGTCGAAGACATTCCAGTCGCAGCTCCCGTAGTTTTGCGGCCGTCAAACGTGCCGTATGTGGTCGAGCGTTGTCCTGAAGCAGCAGTGGGCTAGATCGATTGACCAGTCTGGGTTGTTTAATGGCTAGCTTTTCCATCATCGTTTGCAATTGTTGACAATACACATCAGCCGTGATTGTTTGCCCAGATCTTAAGAAACTGTAATGGATGACACCGGCACTAGTCCACCAGACACTTACCAGTACCTTTTTCTGAGTCAACTTTCGTTTCGGGCAGAATTTGGCTGGTTCACCTGGGTTCAACCATTGTGAAGAACGTTTCCGGTTGTCATACAAGATCCATTTTTCATCACAAGTAACGATACGATTCAAAATGCCTTCATTATTGTGCCGGTTGAGAAGTGAAACGCAACACTCGACGCGTGTTTCTTTGTTTGCGTCGCTCAATTCATGCGGTACCCATTTTTCAAGTTTTTTCACTTTTCCAATTTGTTTCAAGTGAATCAAAATGGTTTTATCACTCACACCGAAGCCTGCCGCTAACTCTGACGTGGTTTGCGATGGATCTGCTTCCACAATTGCTTTTAATTCTTCGTTATCAACTTGTGTCTCCGGCCGTCCACGAGGCTTGTTCTGTAGGTCAAAATTTCCAGAACGGAAACGTTGGAACCAATAACGTACCGTATTTTCTTTTGCAGTAGCTTCCCCATACGCATTGTTAATCCTACGAGCCGTTTCTGCAGCACTAGTGCCGAGGTGAAACTCATATTCGTAAATATAGCGATATTTTAAGTTCTCCATATTGTGAACAGAACGATGTGAAAGAAAAACAAATGACGCGATAACAAATAAATTTCGTAATTCGAACACAGAAATACATGGTCTTAAATTTGAAATAAATTTGAATTTGGAATTCCTAGCCGAACGCCACATATTTTGAATCAAAGTTGCCAGTTCGCCAAACGCCAATTTCATATGTAAGGACCTAATATTATGGTCATGGCCGGTGTACACTCGTAACATTTGCAAAAACGTTTGGTGAAAGGTATTTATTTATTACATCGTATGGTATGGTTAATTTTATATGAAACTCTTGCGTTACTGAGTGAGTGACTGACTGACTAACTGATGACAACGCACAGCCGAAACGACTGAGCTTATAACAATAATAAGAATAAGAATAAATTTATTGAACTCATTATCATTTACATTTTGTATTGAAGACTCTGACCTCTGAGCTAGGAAAACCTGTTACAGAGGTCAGTGTCCTCTCCCACTGTTTTAGGTGACATGATTGTACTGACTGACTAACTGATGACAACGCACAGCCGAAACGACTGAGCTTATAAGAATAATAAGAATAAGAATAAATTTATTGAACTCATTATCATTTACATTTTGTATTGAAGACTCTGACCTCTGAGCTAGGAAAACCTGTTACAGAGGTCAGTGTCCTCTCCCACTGTTTTAGGTGGCATGATTGTACAATAATTATTATCTTTTTCTATAATTTTCTACATGCAATATGAATGTATGTGTGTGTGTGTGTGTGTGTGTGTGTGTGTGTGTGTGTGTGTGTGTGTGTATGTGTGTGTGTCTATGTATGTTTTGTACCGGAAATGGATTCAAGTGAGGATTTTTTAAGTGTTACTTTAATCATTGTAAGAGAGATTCCGTTACATTGTAGTTTAAAGTTAATAACCAAGTTTGAATAGTTCCTTCGCCTTGCGAGTCAGTAGCGGGTAAATACTAAGGATATTGTTTATTTTGTTATAGAGATGTATGCCACGATATTCATGCCCTCGTCTGGCGGCAGCAGTGCGGTCGTTATATAAAAGCGATTAATTTAACATGAGTTTTAAATAGGTATTAAATTAAGATTCTGACAAAATTGTACCTATACGTTGTGTCAAAATCTACCATATTTTTCGTGTTATTAAAATAATAAGTAAGGCCCAGTATGGGATTGATGGTGTGAGCGATCCCTGAATTGCATAGAAAAAAATATTTTTTACCAATTTCTCAAAAAATTAAAACTTAGAAATGTTTTCTAAATTTTTAATTTTTGCTTAGAATCGATAGCTGATTTTGTGGGTAAAATATCTTCATAAGATTTTGCTTAACCCTATATTTTATGTATATTTATATCAAATCGATATTAAAATATCACATCTTTATTGGCTATGATTTGATACTTGTGCGATACCACAGAATATTTATTAGTAGGTACTACGTACAGAATGGCCACGGAATCAATCGCCTGAAAACGCCCGCGCGCAACTCGTGACCAACTCGCCTTACCGTCATCCGGAGATGGTGAGTGAATCGTTGGCCCGCGTAGCGATACACACACATTTACAAGTGTACAGACGTCCTCTCACTCAAAGAGACATCCACACACGCAAACATCGACACTTCATTTGAATTGTTTTCGAGAATCGAGATGGAGTTTTTATAGGCCGTGTCCGCCGTGTGGCGATACTAAATGTCAAATGCTTACCACCACCTTGTGGTACTGCTGTGCCCACCAGAACTTCTAAAATGTCAGGAATAAATCAAACACTGTGCTGTGTTCAAAAGTTTTATTTTTCACAGGAAAGCAACAGTGGTCCGCATGTACCTACCTATGTACACCTGAAATTTTGACACTAGGTATATGGAAACTATTGAATATCATATCTACCTATATGATATTCAAGTAAGTATAGCACGACACAACTTAGAAGGCGCGTGGAGAAGCACTTAAGCCGTTGATGCAGAGTCTATTATTGCTTAATCCACGCGCCTTCTAAGTTGTGTAAACCTGTACCTAACTATTTATTTAAATTATGCGCGGAGCCTTGACGCACAAAGATAGATATGTATATGTATGTATTGTATATACATTTATTTATTTAAAAGTACTCTACCTTTTTTACATTTACAAAATAATACTGTGGTAGCATGTTTTTTCTGGAAGCCTTCAACATTTTCACAGTCACGAAATAAATAAAAGTGATTTAAATAAAGAAGGCAACTCAACGCGGCTAAGTAATGTGCAGACAACCGGAATAAATACCGTTAAACAAAATAAAAAGCCTCCTGGCCTTTACGAAGTAATTTTCCCTAAATAAAGGTATACAAATACAAATAAGACATCAGGGCACAATCACTGTTGAATTACTGCGAAACCATGGTACGGGTACCCAAGAATCCATACTAATATTATAAATGCGAAAGTAACTCAGTCTGTTGCCTCTTCACGCTTAAACCGCTGGACAGATTGAGATGAATTTTGACATGGAGGTAGCATATACTTCGCGCGGAAACACGATAACAGAATTCCACGTGGGCGAAGTCACGGACAGAAGTTGGTAAGTGTATAAAGTAAGAATAAAACTTAGCCAATGTAGAATTTATATACAATTTATTTTTATGCCTCCTGTTACCATTGATATTTATCAGATAAATGATAGCAAGCCGTATTTTTACGAGGTAAAATTAATATATTTCATTTTTAACATTAAAACAAAAAAACCGGGTTTCAAACTTCAATGCGCCTCAGGCGTGTCCCTAATTATTCCATACAATCTGTAACGGCCTTCATTGTCCAACCAGACTTCCCTTATTACTTAGTAAGGAAAATACTAAATAGACAACAAAAACAGTAGCCTTTTAAATCCAATAGCGATGGAAAAAATACTTTCCTGTTTTTAAAACATAACTGCCGACTCTTTAATTAAATGAAAACATTGATTTGTGATAGAATCAAAACGGTTTTATATAAATTATCTGTAACTCTGTCTGTGTGATACCTCTTGACCCTTGAACCGCTGGACAGATTGAGATGAATTTTGGCATGGAGGTAGTTGGAGTCCCGGGGAAGGACATGCTACTACCTTTCCCGGAAAAACGCATAGGTGAAGCGGGAACGCGATAACCAAATTTCAAGCGGTTGAAGTCGCGTACAGAAGCTAGGTCAGAAACAATACTTAAATTTAAATTTAAACATTCAAACATCCACGCTGCTCTTCAATTAACTCAAAAGGACTATTACCTAACAAAGATTTCATCCCGGTGTTCGGCAGTTTACTTACAGGTTATGACCGCAATCAAATTTTTATTGAACCACTTTTCTACGCCCTAAATGTAAATTAGTCGTCGAATGTTTCGTAACAAAACTCTGCTAGCGAAGCACTTGGCGGTTTTCCTCCAGCTGAATATATTGTAGCACTTCGGGACAATTTTAATTGACTATAGCCAACGAAGTATTCTAATTACTTTATTAACATTATATTGCTGAATTATTTACACACTTTACAGAACTCGGTCTAGCTTTAATACTTATTATTACGAAAACTACCTAATACTTAAATGTATGATATTAATTTCGAATTGTCTTGACAGCAAATTGACTAGAAAACTTGTGTAAAATAATAAATAGGTACCTACAGTAGATATTACAACTTAGTGCTGTAAAAGATATGTATTGACATTAATTAAAATATTGATTGTAGCTGAGGTATGCGATCCGATACGTGAAATCAGGGAGTACCTAAATCAATTTCAATTTACATAGTTCACATTATTAGGAATATTTTCTAATTTTACCTTATACACTAAAAAATACATTCTAATTTTTGGATTTAACTAAAGCGTCAGCATGCAAGTAAAGCAAGTTAAATAAATAAGTATATATAACGAGGTCGGACGTAGTCAGTAATTATGCATAGCATCGGACAAAGAGCAAGCGAAATGTGCGAACAATATAAGCCTGCTCTGGCAAATCAATGCAGTTTATTTCTATTTACACTAAACCAGAGCGCATATTATTTTCACACTGTCTCAGTTTCAGTCATTAACAAGCTGTCTTATTTTCAGTCGTTTTCTCAGCAGCTATTTCAAGTTTGTACCCCAAATAGCTTCTGAGCTGGCCGTTTTTTATCTAACAATTAATAGTAATAGATATGCATCAAATGTTTAAAATGACAACTTTTGTTTTTATAAACAGAAACACAATTAAATGTATAATTATCTTTGAAACATAGTGTAAAACATGACTGATATTATAGATATGTTTGTTTTAACTTGAAAGCTATTTATTTCTGTACTTAATTAACTCATAATTAATCATTACAATGTCATCAATAATACTGTCAGGTGACCCTTCAGTTTTTCGATTCGTAACGACAATCAGTCTCAAGGACATCGAAGCAATGAAAATTTTACAATTAGACTACTTTTTCTAGATCACCCTCGGGGGGCCGCCATCTTGATTAAAATAACTAATGAGAGCAAACAACCAAAACAGCACCGATTCGTCGAGACTGCCCTGTTGTAGTCCTGTAACCTGAAATCTAAAAACATTTTGCTAATTAACCTAGCTGGAGGCTAACCAACTCTCTTATCTAAACAGATTAAAAAAATGTTAAGTTTTTGAAGATTGTGAATACAATGAAGAGGATTTTTGCAATCTTAATAAAAATGAATTATTATAGAGCTGAAAGTGTGTGTGTTTGGATGCTTGTTACTCAATCATGCTAAAACGGCTCAACCAATTTGCATGAAATTTGGAAAAGAGGAAGTTTGTAACTTGTTTTAACACATAAGGTAATTCCGGAAATCCCGTAAAAATTCGGAAAACTTTATTAGAAGGACCCCGGAAAATGACTTCCAGAAATCCCGAAATCTCATAAGTAAAGTCTGAACAATCCCCCAAAAAGGTAGGTATTAAAAATGCTGGAAAAAGGAGTTTTGGAAATTCAGTGTAAAATTCGTATGGTATTCATTAATGCATCAATACAAAGCACCCAGTCCACAACAACAATTCACAACAATTCATCTTGATAGGTACCTATATACAATTAAGTACCTACGAACTTATTTATTTTTGTGTAGACTGATTCACGCCTTAGGTATTTAGTTTGCAAGGTAGGTAGGTACTTTAGTTTATTAATACTAATTTGTTAAACCAACCTTGCGTACCGAAAGGTGTTATCTCGGATGATTCTTCCGCCACGATGTTCAGCCTCTGGATAACTGTGCGGGGAATTAAACAAATTAGATTTTACACAAAGAGCTGAAATATCAATATCATTATTTAACTTTACGTACCGTTGTTGTTTTCAGGAGGTGCCTGTGGCATAGCTAAAAATATTGAAATTAATCATTAAACATCAACATTATGAAGCTAATAGAACTTAACAATTAATACTCATGTTTTGTACCTAATGCATAAAATAGATCAAACATATTTAAACATTCAGTAGATTCACTCGACAAGAGGGCTCTTGTCGAGTGAATAGAGGCTTAAATAAGTATAAATATAATCACTAAATTTTCCAATAGAGTTTGTATTGTACTGAAATTACAACGACCGGTCAATCGTTAGCTATGTCGTAATCTTGGCATTTTGTTACCGGATCAAAGAATATTTAATAGTAGTACGTACAGAATGGCCACGGAATCACCCGCTTGAATTCTGCAACTGCAACTCGCGCCCAACTCGCCTTACCGTCATTTGTTTCATCCGGAGATGGTGAGGGAATCGTTGGCCCGTGTAGTGGTACACACACATTTAAAAGTGTACAGATGTCCTCGCACGCATACGGACGTCCCCGCACGCAAACATTGACACTTAATTCGAATTGTGTTCGAAATCGTGCTTTTATAGGCCGTGTGGTTAAATATTGTTTGGTTCGGCCGTTTCTTGTTTTAACCTCATATCATATTCCAGAAGGTTCAGCCAACATAAACCACATAATTGTTATATCTATCAACTTTCCTGTAAAGAAACCCTTCCTTCTTTTAGGCGTTGTTTACAAAACAAACTGAAACTTGATCTGTTTACCAATTTCCGGATCCCAAATTCCAAAGCGTGGGTGGAGCTCAAAAAAAGTCGTGGGTAGTGGAATAACATTCAAATTGAGGCCGTTATATATATTTTGACCTACCTCCTCTCATGCACATGGTCGGTACTTCGAAATCCGGCTCTCATCTTGTGCAATTCAATTTTTATTTGCCACTTAGCTTTTCGGTGAAGGAAAACTTCGTGACGAAACCTGCACGCATCTGCAAGTAACTACTTAATTCCAGGATGTGTGTGAAGTTCGCTATCCGTATACTGGCCCTGCGTGGGATACGTTTGCGCGTACATGTTTTCCGCGAAACCGACGCCTAAATGCGTCTATTTTGCGTGGGATATAGGGCATATAGGCTACTGTGGTGGTGGAATAACATTTTTATGTAATTAATTTACACTCACGGTACAACTTGATGGTGCCCTCGGTGTCCCCCAGGGCGTTCTTCGAGACACACTTGTAGGCGCCGTAATCTGAGCTCGTGACTCTCTTTATCGGCAGCCGGAGCACCGACCTGAACGCCCCGTCAAACTTCTGGGGCTCCAAGCCTCCTCCTTCACATAAAAAAAAGAAGACGATTTACAATGACCCCCAGAATCAGGTTACGTGAGATTTACCCGAGATACTAATTTGGCGACTTCGATTTTATCAACGAACCCGTATGACATATTACCTATGTCCTTTCAGTGGCCTTGGGGCTAATCTCATGTTGAATTATTGACGGCTGAAAATCGAAATTCGAGGCTAATATTCTTTATATCAAGCCTGCCTACTTTCATTAATTACAAAACATAAGTACTTGTTAATAAACAAGCCGTAAAGAAAAAAACAAATCACATACATATTTGTATCTCAAGTGTCACAAAAAATCAGATAGGTACGTAATGTAACTACATTGGTAAAGGCCTTTTCATCGTCACATTTACGAAAATTAAGTGGTTATCAAGAGACCATCAGTGTCATCAAGTTATTGGCTTTTATTCGGTCATCACTAAAATGTTTGGTTATTGCCCTAGCACGCAATGAAGCATCGTCTACTGACAGGTTACATTAAAGGTTAATGCTGGTTTAAAATTACAAAAGCTAGACGTAGTTCCTACTAAATTATGTAGGTAATAAAATTTTAAATAGGTAACCTAATTGGCCTCTTTTAGGCTTTAATACACATGTGAATATTTTAATCATGTGTATTAATTACAGACTGGAATGTGCTCACCAGCCTTGCATTAGGTACCTATATTCGACTGGATTTGCAGAGTATAGGAGATTACATTGTTATAGATATCAGTTATCCGCTTTCATATACGGATAAGAATAGATACTTAAGTAGTAGGTTACTCGAATCATATCAAGTTCCAACCGGTACAAATAGGTACTGATGGGAACTGACAGCGAAATATCTAGGAACTGGTAGTAATAGTAGCTATTATGAAAGGCTTCCTCGAGAGAGTATTGAAAATTTACAACATCCTGGGGAAATTATAGCACGTTTGAAAATCTCCTTTTTACGCTTCCAAACCTCCTCAAAAGATGAAAAGATAAAAACGGAACCCTTATAGGACGACTCATATATCTGTCACATCCAATTTGCTCCGAAACTACTGGACCGATTGAGTTGTAATTAATACGTAGGTATTTGTAAGTTGGTGATCCAAAGGCAAAGTGTATCTAACGTTAATAAGTGAATTTTAAAAATGGAACCTATTTTAGGTGGGTAATTTAGACAAAAAACACACACTCCATACAAAAAATATTATGTTTTAATCCTATCTAGGTTACTTAAGGCGCGCGCGTTCGCCGCGGGCGGTGTGAGGTAGCTTGTGTTTGGTGCGGGGCGGTGCGTGTCGCTTCTGGTACGAAAGTACCTATTAGGTATGTAGCATGGTGTTGGGTGCGTGACTTCAACTCACGTGGTGATATCTACTATGTTGATTTATTGTTATTTACTTCCATAGTTTTCAGTTGGTAGCTTACCAACAGGGACGATCTCCCCGTTCTCCCGGCTCCAGTAGCTGACGGGCTTGGGGTACGCCTCGGTATCGCACTGAAGCACCAGCTCTGACCCCAGAGCCGCGCCTACCAGCTGGTTCCTAATCGTGATCACCGGCGGAACTGTTTATAAAAATCTGAATTAAAATATTTTGCACTGGCATGATGGAATATTACCTTTTCAAAACATCATCATCACTTGCTATTTTCCCTAGCTTATCTATATATATATAACGGGTATATCCTTCTTCCATTCACTCTTTATATCAACCGTCATATCCATATATTGACATATTTCTTACGCATATCTTTCACTCGATCCAACCACACTTTCTCAGGTTTAGCCATCTCTCCCAAATACCCATTTACATTCATATATCTAAACTTACTAGTGATATGACTTTCATTCCTCCTCATTAACAAATGCTGGTGATATTTGCAAACTTCCCCTGTTAAACAAACTAAACTTATCCGGATGGACAATGCGTACATATAGACACACCACAGTATTAGTGGTTGCAACACGGCCATATTTATTTTATTCTTACTACTGAAACATCTTGGTGCTTGATTTCAATTTAAAATAAATGAACTAAAAGCGTGGATGCGAGCGGAGTGGTGTGCCTTTGGGGAGGCCTATGTCCAATAGTGGAAGTCTATAGTCTGATACGATGATGATGATGAAAAGCGTTCACCTGTTGTTATGAAAGTTGTGTTCATCGCTTACATTCGACGGTGAGCATGATTCTCTTGCTGACGGTGGGAGGAACTCCGTTGGAGGCGATGCATAGGTACGCCCCGGCATGCTGTCTGCTCACGCGGCTTATGTTCAGCACGGGGCCTTCGAGGGATGATACTGCGAATAATATTGAATGTTTCAGACCCACATAATGGAACCGTCCGTAACAGCCTAACCTCTCACTGATGCATGTGCAGCCCAGACCTAAGAAGGTACATACCTCCTCTCATAAAAAATATCTGATGAGAGGAGGCTTGTACCTCCTCTCATCAGAAAGAAGGTCTGGGCTATATTATTTCTTGACATTGGCTATAAGAGAAATACGATTTATTTACCTTAAGATTTAATTTGCCTTTGTCAGTAAATAAATTTAATATTATCTTATCTAAAGTATCTTACTGTAGACTTCCTTTATCTAAAAGTAGCCATGGATATACCTACTTATTACATTATTGCATGAAAGACCTCACTTAATGGGCCCATTTAGAAACATAAATAAATAAGTAGAAAAGAGTACTTTTCTTTACAACTATTGGATTTTTTAAACTAAGATTTCGGGAGTTTCTAAAAATATAATTACTTACCTTGTATTCCATCAGATAGAGCGATAGACTTGGAATGCTCTCGTCTCCAAACAATCTGTGGTTGTGGGGAGCCGGTGGCAGCGCAGGTCAGGCTGATGGAGGCTCCTTCACGCACCGTCTGGTCCCGGCTCGTCCCGCGGTCCAGAATATCGGGCGGTACTACGAAGAAGATGCCACATGAGATGCCTTTTACATATTTAAAGCAATACCGATAATGCACAGTTATAAGTGCCGACGGGTACATATTTTTAAAAGCCTTGATATCTCTTAATTGAAATAAAAAAGATGCATCCCAAAATTTTCAAGATCAAATAGGCACTGAAATAAATGAACCTTTTTGACGCTAGCTTCCATATCTGAATGAAGTGATCGGTCAGGCGCCAATCATGTGACGTAAATGTGAATAAATGGAAATACAACTAAAACGATTAATTAAACATTTTATTGACGATCAAATCACAGCTTGGTTAAATAGAAAACTTTAGGTGTCGCTGGCGTGATAGGCCAGCCAGTGCATGGGAACTTTAGGTGTTCATGGCGTCCAAAGGGTTAATTAGGCCCGGTTACTATATTAACGAAACTCCTCACTTGCTCGCTTCAGTTTTGGGTACGTATCTTTCAAATTTGACATTTGCTCCATTGACAATCTGTATCAGAATCTGCCGTAGCGTTAAACGAGGTGTTTTGTGAATATACGTGTGATAACCGGGTCGTAACGGGTAGTAAGTAACGCGCAAACAAGTGACAATAGCAACTCACCAACGACATCCAAGTAACCCAGCTGGCTTTTCATAGGGTCAGTGTTGATCTGGCACATGTACCAGCCCCGGTCGGTTTCCCGCAGCTCGCGGATGTGAAGGAACCAAGTGCGATGGTCACTCTGGGTTACACCCACTCTCCGACTGCGTGAGATCACGTGGACGTGGATCGTGAGGATCGTCTGCGTATCCACCCGGAGCCAAGCCACCTGGAGTATAACGACTTGTTTAAAAATTTGACGACAGGTTTGGCTAATTTGGTAGTGATCCTGCGCACTATTGCAACTTTACGAGTTCTAATCCCGCTAGGGGTAAACTTTATGTGATGAGCATGAATGTTAGGAAAAGGAAGTCAACATCTTATTAAGTATTGAAATGGTCGGCACCATATATTTATTCAGATCGCTTATCAGGGAGCCCACATCCGCTATTATTGGTATTTTAATATTACCGCAAGAAAATGCTGTATATTTTTAGGAAAGTTATACGTGGATGATATCATAGGTACCTTACTATAGTTTTGTTTTATCAATTACCTTGTAGGTGGAGAGGTTGTGCACGGTGCACGCGAGCACGGCCTCGCGGCCGAGCGGGGCCGTCACGTTCGCGATGGGCCCGCTGAACCCCGGTTCGTCTGAACAAAATAAATTCATCAACCGGCATTAAACTCTGACGCCCTGATCCAGGTATGATTTAAGGATTTCATTGAAATCAATTTTTCAATTAGCTACGTCATGTTAAACTTCGGGATTTATTTCCGAGCGATATAAATACCAACTAGCTGACGGAATTGAGCATCCATGGGTGAACATATTGGACATGATAGACTTTTCGATTTAACATTGTAGTTTTCTCGGATGAAAATAAATAGCTAAAAATTAGTTTTCCCACATAAGTATGAAACCCAGCTAGATCGTTTTATTCGCATTCGTAAACAACTATAATAATACAATTCATTAATTAACGTGTCTTTTAACTTTCTTTTTTTTTAATGCCCACTGCCCAGTTTTAACAATACGAGTATTTCAATGTTCTTACTTTACTTCAAAAGTGCCTCTATGGTTGAAAATTAAAGTTGTATTATCTTCTAAACAAATAATATTATATTTTTTTAGTTTTATTTTTATTGTAAGTATTTTAGTTTCTGTCGAAATAAATGTACCTACTCTTTATTAAGAATACATGGAAAAAAAAATTGTAATAATATTTCCATATTCAATTACAACTATTGAAAATACTAATAGTAACTATCAAAAAAGAAAAGTTAAATGACACCTAGGTGTCACTTAACATTTATTTTCTTTTTTAGCTTATAAGAGTTTTTCGGAACGAGACAAAACGGAAACATTGAAAAAAAACCAAGCACCTGGCGCTGTCGTATCGCAGTACTCAAGAAGAGTTAATCAAACCTCTGGTGATTAAGCGGCACATCAAGGAAGTCAATTATCCAAAGGGTATCGTTTACCAAATCTGAGACGATATCGCTACTACAAAGTAACTAGGGGAAAAGTTATTTGTGAGTATTTCAAATGAATGAATGCTACGAAATCAGCCGGGATTTCGCTTGGCTGTCATTTGCCAAATTAGTCCGTGCATCCTGTACTTTTAGGATAAAGAATGACAAATATTTTACAAATGCAGCATGTAGTGTCCTTAAATAGTTGGTCGCTAAAATAATTAGATACCTAAGCGTAATTTTCAAGGAACTTACTTTGACAAGAGTCCTTACCATTACGTGACAGATAATGAACAGGAAATTAAATTAACTTTAGCCGGTAATACTCTTGGTGTTATCGCATGATAATACGGAGAACATTCTTTAATATTAATTCTGTATAACTAATTTCGGCAAAACAAGATGACGAGTTTTTGAAATGTTTCGACAACATGACGTCGTATAGATGACAGATGATGATGAGAGAGTTGAGTTACTTATCTACGCAACGTAAGTATTTTACAATGTCTTTGTTACATTACTGATGTATTACATCTCGAGGGAGTTTGAAAAAACTGATATATATCTAAATTAAAAGTCACAGAAAAGTGTAAAATGTAGTTTTCATAGTAACTTCAGATACTTACATATCGATTTTTTAAGTTGCTGCTGTTTTAAATTGATTTTTACATCACCCTTGGCCGTAAAGTGGGATTTTCTGCCCGCTACGCGGAGAGAAAATCTCACTTATTGGCCAAGGCAAGATGTAAAACTTTTGACAAACCACGGGCGGTAATTCGTAAAGCCCCAGATCGCATATTTATGGCCCGAACCGCAGGTGAGAAACCTGCGATCTGGGACATTTACGAATTCACCACCCTAGGTTTGTAATGTACTATTAATTGGATTAAAACAACTTAGGTTCATACTTAGGTACCACCAAAGATATATCTTATGCCGTACGTGCTTCCTGGCTAATTATATCACAGGAAAGCAAGTTCCCATCGAATCCCGCCATAGCAGACCAAATTTCTTTGCTCTTTTTCATTTCATTTTTCATTAGCTATCTACATTTCGTACACCAAGCTATTTTTAAAGTAGGTACCTACTTTAGTGTAATCCAATAGGTGTTTTTATAATTTAATGTTGTATTTTTATTTGTATATTTTGTAATCCATAATCAACCAAGAAGGGGTAACACTCACTAAAATTTAATGAAATCCTCACTAAAGCGAATAACTTTCGAATAAATTGAAATTCGACAGAGTCTTATTAGACAAGAAGTGCCAAAAATGACTACTACTACTACAGCCTATTTGCGTCCCACTGCTGGGCACAGGCTTCCTTTCATCACGAGAGGGCTTGGGCTATAGTCCCAACGCGGGCCCAGTGCGGATTGGGAACTTCACACACATCTTAGAATTACTTCATAGATGCGTGCAGGTTTCCTCACGATGTTTTCCTTCACCGAAAAGCTCAGTGGTGAATTCAATGAATTTCGCACATAAGTAAACTTAGAAGTAGTGCCATAACCAAAAAAAAAACTTAGAAGTGCGAGCCGGAATCGAACCCCGGACCCTCTGCATGAGAGGCGGTAGGTCGAACCACTAGGCCACCACGGCTTCAAATGACGCCCACCTGTTATTGAAAATGATGAATTGGTAAACAGAAGGTACGGGACAGTTTGTTTTCATTGACTCCGCCGGTCAAGGAAAGTGAATTAATATTAGTACGACGAATTATTGCCAAATACCCTCAAATTAGGCATGTTCTGTCAAATTAATTCGGCGGCACGCGACTGTTTCGTGTGTAACACCGACGGAATCAGGTCAAAACGGTTAATGAGCTTAAAAAATAATTATGGCCTTTTACGTAGTACAACCACGCTCCCACGGCGTGTTTAGTTTTTCGGCTGAAAGGCGTAAAATATTGATTTCAACTAAATTACGCTGTGGTTTGTTCACGTTAAAAAAGCCGTGGTGGCCTAGTAGTTCGACCTACCGCCTCTCATGCCTAGGGTCGGGGGTTCGATTCCAGCTCGCACCTCTAAGTTTACTTACGTGCGAAATTCAATTTGAATTTACCATGAGCTTTTCGGTGAAGGAAAACATCGTGAGGAAACCTGCACGCATCTTCGAAGTAATTCAAAGATGTGTGTGAAGTCCCCAATCCGCACTGGGCCCGCGTGAGGACTATAGCCCAGACCCTCTCGTGATGACGCCTGTGCCCAGCAGTGGGACGCAAATAGGCTGTAGTAATTGTTCACGTCGCTCGGTGGGAGCCTGATAACCTGGCAACCTGATGGTATAATGTGGGTAAGGTGGAAGGGAAGAGACCTCGTGGTGCTCTACCCGATAGTGTGATCGGTAAAGTACTTCGCTTCTCGCGTGCCATAAAAATATCCGGTCATGCCTTGAGATAACTAATTAGAACGGTACAACGCATTAGAGCAGTGCGATCCGGGTTTGAAGGTACAAACTTCGATTTATAATTACCTATTTCACCCAAACGATGTAACATTATCAGCATTTGGCAAACGACAGTATAATGGGATGTTGTTAGAACTAGGCTTGCCTTCCGGCATTGTCGAAGACATAACAGCACGATACAATTAATATGGCACGTGGATTGAGCGAGAATAGACTCTGTGTTAACTACGCTGCGAGCCATGGCAGTTGTTTAAGACATTACTAGGCTGTTTGGCCTGTCCCGCTAATTGACTGCCCGTCAACCCGTCATATAACAGATAGGGGAACTTTCGACATTCATTCCGTTTACGATATAAATTCAAATCACGTAATTTGGCTGTGCAAAATGCGCAATGAGGCATTCCATCTTAGGCCTCAGGGTGGGGGATCATAGGATTTCCGTGTCCATGGGCCGCAGTGACCACTTACCATCACGTGGGCTGTGCACTCGTTTGCTTATACCATTAGTATAAAAAAATATATATCCATACTAATATTATAAATGCGAAAGTAACTCTGTCCGTCTGTCTGTTACCTCTTCACGCTTCAACCACTGGACCGATTGAGATGAAATTTGGCATGGAGATAGTTGGGGTCCCTGGAAAAGACATAGGAAGGCTACTTTTTATCCCGGAAAAATGCATACTTCCCACAGGAACGCGATAAGTCCCGGGCAGAAGCTATATTTTTTTTTTCATAGTATCCCGTCCCGGCTTCTCATGGGTCTATGGATGAAAATGAAAAAGTTCATTTCTTTACAAAGTGTTTTAATTTATTTGAACAAATTCTCAAATATTTTGTTCCAAACAAACACTATATTAACAATTACAAACACGACAAAAATAATAAGCCAAGGTAAAAATTATCTGAAGTTTTCATAGGTCATCCATTAGTCGAATGAAAAAAATCAATCCATGAAAATGTAATTGAATTAATTTAATTCTATCCTGTTAATCTTGAACCATTTCAAACAATTGCATTGCGAAAATGATCAAGCTCCAAATGCAATTTAGTTTTATTTCAATTTAATGCATAAATTCCGAAAGCTAGATATATTTAAATATAATAAAAATACTCAGAAACGTCATTTTAACAGAACAATAAAACAAATTGAAAAATCACAATCAAGCGGAAATTTTCAATTAAATATTTCTGTTAGTAAACAAAACAACGCGCGTTGTTAAAAGCTTGATTTGTCAACAGACATGAAAATTGCTGTTGTTTCAAAAAGTCCGCGTTCATTTTTTAGCAGTTGGAAGTTCGATCGAGAAGTTTAATTAAGTTTGTTGAATCAATAAAAAACCGAAACAACAGCTTCTGAGTAAATATAATATAGTAGCTTCTGCCCGCGACTTCGCCCAAGTGGAATTCGGTTATCGCGTTCCCGCGGGAACTATGCGCTTTTCCGGGATAAAAAGTAGCCTATCCGGAACCCCAACTATCTCCATGCCAAATATCATCTCAATCCATCCAGCGGTTGAAGCGTGAAGAGGTAACAGACAGACAGACAAACAGACAGACAGACGGAGTTACGTTCGCATTATTAGTATGCATTTCTTTACAATACATATATTTCTGATTGAGGGACAAATTCCTAACTCCATTGACAGCAAAATGATGTTAAAATTATGTGGAAATTATGTGAGACAGGTGCGGATCCATATCCATATTTAATATTATAAATGCGAAAGAAACCCGTCTGTCCGTCTGTCTGTCTGTTACCTCTTCACGCCTCAACCGCTGGACCCATTTAGATGAAATTTGGTATGGAGATAGTTGGGGTCCCGGGAAAAGACATAGGCTCCTTTTTATCCCGGAAAAAGCACCGTTCCCGCGGGAACGCGATAACCGAATTCCACGCTGGCTAAGTCGCGGGCAGAAGCTAGTTGAAAAATATTTAGGACTTTACGGTAAGGCCAAAACTTCGGACGACAAAAGGTGAAAAAGATAACATAACTGGTTTATCGGAAATACAGGATAGGTTAAATCTGCCAGGGGCTCAAACCCTTTTATACATATAGCTTTTGCTAAAATATTATTTTATTTTTATTGAGCACATCACCCGTGATACATAAAGTAAATCAAATGTATCAGAGTAGGTACTTGTGTAATATCGCAATTCAAATGTTTATAGTTACGTAAATGTCTGATGAGCGATCACGGTCTTTCTGGCAAGGCGTTATAGAGGACATGTTGATATCTATTTATAATCACTTTGCCCGCTACGATATATTCGACTGAACAGTGTGGTCCACAACGCTGTATGTCTGTGGGTTGCTCTTTTACTGTTAAACCACTGATCTTATTTTGGTGAAATATTCATTATGAATTGTAGGCAATCCCCAAGTTTTTTTTAATTGTTAATTTACAATAAACTTACGAGTCGTGGCATCCGTGCTTCCTGCGAACAACCAGTCCAAAACCAATAACGCTAAAATCAATTTTCTGCTCATCGAAAGGCTGATTTGGTATAAAATATTCATTGTTATTAGGTTACTTTAATATCGATATCATCAGGTAAGTTCCTACTCCATCCATCAAAATCCAAGCTAAGATTGGCTTATAACTATTATCTTTTTTAAGCCATTATACACCAGTCTAAAATGTCCCTCGTA
Source organism: Aethes cnicana (assembly GCA_963971205.1). Taxonomy (NCBI): domain Eukaryota; kingdom Metazoa; phylum Arthropoda; class Insecta; order Lepidoptera; family Tortricidae; genus Aethes; species Aethes cnicana. The sequence continues at coordinate 8,537,683 of OZ020280.1, forward strand.
TAGAAATCGGTTTCTTATTAAACTGGGGAAGCACGTAACTGTAACTTTTCTATCGTTAAAAAGTACTAAACCATAAAACACACGTTAAACGCTCTTTTCGGTTGCATTCGATTCGACACACGCAAAGAAGTCATTAAAGGGGCGACTGACTCTGAAACTGTATAATGTTTTTCGGAAAACTCGTGAAAAGTTTGGAGCGCGTAGTCTGGCGCGTGGGTGAAACGCGGCCGCCGGCGAGCGAGCCCTGAAGTCGACTGGAGGCACTGGTGCAGGCCTTTCACACCGGCCGGCTACAAGCGCCACCCCCTTTCATTATCCCTCTCTTTCTTCTACATCCAACACGCGTAACATTCATAAAACAACCCTCAAAATAACCCTCCATGTTCCTACATTCTCTACTTTAACACAGCTTTTAATCGACTATACGAATACTTCAATCTTTTTTTTTTTATCTTGCTCTCATTATCCGCTAACATTTTAAGTTACCTACTTTAACCACTCCTTCGTGTATAATACGAAGTTCCGTCTCAGTGATAGGCTGAGCTGAAATGCAAATTTAAAGACGTTATTTTCCGTTGTAAAAGAATATTTTACCATATACAGTTTGATATTTTTAATGTATCATATTTCTAAGCCGGTACTAGGTATTTGTGGCTGTAATTGATACTTTATAGTGAACCAATACTTCCTAATGAGCACAAAATAATATTCGGTCAGTTGAAACCACAACAGCGGGAAACCTTACAATCCCGTCAAAGCTGAGCATTGATTTATTCCTCAGTCTTCAATAACTGGCTTTAAAATTATGACTCGATACACAATGGTTGTGTTATAAGTCACAACACAACTATTACAACTTGTAACCTTGTTGACTAACTTTGACAATATCTGGGTAACCTATTCGCACACCTATATTCCCCAATAACACACTTATCATGAATCGTTTGTTTGCCTAACATAGAGGCTAATTTCAAACAACATACACCTATAATTAATATTAAGAAAATGAAAATGAAAATATTTATTCAGCAAATAGGCCACATCTGGGCACTTTTACACGTCACTTTTAAATGAATTTAACAGAAAAGGTAGTTAATACTTGGCTAATACTAAAATTCAATTTTGCAACGATTAAAATTTTTGAACAAAGTTCAAACACATAAACCTACTCATTATTATGAAATAAATAAAACTCACTATTACGAAATAAACAAAACTCAAATATTTAGTTATGATTTTAGATTAGTATTATTAGTTATGATTGAAGTTAATTGAAAGATACTAAGGAAAAATAATAATTCAAAAATTCAAAAAAGACGCATACGCATTGTGTGCATTTATGTGTACTTTCGAACAATTCGAACTTGACCGACGTCATTAAAGTGCAACTTCTTAGGAAAAACTCCATTTCTAAGTAACTAATTTTATCTATACGAATCGATTTTGAAAACTTATTATTTATGTGGTTGCACCGTCGGGCCGGCGCCGTACAATTGAGTTCCACGAACCGCGGGCATTTCCTTGCAACTCCCTGGCGACCTTAAAGCTGCCGTCCATTAGTATCGACGCTGACGTCACTAGAACGTCCACTATAATTTAGTTAGGAACAGTAAAACGCAGCACACTACTTTGCTTTGCACTTGCTCGGCTTATTCTAGAGTAGCTTCAGTGACGTCTGAAATGAAATACTCAAATAACTCCTTGTAATTTTTTGAGCTGAATATTTTGATCATGAGCTCTTTCGTCAGCCAAAATATCACTGTTGAACATAAAGAGGCCTCATTTCCCTCTGATTTTAAGTCATCTGTCCATCCTCTTGGAGAGTTGTCACGATAAAATGAATCATTCAATTTCAAGTTTTATGAATTATGTTATAACGTCATTATACGTCAGTAAATAGAAGTATATACTGCATTATTTAAATTGCATAGGTACATATTACGACTGAAGTTTAAAACGCAACTAAACGGAAAATATAACGATGCGCATTTTTATCCTGACAAACGTCTAGGTATAAGCAGACTGTAATACGTGACAGAAGGCAGTACGTGAATGTTTCTTGACCTGTAAAATCTACATTTTCAATACCTGGAATGTATGAACACGTTTGACATGAAGCTTTATATTTAAGTGGGCGTAGGCGGTAGGAACTCGTTGGGATATACATATACATTAATTTTCTTCTGCCTTAACAATTCTAGGGAATTCGATGAGTGAGGCGCGAGAGCTTTTACCTGACTCTCGTAGTGTAGCTTCGTATTGAGAAAATAGAAGCGCAACAGCCGTTACAGGATTTAGAATTGTGAATAACTCATTGACTTAAAGGGTCCATTATTATATAAGAAATGCTATGGTTGCAATAAATAAATACTAAAATACTAAATACTTTATCATTAAAGGTAGGTATTCAAAGTAACTCGTGTGAAATTTTGACCTTATTAAATGGTCACACCAGTAATATCCATAATAAATATTACTATACTAATGCGAAAGTAACTCTGTCTGTTTGTTACTACATCACGCTTAACAGCTGTTGTTGCTGTTGACCTTCCCCGACATAGGCTACTTTTTATCCCGGAAGAACGCACAGATCAAGTTCATGCGGAAGCGCGATAAACGAATTCCACGAGGTCAAAATCGCAGGCAGAAGCTGGTACATTAAACAAGAAAATGAGTGCCGGCTGAGTGACTGACTGATCGATAAACGCACAGCCGAAACTACTGGTCGTAGAAAGCTGAAATCTGGAATGTAGTTTCTTTTAACACATGCAAACATTCCTACGACAAGAATTTAATTTAAAAATAGGGTTGAAAAGGCTTATCTTAATTTAACGAATTCCGCGACACAAATATAATATTTCAAATTCACGTCGATTCTATTAGACAGTAATTTGCACAACTGTAACTCTAAAGGAAAATTAGTGCCGCGAAGTTCTTTCAACTTACTTATTTAGTTCGAGTGAAACCATATAAACGTAGAGAAAATGTCACAAGTCATAACAAGGTAAATGCTAAGAAGTAAGCGTAAAGGTTGCTTATACTTATAAAATAATGTTGTACCCATTTTAAACCTTAAAATTATAGCAATAATTATAGGCTAATGGTAGTAGATTTTATTAAGTAGCAACCAGTACCGGTTTACCTTCGTATTTTAACAGTATCGCTTAGAATCAGAGTTGGTTTGCTTTAGGAACGGTTGCAAAACCTCTGAACGTATAAATTTTGGTTAAGAGACATGGTATGTAAACTTTATATCGTTTTCTGGCCTCGCTGAAGTTTCGCGGCATATTGGCAACCATTTTACGGCAAGGGTAGCAAACAAGAAAGTGTGGTAAAATGTAAAAATCTAGGTGGGGAAGTTAGATAGGTATAAGTATCGGCGGGTTAATTATCAATTCCACGTGGATTGTATTTCGTTTGTACTCAAAGAAGTTTGTTGTGTATGAAAATTTTACTTTAATTTTCAACTAATGTAGGTCAGTTAGTATAGTTCAATTTTCTAAAGAACAAAAATGACACTTTGAGTCTACATCCATACAAAGTGATCTATTACCCGAAGAGAGATCTAGTGATGAAATCAATGAATTACCCAATATGTCTGGCACGACACAACTTACAAGGCGCAAGGATTAAGCGATAGTATGTCTTCAATATGGAACTGTTAATGAAACTTTAGTGATCAATGTCAAGGTGTCATCGAAGCTCGTAACATGAAAATATTCATGTTAGACATTAAATTGCCTATTTTGTACTTACATAAAATATCTTGTGCAGTGAAACTCGAACGTATCGAAGTAACAACTGGCGAAGTTTTCAGTCTCCTTCGCGGGCATCTGGTAAGCAATTCCAATTCCGGAACGAACGAGATGAAAGAGCAGTTTTTGCCGGTCGACCGTTCGAAACTTCCTTTATTCTGTCCATTGCAATCCTGTTCCTAGGTCGAATCGCTTTTACACAAATAATCGTCGTCCCACAAGATCCTTTCATCCCGAAAATTACTTTTCATCTCCTAGACAGCAAAAATATAGTTACATTTCGCGTTTAATTATAAGTCACAAGGAATCATTATCAATTTTCTCCTGAAGGAGATTGCAGAAAGGCTGGACAACCCCTTTTATGTTGTTTGGGCGTCCCTACATGAGCCCAAATACAAGGCATATAAATAAATACCTAATTTACGGACCCATGTAAATTTGCCGTCTGAAATAAAGTACTTATTATTATTATTGAAGATATGGATGCATTACTCCGCAGTGTGACCGTGGTAGATGGTAGCGAAGTCAGCCGCGCTCTCCGACTATGTGACTTATTGCTTGGAATCCTGCAGCGCTCTCAAATCTGTCAGCCGTTATTAAACTATGACGGCTTTGATTTATGGAACCCTTCTAGTGCACAGCAGATGATGTCACACATTGTCTGCGTAAGTGCTTGCTCAGGCTGACATTTAATCTGCCACGGTTGTATTTCCTGGGTATTTAGTGTAACGCCGAACTAATTGACGCTAAGCGACCGATAAATTCCGTTGACTTGACATAACGGTGACTATTTAACAACAAATGGCTCGTACTAACTAATTAATCAACGTATGAGGATGAGAATGATTGAAGTGAACTACGCCCCTTTACCAATTGAGAACCATGTCTTTTCACTTCTAATTTTAGGGAAGCTAAACGAAGCATTGTTTGAATATTATAATCGACCTCGATCTCACAGGCTATGATAAACAAAAATTATTTTCTTTATAACAATTTGCGGTATAATCCTAATTATCATCATCAGAATCATCTGACACTGTGATAATGTCAAGTCTAAAACATAGTTCAGGATTCCTCAGAACTGAGGCTTAAGAAAACAGAAAAGAAAGAATATAAATATAGGTCCCTATATTTATATTCTTATTTATGATAAAAGTTTATTAGATCCAGATATAACTACATTGCTTTGCAATATTTTGAATTTGATATAATGGTAACTTATTTTAAGACTAATTAGTTTTCAGTTTGAGCTCCGGTAAAACAAAGCAATGGGCTCAACCCACAAAACACGCCAATTCTAGAATTAATGCGGAGTTAATTATGCGATTACATTTGTGTCGACTCACAAGTGGGTATTGTGGAACTAGTGCAAAATGTCAAGTGACAATTGTACGCTTTTCCAACGAAATATGTCAATCATGCCCAAGAGCTGATCTAATTCCCTTTGTAACCTTACACGGCTAACACCTTACCTGCCACGCGTTCGGGTGTCTTATTAAAATTATTTTCCGTGTATTGTTCTCGGGGAGATAGTGATTATGGGATTTTAGACCAACCATTAGTTTCATTAACTAAATTCACCAGTAAATATATTTTTCGTACAGATTTATCATTTAGCTACTTACATTAGAGATGTAGATTATCTATTATTTATACAAAGTCCCGTCCCGCCACAATTCAAAACGATTCAATGTACTTTTTATCCCGATATTTCCGCGGGAACGGGTTTTCCACGGGTCAAACCAATTTTTCTATACTTATATATCTATAACACTAAGTCTAAGTCTATGTATAATATCATCGGGTACGCAAATTCTAAGTCTACGCGGGACGAATTTCGCGGGCATCGGCTATAGTAGTACATAATTATGTCGAGCAAAAATATTAAATAGGCGCCGTCTACCACAAAATTAAAAATGCCACAAAGGACATCAACCCAACAACATTAGCTCGGCTGAAAGATCATTAAAAGTGAAATCCAGAGCAGTCATAAATGGCAAAGCAATTCGCAGTTTATTTGGCATTTAGGTAAATTTAGAGGATCCCTTCGCTGCTGACATTTTATTTTATGTAGCTGCTCGTTACCGGCGGCGGTCGCGCGTGAAGTTACGGCCTCGCACGCACCGCGGCGCTGTCTGCGCGTTCGTGTGCCCCACTCTTACTACATTCAATATTTACCCAACATTTAAAAAAATCACTGATGACACCCAGTATTTGTGTCATCCAGTACCCAATACTAGTTCCTACAAAATATTTAATTAATCGTGACTTACTCCTTCCCAAAAATAAAGCGACGGTTATCGTACCTAATCATGATTTTATTAGAGGTACCTATACTGCAAATGCTTGTAAAACCTTAACAGACATGTAAATGTTTAATGCTAATTAAGAAAAACGGGAACAAGATGTTATATTTTTTTATTCAAAAATTCAAATCTTAATAATGATGATGCAGTTCTCAGAGTTGTTATTGTAATTTAAACTCTATATCTTTTATCGATCCAAAATACGTGATTACTGATTACGTATTTAATGCGACAGAAATAAAGGCTAGTTCATTTGCTAAAAGCCTGATATGTAAAATCATCGTTTTCCAGCAACTTGCCTAATAAACCTGCCGTAAATGTCGGCTGCGGCGCCGGTGGCAGTGCGGGCCCGCGGGACCGATGCACCTCCCATCTCGCGATATTTTTATATTTTCACTGCATTCTATGTTTCGCAAAGGGGCAGTGTTTCCCGGCTTAAAACAAGAGTAGATACGTAAATAACGTTGCTTTTGTGCTTGTTTTACCGCTGAACATAACGGCATCTGCTTGACAATGGAATTCAATCGTTATTATGTAAGTATATTCGCGATTATGCGTCCTTCTTTTCACTATGCGTTCTACTACCTATTTTTACTACTTTACAGAGTTGTAGACATAAATCTATGCATGGTTTACATTTATTTGATTATCAAAATAGCATTTTAAATGTATTATGTTATGGAAATTAAGTACTGTAGTTAAAGGTGGTGTGACAGTGACGAGTATTTACCACAAGTCCTTCAGTAGCAGTTTACTCGCCTCGCATTAACTAAATAATGGATTATCTTTCAGAGCTTTGTTAAGTATGCTCTCAAGAGGAATGTTTTGTTTTTGAATTGAACCGTGTACTTTGATGACATCAATGTTTTCTAAAAAGTATTAGGTAACTACACTCAAGATCAAAAGCAATATCTAGCTGATGTTAAAATACAAACTTGTCCCAATTCAAGTGATGGTTCCAATTGAATTCAAAAGTTCCTCAAAATAAAAGCCAACAAGTGAACTGCAGCCCGTAAAAATAGTTGCTATAGGCTTCACATGCACTGATCGATACACGCGAGAGTTGCACCACGCAAGGCTAATAATCGAGATGCATGTTGAATGGGTGTAGAGCAACTTTTAATACGGGCATGTTTTTATCGGTTCATTGTTAAATGTTAATAATTATGTCGTACGAGCCTTTGCGACTTAAGGGCTAACTACCGAGATAAAAAGTATGATTCTTTTTAGCTTGGTTGAGTACATCCACGGACAATTTGTCCCAATAGCTGGCGATAGCGATGACGCTAACGAAATTTTAATACATATGACTAGTTTCTAGGTATTTTTAAGTTGCTTAATAGTTTCATAAGTAGTAGGTGTACAGTGTAGGATTTGTCGTTAGGGGTTGTCCCGAGACAGTGTAGAAACGAATAGGGTTGAAACGTGATGGTATTTCATCGAAGAAAAAATAGGATTATGATAAGTGTTTGAGACGGGTTTCATGGAATAAATAATAATTTTAGCACCGTCTAAGTATTTCTAATATGACAATTTACGTTGACGTTGACCTTTTTAATACAGTTCAAAACCTACCCGTTTATTTTCCCCGAAAGGCCAAGTTGGCTGAAAACATAATGGAAAACTTGATATTGGATAGTTAAGTTCGCTGATGTTCGATAATTTAAAATGAGATTGATGATCCCAAAATTCGATTAATGTCCGACTGGCCCAGATCTCAATTAGTCCGGGTAATTAGGGTTCGTCTGCACCCACTGTAGTTAAACTGCGCAGGCAGACTGTAGCCATGTGTCAAAATAATTTATCTACACTCATATCACAAACCCGCTATGATGCGTTCAAAAATCGGTAGTATGACATCCGTTATGACAGCGAGTTTTGTCGAAGCCTATTTCCTATTGGTGGTCATACAGTAAAATTAATTTTACAAAATCGAAATCGATGCTGTAATGACGTTAAAATTTCGAACATCTTCCAAAAGCAATACCACCGGTAAAAGATGCTTTTCTGCTTAAATATAAAGTTGGCCATATATTTTATCCAATACAGCCTACTACAGAGCAATTACCCAAATGATACGATTGCTGAATAAATGCAAATAAACAAACTGAGATAACAGACCCAAGTTTTTTGCGATGAGACATGTCAAAATGTGAAGAAAGTACATTAAAGTCCCATAATCAGGTATAACAATACCCAAGGGTTGAATTGGGATGATTATATTCGGGACTACACGGAAACCGTTACGTAGAAATGTGTTTTTTCACAAAACGCTCTTAAAACTAGTAATAACAAAGAAATCTTACTATTCTTTAACCATCAAACGTCCGCAAATAAAGTCGTTTCAATATAATCAAAGAGTTCCTTAAAATACTCTGGGGAACCACGAAAATCACATCGTTTCATTTAGCCTGGATTCTAAGTTTCTTCTACGAGAAACTCTATAGCCCGATCCCTTGTCAAATAGAAACTACCCGACTCTTATCGAATCAATTACTATAATGGTAAGGGAAGCTTTATCTCTAATATATAAAATTCTCGTGTCACGGTGTTTGTAACCAAACTCCTCCGAAACGGCTCGACCGATGCTTATGAAATTTGGAGTGTATGTTCAGTAGGTCTGAGAATAGGACGTAAGCTATTTTTCATACCCAAAAAAATAACTAAGGCGGTACGAAGTCCGCGGGGTCAGCTAGTATCGCTATATAAATAAACTTAACAACGTATTGAGAAAAGATTTCTTAACGGGTTTTTTGTAAGAAAGCCATCAAATTAACCTTGTTACATAACTACACTATAAATCGTAAATATATGCGGGTAGCTTAGGGCCGAACGACACTGGTACATCGTCGTAAATAGTAAAGGGGATAGGCACAATATTTACGCCCCCAAGGGCGCAATATGTAGTTCATTTGAAATTGACTCGACAAATTGTTTACGCTCCCCCCATGGATAGGTACGCAAAATTGCGAAATATTAGGTACAATCATAAGAAATACCGAGAAACTGCGTATAATTTTAGCGTAATTTCGACCTAACTATTAGACATTTTTAACGCAATATTGCAGACTTCAGTGCATGTGAACGCTTCTTGTATTTTCATCCGATTATACATAACTAAGTATATCGTATTCGTAGTAGTATGTGGTCAATATGTGTGAGATTGGACCCTTTAGATCGATGAACAATTGAATTATATGGAAAGTCAAAACGTCACGGGTAGTAGTAGGGCCTTCAGTGTCAGGATGAGTATGTATATATATTCAAATTCACTTTTTATGATTATCTATACAAAGTAACCCGATTTCATTGCAGTTGAGTGTACTTATTGTGATTCTACTTGCAGAAACTAACACACGTACTCGAAAAAACTAACATTAAAATCTCAATGAAACTCGAATTTTAGCATATCAAAGATACACTTACGCCCACTTGCTCCAAACCGCTAACCTCGGGTTAGGCTCTCAATTCAGGGTAAGTTATATCTAACCCGTGGTCAGTGGCGTTGGAGCAAGTCGGGCTTAGCGGTACACACTTCATCTTCACAGATCACCGAATAGGGACGAATACGCGGCCTTTGTAAGTAGGCTTGTGCTTCAAGAATCGTAAAATATTTCACGGCCTCCCTGCTTTGTGCAGCGAGAGATAAAATGTCTGGACTTCTGGAGACAACTATTTTTTCTCAAACATGCTCGGAAATGTTCGTGTTACTTTCAAAAAAAGAAGACGCGAGGCTGTCCATTGCCGGCCTTGGCCAGCAAAAACATTATTGTCGTGTGTGTGTTTTTTTTAATTCGCTTGCTATTTGAGACACCTCTAGAAACTGACAAATCAATGGAGGTAATAAGTACAACTTCCATGGCCAAATCATCCACGATCATGGAAGTAGTAAATACTGATGTGGGGTAAGTGCGCCTAAATTAATTTCGCCCCTATGCCTTGTAAACAGCCAACTACTAGTTGAGTATTATTTATAGGTTTCGATATATTTATGTTAGGCGCACTTACCCTATCCTGGCGCACTTACCCTATCCTGGCGACTGACCTTACGTATTTCCTCGCTGTTTGAGAAAATCATTATATATACCTCGGCCGCAATTGCGATTGCCGGACTCGTACTAATAGAAGGCTTCGCTTCGGTCAGCCTTCTAACTGACTCGTCCGGCAATGCGCTACTTGGCGGCCTCTGCAATAATGTACTATTACCTGACTGCGCCAGGAGGGTTATGTTTTTCGATTGTATGTATGTAGGTATAGGTACAGGTTCGCGCGGGCTGGTTTTCCGCAACTAGACGACAAGATTGCGGCTATTTTGCGTGATATTGGGCTGGCGGGGCTACTCCTGCCAACCCAGCTCCTGAAGAAAGCCTAGCAGACCCTTGATGTTGCCGTCGACTTTCTGGAGCGACCTCGGATTTCCGAGGTATGTTGCCCGGTACGTTGCCACTCCAGAACATTCAAAGAGGACGTGAGTGGCTGATTCCTCTGCCTCCATGCAGGCTCTGCACAGAGGGCTGTCTGTATGTATATATGTATATTTTTCTTTGGTACGCCGTGTAGCCTAAATGGCTGGATGGCCTGCGAGGTGTCGTTAGATTCGCCTTAATCGTGAGAGTGACACTGGGTATATCAAAATTGAAAAAAACAAAATGGCTGACTTTTGGAGGCATTTTAAACGATTCAATTTTTTTTTTTCACAGCCTATCTAGTGGGGTATCAAAATATGGGTTGAATGAATGGATCACAAATATAATATATAATACATACCTACATAATATATATGTGAAATCAAAAGTTTGTTGGCAGTCGGGTTTAATATTTTTGCAAAAATGTGTTATTAAGTATTCTGGTTGATAAAGAACTGAAGAATATGCAACTTCTATATCACTGAAATGTTATGCCACTGAAGCATAAGTGACCCACTGAGCAGTCAGAATAGGTAATAAACAATAAGTTACCTCACCAAAAATAAGATGAAAATAAGATGTTCTAAGGTCGGCCCGGACGGACCTAGCAATAGGCACTACCACCCCGATCCCGAACTATGCCTGTCTGTCTGCTACTTCTTCAAGCCTAAACCGCTTGACTGATTTAGATGAATAAGATATGGAGATAGTTTGAGTCCTGGGGAAGGACATTGGTTACGTTTTATACCGGTAACGCGATAACCAAATTCCACGCGGGTACAGTCGCGGGCAAAATCTAGTTTAGTAAATTATACTTTATGTTTTCTTTTTTATTTTGCTACTTGAGAAAGTTTCAGAGGCGGCATTAGTAAAGTCGAAACTAACCAACTGGCATCACCTGACATTATTATCCACATTCCACATACACTAGGTATATATCTTCGTCACAGAATATTTAATAGTACTACATACCTACAGAATGGCTACGGAATCACCCACCTGAATCTAGCCGGCGCACAACTCGCGCCCAACTCGCCCTTGCCGTAATTTGTTTCATCCGGATATGGAGAGTGAATCGCTGGCACGCGTAGTGGTACACACACATTTACAAGTGTATAAATTTATTACTAATTATTATAGATATGTATAAAACACTAAGTGACCTTGACATAATCAATTTAATATATAATGTAATAAAATGTAATTAATATGCATCGAATTTATATGAACTATGTACATATACTAGTAATTAAGCGACTTGTAAATCTAATATTTTTTACCAATAAACGATACATACATACATACAGACGTCCTCGCACCCACACAGACGTCCTCGCACGCAAGTGACACTTCATTCGAATTGTGTTCGAAATCGTGCTTTTATTATACCGTGTCCGCCTCTTCGTGCAGCGTATCGCAGGAGCTGGGGAATGTAAGAAGCGCCCAATTTACCCCGTAACTGCAACTAAATGTTACCATATCCCCCGAACAAGTGGAGATTGAGCTGCGAATGGGCTCGTCGTAAACTGCGTCTTGTTATGTCTCCACGCGTATGAACAAGGAATTTACGACGCCCACGTAGTTTGCATGCGCGAGGTATTTCGTTATTTTTCTATTTGAAGACCTTTTTCGGGGGGGAAATGTGCTCGACCTGATTTATTCCGGTGTTGATACGTTTGATTTGGTCGAATAAAATGAGACAGTGCAGATGATTCGACAGGTTGTCGAGAAAAATAGAACTTTAAAATAAGAATGTTCGTTAACATTAATGATTTTATGTATTATAGAAAAACTAGCTGATCTCGCGGACTTCGTGCCGCCTTGGGTATGAAAAATAGCTTACTTCCTATTCTCAGACCTCCTGAACATACACTTCAAATTTCATAAGAATCGGTCGAGCCGTTTCAGAGGAGTTGGGTTACTATGACACGAGAATTTTATTTATACAAAAGAAAAAAAGAAGAACGGTTTCTTATGAAGTCTTTCATATCTGTCAACTATTAGAGATATATGAAAGACTTCTTAAGAAATTTAGTCATCATAATTATCAGCTGAAGCACGTCCACTACTAGACATGGGCCAGACCGGTCTTGTGCCACCCGCATCCACCGGTAAGTATCCACACTAATATTATAAATGCGAAAGAAACTCAGCACGACACAATACAGTATGTCGGTTACTTCTTCACGCTTCAACCGCTGGGCCGAATTTAGATGAAATTTGGTACGAAGAAAGTTCAAGTCCTGGGAAAGGACATAAGCGGAACGCGAAAGCGATAACCGAATTCCGACGCGGCCGAAGTCGCGGGCAGAATTTGGTGGGTTCTATTTTAAAGAAACCATATACGAGAACCATTGCTATCACCAAGCTCTCGGAGTTTAATTAAATGTTAACGCTTCTGAAAGAAATAGTGTCGTTTAAAAGACACCGGCTGGTCAAAGTCCCATAATTCAAATAGGGTCCAGTAGTTTTATCTCGGCGCACAGGCTAAAGCCGTCGTTCATTTCGCTCCAGTCTACATTATCCCATGAAAAATGCAGTCAACGGAGCCGGATTCGAAGCCGAGCCTGCAGTTAATATAAATGTTATTATGTTTACGGATTTAATAAGCCGTGGTAATTATGTAAGCCGTGGTGGCCTAGTGGTTTGACCTACCTCATGCAGAGGGTCGCGGGTTCAAATCCGGCTCGCACCTCTGAAATTATTTATGTGCGAAATTCAATTTGAATTTACCACTGAGCTTTTCGGTGAAGGAAAACATCGTGAGGAAACCTGCACGCCTCTGCGATGTAATTCAAGGATGTGTGTGAAGTCCCCAATCCGCACTGGGCCCGCGTGGGGACTATAGCCCAACCCTCTCGTGATGAGAGGAGGCCTGTGCCCAGCAGTGGGCCGTAAAATAGGCTGTTGTAGTAGTTGTAGTAGTTATGGATTTATATATCCTTGAACAAGCTAATTGGCAATTAGACACATTGTGAAAGCATTGACTCTATTCGAAGGACCGTTCGTTGTTACCTAAAAGTCGCCTCTGAGTAGAGTGTAGGTACTCTATTCAAAGGCGACATTTAGTGGTGTAGCATAGTTGTTGGACCTACCTACTACTACAGCCTATTTGCGTCCCACTGCTGGGCACAGGCCTCCTCTCATCACGAGAGAGGGTTTGGGCTATAGTCCCCACGCAGGCCCAGTGCGGATTGGTGGCTTCACACACATCTTTGAATTACTTCGCATATGCGTGCAGGTTTGCTCACGATGTTTTTCTTCACAGAAAAGCTCAGTGGTAAATTCAAATTGAATTTCACACATAATTAAACTTAGAGGTGCGAGCCGGAATCGAACCCCCCTCTGCATGAGAGGAGGTCGAACCACTAGACCACCACGGCTTTTTTAACCTACCTCCTCAAATGCAAATGGTCGGGGTTTCCATCCCAGCTCACCTCTGACTTTACTTATGTGCGAAATTCAATTTACCACTTAGCTTTTCGGTGATAATTCAATGATGTTTGTAAAGTCTCCAATCCACACGCACTGGGATTTGGATAACCTTCCCTCTCGTGATAAGAGGAGGCCTGTGCCCACAGTGGGACGCAAATGGCTGTGGTGGTGGTGGCGGTAGATGTTGCGTGTAGTAAGTAGGTGTTAAAATTATTATTAGCTACACACATGCCTGGCTACCCAGTTTATTTTAAATAGTTATTTGTGCAACAAGAGAGCAAAATTGTTTTTTACTTCGAGTGCCATGTTTGAGTCCTGAGATAGCGAAAGATTCTATAGTTGAATCACGAGCGTCTAGCGAGTGATTCTAATTTAGAATCTTGAGCTTAGCGAAGGACTCAAAGGCACGAGAAGTAAAAGAAATTGCTCTCGAGTAGCACATACAATTTATCACCTCAGTAGCGAGAACACATAAAAGGTACAAAGAATACCTACTTACATCACGAACAGTATGAAATAACATTTCTTCTTCACTCCTTTCACTAAAATTATTACTTGAATGTCATGTTTTAAAAGAATTACTTCAAAGTTAGCTGTCGAAAATTAAGAATAAAGACATGATTTGACATAAAAGAATGGCGGCAATTTTCTAAACGTATGTTCGGAAACTACTACAATGATAAATTTCGATTTTTTTCGGCAAATATTTGAAAACTTTTAGTTTACTTTAAATTAAAACTTTTGTTTAAAATGATTACAAATAACATAATAATATAAGTCATTTAAATTTAAATTAAAAAGTGTAAGATTTTCACAAGGTAAAATCAACGTATAATTTTAATGTCTAAAAATACACGGCGGTAGGAACACGGCGTTGCGCGTATCCGAACGTTTCTTGTTCAGTTTTTTTTTTCTAAGAAAGTAGATTCGCTCTATGACTTGCCTAATATAATTCTACCTATTTTCTTAAAGAAATGAAAAGAAGAGAGCTACTAAAATCGAGATAGTTCGAATTTTAGTATAAGAAGTAGGTACAGTACTACCTACATGCCGCAGTATGAAACGACAAGACGCAGTTATCAAACTTAAAAAAAGAAAAAGCGCGGAAACGATTTAACTCCATTTTAAGAAGTTTTTAATTCGTTTTGTTTTTAAGTGGGTACTTTTATTTGTTTATTCTCCGTATCTTACTGAATAATTTTGATCTAGAATAGTAAAATGATCACATTAAACTATAACATGACACTGTGGCTGCATGGCTTAGGCCTTTGCCTTTGTCTGATGGGAAAAATGTATTAAACAAATTAAAAAAATACTTTGTCTCACTCAGTGAAACTAACACGATTTTGCTCACTGATTTCTGACAGCAAAGTCTACTTGTTCGAGCTGCTGAGGTGAAAAATATTTTTCACCTCACTGGCTCGAAAGTGGTCGTTTTGCAGCTTGATATCCGAGCGCAAAAGTTGTTTTTATCCGCTAGCGTGGAAAGTGTTTTTGAAATTCGAACGACGCATGACGCCACTGTCACAATAAAAAAACAACGAAACCTTCTGAAACGCAATTCGTCGTGAGAGTTTTATTAAAATAAAGGTTCAATTTACTTAATATCATCATTAATAAAATTATATTAATAATACACCGCGTCAGATGTATTTCATTATTTTACTATGTTTTATCACAAAAATACTTAAATATGTGTATATTTTAACTGTATTCAATGAATAATTGAATCTTGAAGTACGAGTAGGAGTGATTTGGAACGCAACCTCCGGAAAAAAAACATTAAAAAAAAGTTTTAGATTGCTGGTTTTGTAATTTAGAATACCTATACGAAGTAATAAAGAAAATATGAGCGATTCTAGCGATGACGATACGAATTTAACTCCTCCAGAGTTAGCACAAACTGTACGTGACGCCGAACTAAGTCTTCTTCCCGAAAAATCGCGCGTGAGGTGAAAAATTTTGTGTTGCGCTCAGCAGCAAAGTCGTTTGCAGCCTTGCATAACAAATAACTATTTCACCTCACTGGCTCGAAAGTGGTCGTTTTGCAGCTTGATATCCGAGCGCAAAAGTTGTTTTTATCCGCTAGCGTGGAAAGTGTTTTTGAAATTCGAACGACGCATGACGCCACTGTCACAATAAAAAAACAACGATACGTTCTGAAACGCAATTCGTCGTGAGAGTTTTATTAAAATAAAGGTTCAATTTACTTAATATCATCATTAATAAAATTAATAATAATAATAATAAATAATAATAATAAATTTTATTCAGTAGATAAGTTTACACAATATTTCATAAAATTACACTAGGCGTTTATGATATCTGAATTAACTGACAATTATATTAATAATACACCGTTTCAGATGTATTTCATTATTTCACTATGTTTTATCACAAAAATACTTAAATATGTGTATATTTTAACTGTATTCAATGAATAATTGAATCTTGAAGTACGAGTAAGAGTGATTTGGAACGCAACCTCCGGAAAAAAAACATGAAAAAAAACATTAAAAAGTTTTAGATTGCTGGTTTTGTAATTTAGAATACCTATACGAAGTAAAAAAGAAAATATGAGCTATTCTAGCGATGACGATACGAATTTAACTCCTCCAGAGTTAGCACAAACTGTACGTGACGCCGAACTAAGTCTTCTTCCCGAAAAATCGCGCGTGAGGTGAAAAATTTTGTGTTGCGCTGAGCAGCAAAGTCGTTTGCGGTCTCGTGCCTTGAAACCCTCGTTACACTCAGGATTCTATATTTGACCCTAGAATCCTTCGTTCACTCGGGTCTCAATCACGCTCTCACAGCAAACAACAACTTTACAGCCTTGCATAACAAATAACTATTGTTAGTTTTCTGAAAATCCGCAACAGCTTCTGCCCGCGACTTCACTAGCGTGGAATTTGATTATTGCGCTCCCAAGAAAACTATACTGCTTTTCTTGATTAAAACGTAGCCTATGTAAGGCCTGGGCCATTCATTAAAATCGATTTAAGCGTGAAGAGGTGACAGACAGGCAGATAAAACAGATATTGACGTTTTATGTTTCCACTTTTGCACCCTGTTCCGTTGTTATAAGGCCCAAACGTGTACACATATCTTTGACGTTGACTGTAGATCAAATAGTCTATCACTATAATTCGTATGAGCTCTTTGGTTTTCTTATCGAGCCGACAGTGAGATTATCCCATCACAAAATGATCCAATGCGGGCCTCGCAAAGATCCGCATGGAAATACAGCCTAAAATGAACAAAGAATTACAAACCGACAAGTAATTACTAATTTCCTTTAAGAAAATGTCTAAGTCCATATTGAGTAAAAACGAGTGTAGAAATTGAAATTAATTTGTATTGCTGATGAAATTCAATTATTATGCAGTGAAAATACGTTGGAAATGCTTTTCTAGCCATTGTCCAGGATTATTTAATCAATTCAATTGAACCATCTATAGAAAAATCCTTTATAGGCAAATAATGAATTATATTTTTATTTAACATAAAGAGTATGCACAATAATTAACGGTTCAATATTGCATAAGTCATGTAAAAAATAAAAGCAAGCAATCATTAACAATATTTAGAAAATCAAATTGTTTTCGTTTAAATACTGTTTAAATAAAGTCAATTTAGGTCATGACAGCTTCTTAAAGAATAGTAACCGCGCCATGTAGACTTTTCTAGTGCACTTGGAGAATATCCGGGAAAAGACGCGTTTATGTTATGAGATATTGCGTGAAATCCTAAGTTTTCCAGGAACACGTGTGTCTTGATATTATTGTGCAGGTGCAGGAAGCTCAAACAGAATGAGATGAGATATACAGAATGACACATAGAACGTAATACGCAATATGTTTTTCAATCACATCTCCCTAGTGCTAAAGCCCTCTGCTAAGTCTCGTGTAGTTAAAGTTGTCTTAACTACTTAATTACTATAATAATATTGTTTAAATTAACACTATTTTTTTGCTTGCATTATGGTTACCCTAGCAGAAAGCATTAGCAGCCTATTTGCCTCCTCGTCAAGATGTTTTCCTTCACCGAAAAGCTCAGTGGTAAATTCAAATTGAATTTCGCATAAAGGTAAGTAAACTTAGAGGTGCGAGCCGGAATCGAACCCCCGGCCCTCTGCATGAGAGACGGTAGGTCGAACCACTAGGCCACCACGGCTTCAACAGCGATATAATTTAGCAATTATACTTGAAACTAAGTTTTTGGAGAGATGATTTTGCTACATTTGTGTTTTCAGATAAGCATACCGAACTCAGGGATCACGTACGTTTCAAAGAGTTTTAAAGCAAAACAAGAAGTTGAAATAAACTTTATTTGTGAGTACAATGTTAAATGATATTGAAATTCCTCATATGGACTAATTTGTATGCCCAGAAAAACTTCGTTCTACAAAGGTTCGGGTTCCAAATAATTTGCATATTTTATAGAATTATTCCGATTATTACTTTATTTTATTATTATTATTATGAGCCCGTTCTGTCCCACTGCTATTTAATTTAATAATATTGCTCAGCTTTTAAAAATGAGATGGAAGACAAAAACTGCTTTCCGTACCGAATTCTGCGGATCGAGCTGAAAAAAAAGCAAATTTATGAACGTTTTAATTTTCTACGCAAGAAAATTAAACCATTATGATGTTGGAACCGAAAGCGGTAGGATATGCATATCAGTAATTTAGATTTATACGAATGATTGTAATATGTTTGAAACAACGCACTGTAAATGAAAATCCGCATTAATAAATATATTTCACAGATCAATGTCGCCGTGGATACAGAGCCTGTAATAAAGTGGGAGGCCGTGCGACCCTCCAAATACGTCATAACAACCGTCATTACCACGTAAATCCCGTTTATTTTTAGGTATTTATAAGCATGATTAATATCACGCATTAAAATGCCCTGTTGACATGAATCCAGAACCAATTTACGGACTAAACTAATCTTTAGGCTAACAATCGGTCGGAATAAATCATTTTAGTGGTATAATTAGCGAGCCGAGTGGACGCTACAAACGTCGATGGCGGGTCAACAACTGAAAAACAATAAGAAATAAAAGAAAACTCATTAGTCACGCGAGCTAACCTGCGCCGCGCGTTCGCGGTGCGGGCTCTGCATGCGAAGGTATTCGATTACGTACGATTGTATTATATAATTTATGCAATAGTTGCATAAGAGAGATCAAAAAACAAGTGGCCCAAGTTACGATGTGAGGCTAGCTTTGAATGACTCTGCTGATAACAGCAGACAGGTATAGACTAAAAACTTTTCCATGAATATATAAACGGAATTTAACAATAGAAGGTACGAAAAAATACAAATTTTACAATCATAAAAACTACTTTATTTTTGAAAAAAGAGTTCCTGATTTAATTATTACTTTCAAGGTCATTCCGTGAGTGATGCATTCCTCTGCAAAGTGTCATGATTTTTAAACGCTGACATCGGCTAGGGACGTAGCGCGTAGCATGCGCGCGCGTAGCACAGCGTAGCTTAGCGAAAGATTAACTAATTCGTAACTTGACATGTATTTTGAAATATCGGGTTAAAGGCTACCAGAGGTTTGCGGCGTTGGTGGAAACCGGCCTAAGGATTGTTCATCATCATCATATCAGCCGACAGACGTCCACTGCCGCACATAGGCCTCCCCCAAGCCTACGTCCTTAGGATTGTTACGTAGATAGATATGCTGCGGGTCAAACGCAATAGCAATACCGCGAAGAGATTCGCTGCTACAGAAACATAAAGTTGGTTAAATCTTGGGGCAACTTATTACATAAATATTAGCCTTATTTATAGTCGAACTCAAGACTGTTAATGATAATTCCGGGAGATAAGACTCAACCGCGAATTTAATAAAGTTACTTTTAAAAACTTTTTTATTTACCCTTTTTACAGATTCATAGATATTATACGTGTAGCGATAATGATTTTGGAGCTGTGTACCTAATTAGCAGTGTAAAATGTATATATAGCATTCATTTAGATAATAGGCGTGCCAGGAAACTCATTGGTGACTCGAAGCTGGTGGAGTATAAATTGCAGAGTCTCGATCACCGAAGTAAAGTTGCCTGCTTATCGGTATTTTATAGGATACACTTTGGAGATTGTGCAGGGGAATTGTATGATTTAATTCCACCATCCTCATTTCGCCAGCACGGGACTAGGCGTGGTCTCGGATTCCATCCTTATGTTGCGGATGTTCCTCCAGCGCATATGAAGCGCTTCGCTTCATGCTTCATCATGCGAACAGCTAAGGAGCGGAATTCTCTACCGGCTGGTCTCTTCCCCGATAGTTATAACTTGGATCTTTTCAAGTCGAGAGTGAACAGGTATTATCTAAGTAAGCATGTATCACCTTCGACCACATCGTCACTTACCATCAGGCGAGATCGTGGTCAAATGCTTGCTTATAATAAATAAATAAATAATCTTTGCAAAACTTTAAATACTCATCAACATCATTTCAGCCAAATGACGTTCACTGGAGGGTCGCCACAAAGAGACCGGTCTCATGAAACTCTCATATGAATTGATGTTGGGCATCACGGTAAGCAACAAATTCGATATCCTTATTATTTCTTGTGTCCATGGGCCGCAGTGAACAAAAACAATCAAACAAACAATCTACCAAAAACACAAAGAATGTTTGTTGGTTTCGGTTCAAGAGACTTCAACTCAGTGGATTTCGTAACTAGAATAGATTTCTTACACTATCAATTTTTTCACCATTAAGACAGGAAAACAGCCTCGTACAACACTAGTAATATATATAATAATAAGATTTACCTCATGATTGTTATTGTTCCACCTTAGACCCTATCATTAATTTTCATCAGGTGTGATTAGGGTCAAACGCAAGCCCAATCGTAATTAAAAAATATACAACCAATGATGAATAAACAGACCCAATTAACGCCTGGGATTGCACATAGCATAGACTATTAAGCACCATCATCATAGCGCGAACAATAGGAAAACGCTCCAGACTAATGAGGTTTTAATGCAGGCTTATCACTATCTCGGCTAGAATAACTCATGTGATAGCGTGATGGACTGGACGCACTCGGTGTGCAAGCGCAAGAGATAGCCGCTTAAATGTGGAACCCTTTCTTTTTACGGAAAGGGAAATGAGGACGTAGGTTTGCGTTAAAACTTAGTACAAAAAAAACTCCAGAATCCACTGGTTCTATGCGAACTATACCATGTTTTAGATTTTATTTTTTAATTATTGTTTTTGTGCAACAAAGTACTTTTTTTATTTATTAATTCAAAACATAACAAGCATGATTACAAAAAAAATACTTCCTTAATATGAGCATGAATTTTTATTAGATTTGCGATTTTGTAATTTGTTAAGGAATATATTACGATAAAAAATACTACAGGTACAGTCAGCAGCAGAAGTAGATAAGCTGTACAGGTGTTCAATATGACCTACGCCCTTAACGTCTTAAGAATAAGGTCGTGTGTAGGTCATTTTGAACACCTGGACAGCTTATCTACTTCTGCTGCTGACTGTACCTTAGCTTGTGAATCGATAATAAGAGGAATTATAATACACTAAACCCCATTACACCCTAATACTACTTCTAGAACCACTCACTAGAACTAAACTTTTTCAGTAATAATTAATAAACATATGAAATCCAGGCGCAAAAGGAGTTCCAATAAACTATTTGTTTGAATTTAAAATCACAATACTAGCTAAACAAATGTAAATACGTGGGAGAGTTTCTATTCCTCACTAAGCATTTATGAACTTATAAAGTTGACATCATCAGAATGAAAGCAACAGAATTAAAATGCTTAAAAAAAAGATGTGAAATATATTTACTGTGACAAAATAGTACAAGAAAGCACAACCACTACAGCCTAACGTTATTACTTCGAAATTGTCTGTTCCATAGAGTTCGCCTCGTTGTTAACGCCGCCGTTGAATTTGTGGCCCGTGGGTGCCTCGTCAGCATTACTCGATGCAAAATGTACGAATTTCCGACCAACTGGCCTGGTAAATACAACCCTCTCATCACGAGAGGGTTCGCGCTATAGTCCCCACGCGACCAGATTGGGGATTCCACACACATCCTTGAATTACTTCGCAGATGCGTGCAGGTTTCCTAATTATGTTTTCCTTTACCGAAAAGCTCAGAAGTAAACTAAGAGGTGCGAACCGGGTTCGAATCCCGGGCCCTCTGCGTGAGAGGCGGTAGGTTAAACCACTAGGCTTAACTTAATTATGCTTTAATATTACTTATCCCCTAAGTCCTTATGCTAACCGTGACGCAAATACCGTAAAAATATCCAAAGAAGTTATTCGTAAACGTATCTCTAGGCAATATCGGATATTGATCATTTTACTGCGAATAAATAAAGTGAAAGTGAGGTTTTATAGGGCAATATGAAATTGTTACAGCCATAACTTAGCGCCCTCAATCCCACTGATATTGGAGTGGATGAGTTACACCGAAAACATTGCCCAGCACTTATACGAGTACACTGCGGAATCATCGTTCTCGCGGTGAATACGGTTATGCTTTTTATTGGTACCGTGTCATGTTTCAACGTAAAGCTATTTCATTTATTAAGATATACTACTAGATGTCACGCGTTACTCAACATAACGGTTTTAGGCCTTCTTTTTCACGCCGGATTTCATGAGTTCAGGAGTTCGATTTTTTTACAATACAATACAATATACTTTATTGAACACCACACATTCAATTGATTGTAATGGACGCATTTTAATAAAAAAAATTCATCGGTCGGAATAGGTCAAAATACACTCAACAGCAATAAATTCTGGACACTTTATATGGCATTTTCCATACAAAGTGACCCGAATTCATTGCTGTTGAGTGTATACAAAGGAACATTTTCCCACGAATTGCTTTTACAACGTCATATTTCAGTTACAATATGCCGATTAATTTATTTAGAAAACCATAAGTAAATTGAAAACAATCAATATACCCATGTACCTATACATATAAAATTTTCCGTTACCGCCGACTGATTGACTGACTGATGAAAACGCACAGCCAAAACTGTTGGTCGTAGAGAACTAAAATTTGGCACATAGATGCCTGGGGAGTGTAGGGGAGCGCTAAGGAGAGGATTTGTGGAGCAATGTTTTGCCTTTATAATTGTATCTCATGTTTTTAGTAATAAATAAATAAATAAATAAATAATAATAATTTCCCGAAATTCACGCGGGAACGGGAATAAAAACGGAGTTTACATGTTAATGTTTTTTGCGCATACGATGTCGCGGGCAAAAGCTACTAATTACAAATATCGAACATTTCAACACTCACGTACTGTATTATATTTAAATACTCGTAGAAAAGAGATGCCGGATTTTTAAGGCTCTAAAAATGTCGTCAAATTGATATACGAGTATATCTAAATCCTGAACTAAAATATAAAAGCACTACATAAATAAAAGAAGAGTAAAACCAAAACCCCGGTAAATCCTCCTCCTAAATCCTCGAGGTGTGTCTCAAAAAGTCTGTTACGGAAAATTTGTTTAACGTAACTTGAAAAGGGGCAGATGCCTTCAGAGCCAAAGTAAAAGATTTGAGCCTTAGAGGGAAAACAACGTGGCAAATCTTATTTCGCAGCACTTATCTTTCAATTAACATTTGACAGTATTTTTAGGGGTGGTCTTATTTTTCCTTTTGTTTTTGACAAAGTCCAATATTATACTAATTCTTGTTTAGCTTTTATGCCAGCGACTTCGCCTGCGTGGAATTCGATTATCGCGCCCCCACAAGAACTGTACGTTTTTTTGGGATAAAAATTAGCCTATCCCGGGGCTCGAACTATCTCCGGGGCAAATTTTATCTAAATCGGTCCAGCGGTTGAAGCGTGAAGAGGTAACAGTTAGTATCGATATACAGGACGTTTTTACTAATAACAGAATAAGATTTTGAAAAAAAAAACACATTTTCTTCATGAAGTAGCAAAAAGCCCATTGGAGTAAGATTACTGCAAAAAGACCCCCTTTCTTGGTCCCGCCTTCTGTCCAATGAGTGTACCTTTGTCAAAAACGTCCAGGTTGTCCCGAGATCTCATTTTTGGTCTCCCTATGCGTCGAAAAACAGTTTCGTTGGCTCCTAAACTCCAATCTGAAGACAGCTTGCCCCACCAGTCCAGATTCACGCGGCAGACTCATAAGCAACTTTTTTACATTACCTACTAATAGGTTACTTTGTATTTCTTGAGAAAATGGTACATTTTACACAGTCACGGCATATTCACTGCATATACTCCAGTTACAAATATAAAACGACGAATATTAGAAATAGTTTTTTGCGTAAATAGGATCGCCAAAGACATATCGCGAGACCCGCAAATATTGTCTGAAATCTGTAATATACAGAGCGACCATAATAAAGAAAAGACTTTATTTTGCATGAATAATTTCGCCGGCAGTGGGATGTGCGTAATAGAGACCCTTATCAAAGGCGATATCTGGTTATAAACTAAGGGTAGACGCGTATTGCTCCACTATCTCACGCTGACTAATCGTCTGAAGCCCTTTTTAAATCTAGCTGAAATCAGTTAATGTGAGTTTAGCTAACTTCATCTAAAGACCTAATGATGTTTAAGCTTAACAATTATTACGACTTATGTAAAACTACACCCAAAAACCAAACCCTCAAAAGGATTTCATCGAAATGACGTGCCATTGACGGTACCAGGTAACCCGCAAACTGAAAAGGTACACGCCTCGCGATTCTGTTAGTTGATGCGAAAAATGAAAATGTTCCCGTTGCTTCTCGTCCAGCTTAAATTAAGATGCGCGTTAAGCTGGAGTGGATGAAACATGTCTAGAGCCGGCATTAAGTGCACATAAAGCGGGTTAGCCGCCAACGCTTCACTGGCCGACGAGACATGGTTGGTTCACGCTGGCCGCTGGTGTTAACGCATGAAAAAATACCATATTGGATATTCGAAAAAAAATATAGCGTCGGCTTCGTGTTTTACATTGGTTACTCACACTTTTTTTTTTTTAATTACTTCTAAATACTTCTACTCATTTATTATTGTTACGAAAGTGTAGAATTGCCAATGTATGTTAATAATTTCATTATTCAAATCCATCCGCCCATCTATTGTTCAAAATTTATGAGTAACTTAAATGAAAAATATAATTATATACACAAGACACCGACGATCGCAAGGAATCCTCAAAGGGGTTTGTGTATAATCGCACACTTTACTCGTCCCATTTGAAAAAGCTTTCAGATAATCGTCTCCATTTTTATATAAAAATGTAGAGACAAGTAACAAACACGGCTTGAAATGTAGTTTATCTCTGGTGTCCTAGACTAGTAAGACACGCTCAGCTACAATCTAGGAGCAGTATACCCTGACGCAGGATGCCCTACTTTTTAAGTTGTTAGCTCATTGCAGAATCCGGCAGCATCGCAAGTGCATCATAATGCTAGATCGTGTTCTTTTTAACGAGTCTCCTGCCGGCTATATTTTACGGCGCTAAAATAAAAACTAAACTTGTGGTGCGGTAAAGATGGATACTACATTTTATTGCGCAGAACACTCCTAATCATCACATAATAAATCTATTTGAAACACGGTGACCACCTGTGGCTTGATCATGAGCAGGTAGGTACTGTATAGCAAATCGTCATTGTGATATTTTTTGGATTTCAGCATAAATATCTATACCGTGATCGATAGAGCTTCACTAATGTAACTGGAAAATAACAGTAAAATAAAATAAAATAAAAATTGTTTATTGGTTACACGTTTTAAATATCAGTGTGTAAGGTAGAGATTTCCCATTAAGTATGACAATACTTTTGGCGGGCGATCTCGCTCTTCCATTGACGGAGTAGTGTTCTTAAAAATCTCATGTATGAGATTTTTCGCCACTCTCGCCACTAGCCATTTTTTTTGTGCAGTTCAATATTTACTAAAGTCCCATTTACCGTTACACTCACATAGCCAACACATCGATTGACAACTGGATGACGATGATGGAGCCAGCAAATTATCGGCGTCCGCGCATGCCGTGAAACGTGACGTCGAGGCCTTCGAACAAAACGGAGCTACGACTTGATTTTGATTGAATAGAGGCAAGTTCTGTTTGCTTTTTCGGTGTGGTGTGGGCTTGGGAAAAGCCTATGCCCGGAAACGGTTCCGACGGCCTTGATTTTTGCTTTTGAAATTGGACAAACAAAACAGATTTGACCTGGTTTTGAATAAATAGAGTAGGCAACCAATCGTTGCCTTCTTTCCAACCTAATCCCGCACTTTACCACCACAGAGCTGATGTTCCGACGCGTCTGCCGCAGCCTCATTACGAACGGCGTTTGAGGTAGAAGAAATGGTAACATAAATTTTGGCAGCGAAACGCTAAAATTCATTGCATGGAGCAGCTCTAGGAATATCTTGAAGCTAAAGCTAGAAAATATATATATATATATAAAGTGTTTCTTAATTGTATGTGCGTGTAGAATCTAAAACAAAAAGATTTATCGGAGTAAGGAATCAAATATCATTGTCTAAAATTCATTTTCTTTTCAATAGCGCTGCACTGTTTGCTATTCTAATAAAAATAGTAGTCATTTCTATACAAAGTGAGTATTACTACGAAACTGTGTAACTTGAATCGTACTTTATTATGCGGTCAATTTAAAACGTACGTTCCGGTCTTGTTCATGCGAAGAAACGCGCAACCAAAGGACGTAAGCTTATAATCTTCGGCGGGCCGCTAAATGGAGTCGGTTTGGCTGCGGCCCAGGCCTCCAAGCGAGCCCGAAGGCTAAAAGGTGAACAGCATTATGCAAATTACCGTACTCTTTATTCTGTTACGTAAAGCTGTTCACGTTTTATTTATTTGCGAAAACACAATGGCGAGGTCAGACTAGGTGTATTGTATATCTTAATAAGCTATTATTTTAGCGCTATACACTGATTTAAATTTTAACTGCAAGAATTTACGTTGTACTCAATATTTCCATTCTCGAATTATTTTAAGTGATAGTAGCGCATCAATGGTATGCCTGTTTAAGATAAGTATACCATACATATATATATGTATATATGGCAAGTAATATTGTTCACAGCGATCTAACCTCGAATGTAATTAAACTTCAAACCAGTGGTAAAGCTAATAGTTCCCGCAGGCAGCTTGATGTATTAATTCACGCGCTTACTCAGTTTTCAGCAGTACTTAACTGCATACGTCAGTGCAACATCTCAAGGTTGTAAATTCCTCGTTAGATTTACGAGGTCGCACGGAGACTGCAACGCCAGATGGTCTGCTAGACGGCTATAAACAACTCTAGATAACGTCATACGGAAAAAGCAGACTATTAAACGATGCAGTTTTGAATAGGTAACAGGAGAAAAGAAGAAATTGGCGACTTCATTGGCACTTTTGCGCTGTATAGGTATAGGAGAATAAGTAGTATACATTTATATGCTTGGACACAAATAATTTTGTAGATACTAATCTACTAATTCAGTGTGTAGTATGTTGAGAGACTCATATAGCTCTTAGTAGCACCAACAATATAAAAAAATCCGTTAATGACTACTAGGTATATTCCATGTTATCATTGTAAGTTGACTCTCGTAAAACTAAAGGAGTCAGCCTTTTTGAGCTTGCAATCCCCGAGGATAGAGTTCCAATACTCAATCTTGTTAGAAGCGATCAATTCGTGCCATCTTCCGACGTTTTAACACCTCGTACTTGGTTTCAGTGATCGCTTGGTAAACTGGCTGATGTCCTAAACATTGTTCGACATCTTAGGTGCAATGAATCGATCTTTAATCGTATCGTATATCCTGCTGAGCTAGTCGCAGAGTCTCATCCATTACCTAATTCCGTCACTCGACTAATCTCTAACGTACTAATAATGCTGATGCTTCGTGCCTATAACACAGAGCAGACCGAAATGCCGCTCTTACTTAAGTTTATATAAAACTGAAAAACGTAACTGAATTTTATTGTATCTTCCGTTTATTTCCACTGTTCATTTGTAGCAAAAATGCGCTTTTGTTCAAAAAGAAAATACTCAACTGGCTGACTACACAAAGCGCGAACTAATAGTCAATACGTCATAATAACAAAACAAGATTCATGAGACAGATGAAAGCCGCGCGATTCTATTATGGAGCTGTTTGTAACTGCCAGCGGCGATGTCTGCCGACGTTTTTCATGGATGCACAAGATCTTCCGATTTTTTCTCAGTTAAGCTAAAAATTCTTTAGCTCCCTGGTTCCTTGCCTGCCTTTGTTAAAGTCTCGCGTTGAAGCATAAAATGCAAATTGCACGCTCCCGTACACCACAGCAAATTTTATGAGGAACTTTGCTATTGCATTATTTTCATATTCGAAAATTACTGCTTAGTTAGTCACACGATATGTTATGCAACTAAGGTTTAGTTTAGAAATATGATTTTAAACATTGTAATCATTAGATTTACCGTCGTTTTAGTGGCGCGGTGTTGTAAAGCCCGCGGCAAACTGGGGGCACTATCAGCAACATCATTTCGGAACTTCTATCAAAGTTGCGCTGCAGGATTTGTGGTTTGATTATTATTTTTATTAAGGTTCGCCAATGATATGATATTATTGATCATACCCAAAAAAGCTCTAACTTTTACAAAAAAGTTTACTTACACATTTCTATCCTGACATAAACTTTCTCTGAACCATGTTAAGAAGAGTATCCATATCCATACTAATATTATAAATGCGAAAGTAACTGTCTGTCTGTATGTCTGCCTGTTACCTCTTCATGCTTCAACCGCTTGACCGATTGAGATGAAATTTGGCATGGGGATATTTGGGGTCCGGGGAAAGGACATAAGTAGGCTACTTTTTATCCCGGAAAACGCATAGTTCCCGCGGGAACGCGATAACCGAATTCCACGCTGGCGAAGTCGCGGGCAGAAGCTAGTGGTATATAGCACAGTTGCTTTACTTGAATCGAATCAAACTTAATAATAGGTAAAATAAAATACACGTCCCCAGATTAGTACCTTCCGTTGCTTCCATTTCCTGACGTATTTCAGTTAACACATCATGCCTTAATTTAGCCCGTCGAAGCACTCGCGACAGGCCGTCTTGTGTCTCTCAAACTCCATGTCAAGTCCCTACTACGAGTATCAGCTTTCATGGACTACATGTTCTGTTCCGTCAAAAATAAATCCCCCCTTAATGATCCGCAAAAAATATGAAAAACATAATCCAGTATCTTAAATAAAGCAATTATTTACTAAACTAATGCAATAAATTCGTCTAATGAAAGCTTGTTTGTACAATCTGCCCTTTAGTATATATCTCCTATTTCTGCAGCGAGACACTTAATACGACTAGGTTTTACTAGTCACATCCTTATCTAATTTTGTTATAACATGCCGCATCCTTTGAACGCTCTACGCTGTAAGAGTGCATGCATAACGGCAATATTTTATCTGTCAATGCATATGTTCCTGGCCGTCCGTAGTAGGGGCGAACACTTGAATCCACAAACGAGCGAAGATCCCTCACCTGCCGCACTCAAAACCTACAATTGCATAACAAAACAAACACAAGTGCAGTGTTGCCTTTGTGTGGTATCCATCGCTGCGGGTGAAGAAAGCTAAACAATGGTCCGTACGGTCTAACACTGCGCTCAAGCCTCTAAAGTCTACTGAGCGAGACAATGGCTGGGAATATGGGCTCGCCTCGGCAGAAACGTTCTTGTCTTGTTACCGCGAACAATATTGTTAGTTTTATGAAGCGACTGAAGGAACCTTCTTTCCCGGCTATATACAAACACAATAGAAGAAATTTTTACCCGACCGCACAACACAGAGGAGGATAAATTCTTTACAGTGTTCGATTTCTACATTATCTTAACTGTGCGTCATAAAAGTGAGTTATAATAGACTGTGTTATTACCTACTCGATGTCTATTTACCTCGTTTTCATTAAAATGTAAAATTCAGGTTTGTTACAGTAAATACAGTAAAATTTTTGTTTCTTTTAACAGAGTTATTGTTATCTTTTTTTCATACCAATGGTATAGGCAAACGAGCGCACACCTGATGGTAAGTGGTCACTGCGGCCCATGGACACCGAAATCCTATGATCCCCCATTAAGAAACCATAAGATCTCGAATGCGTTGCCTACCCTGAGGCCTAAGATAGAATGCCTCTGTGCCAGAAATTTCATCGGCTTCCTTAACCCCCTACCGGAACACAACAGTGCGAGCACTGCTATTTAGCGGCAGGTTAGCGGGGAAAGACGGTAGTACCACCCCGGACGGACCCAGCACCAGGTCCTACCACTAACAAAAAAACTCAGAATAACTACACATTTCAGTGTAAAGAGTATGTTGATATAGCCTGAAATTGTGAATGTATACTTTGTATGGGTGGTATGGGTTTATTATACGATACTTAAACGCATTTTTTCAATCGAATACTCCATTGTGCCTTTCGTGTTAAAAGTCCAAGAACAATAATCAGAAGAACGTTAGTCGGTAAATCTGTTACATTACAGTACCTACTCATTGTTAGGCGGTATGGCATGTGAACATGACTTGATCAAACGGCAGGCAGGTGGTGATTGAAAGGGAACGTATCTAGTCGGCAAACACTCCTCGCGGACAATAGGCCAAAGCTTGTTTGTGCCGCTGTCAGAACACACTTTTGTGATTAGCATAACAATCTCAGTCGAGTGCGGTATCCGAAACGTCAGCGGATAAGCCAATGGAGGTACCTCTAGAGCGCATCTGCAGCTACTTTAACACTAAATATTGCCTAAATTAGCGTCTAATTACGTAACTTTGGCAACCTCAAGTAGAGATAATCTAGGTACCTACGATAAGACCCGCCCCTCCGCAATCCAAAACGCTTCAATGTATTTGGAAAGTATTTAAAAAGTACTTACCGCCAACACTCAACGCATGTATGTGAGCTGAGATAGCCGTCAAACATGAGTTGAGACTTGAGAGGTCGTAGTTGATTTTACTACATTTCATATAACCTGCTACGACCCACATATGAAATTCATGCCGAAAATACATATTTATGAGGTAAACTCAAATCGCGAGCTAATCCCAGCTGATAGTAAAGTTGAGTTGTTACACGGCCGTTAAAACTTTGAGCGGCGCAGCACGCGAGCTAACTAGCTGATTGACGGCGCGCCTCGCTAAACATTTACCTCCCACGTGAGTTTGATTAAAACATCTAGAACTAGTGGCTCTGAGAGCTGTACACTTCACGAGTCTATTTGAATATAGCTTAAATCTGTTTTTTGAAGTGATAACTTCTTTAGCGGCACTGTGCACTTTTTGTGATGGGGAAAATGTTAAACTCGCGACAGATCACATGATCGTAAGACGGACACGAGACTGTAAGACGGTCGCGTGACTTGATCGAAAAACTGTTACAATGTCATTGAAGCCAGTAGACCGCCGGCGCAGCGTAGGAGAGGAAGTATCCCCCTCTCTTTCTACAACGTTAATATTCAAGTTTTCACTTCTGGCAGCACTCCCGAAGTGCAACCCGTCGACACCCATAGATCAACCATTTTCGAAAATTGTGTATATTATATTTAATTTTGGAACCTGGTCACAAAATTCCACGAGAATCGTTTCAGAAATGCGACCCGTAGAGGAGAACGAATTACACTGAAAAAAGGATTACCTAGTTGAGTTAACTTGAGTTAAATTAAAAATAAGCAAACTTTCGTTACGAATAAAGAAAACTTGATAAAAACTTTAAAAACTAATTCAGTAATACTAATAAGACTGGGGCTATATTCGAAGTCTTAAATAGGGATCTCCCTGTTCCCTATAGGATCGCTCACGCGACAAGTTGAACTTTAAATCTAGCTGCTTTAAGTTCACTCGGTGCGTAAGCGATCCTATATAGGGAACAGGGAGATCCCTATTTTAAGACTTCGAATATAGCCCCTGGTTGGTTAATAATAAGACATAGTTCGCAAGTCACTTTTTTTGTGTAAGCAGTACCTACCTCACCACTACACTACCTACCATCAAACTTTGGTTATAATTATGTAAACATTAGTTACAAAGGTAAAACATTGGTAATCCTTTTTTTTTTTCAGTGTACCAACCAAGAAAACCGGAACAGAATGAGTCGAACGTACGGACATATGAAAGCCCAGGCCGAAACGGAGAGGCTTCGCCGACAGGTTTAATTATAGAAAGATAGCTGCGATTGAACACACATTTTGCTAATTTACGATCAGTTGAGATCTAGAAATGGAGTTCAGTCTAAAGACGGCTGGACTTCTAGTTTTAATCTGAATAGAAGTAATATGTGCTGATTTTAGCACGACCCACTGCGGTGTCACGTTAAAAATTTAAGCCGCTCTCTCATTGACTGCAGGTTTTTAAATAGCAGCTTTTATTGCACACGGCTTGCCTATAACAGCCTCGCATACCGCTTCTTCAATATTTTGCATCCAGTTTCAGGGAAGCTTCGCGTTATTTACGAGTATATAAGAGGAATCATAAATATATTTATTAAATACAAGCCAAATATAGATCTCAATTATTTTATTAGTGAATTCATATTGAACTTGGTTCTTATTTCACATTTATGTTTTGATGGGATATTCTGTTTAAATATAATATACCTCTACTTTAAAAAATCTACTAATTTGAATCTGCTATCAGTCCTGAGACCAGAAGATTAGTGTTTTTCTCATAATTAAATGTTTTAAACAACATCCATATTTCCATATTGTCACGACATAGTATAAAACAAAGTCGCTTTGCTGTTTGTATGACGGTCAGACAAAGACCCTATGTATGCTTGCTTAGATCTTTAAAAATACGCAACGGATTTTGATGAGGTTTTTTTATAGATAGAGTGATTCAAGAGGTAGGTTTTCGTATATATAATTTGTTATAGTTTAACGCTGAATTCCCGCGGGAACGCTATAACCAAAAGGACGAAGTCGCGGGCAGAAGCTGTGTCTGTCTGTATGTCTGTCTGTTACCTCTTCACGCTTCAACCGTTTCACCGATTTGGACGTGGCATGGATCTTAGTTGAAAACTCGGGAAAGGACCTATGTCCTTTCCCGAGTTTTATCCCGGAAAAACATATAGTTCCCGCGGGAACGCAATAACCGAATTCCACCGGACGAAGTCGCGGGCAGAAGCTAGAAAAAATTTCTGTCCGAATAGCATTATGAACAAAACCGTATATAACGTCGCTTCGTAGAAATTTTCGCTTCCATGAATGTTCTGTGAAACCTCCGCCAATAACTCAATATTAAGTTTTATTTTTTATGTTGTAACTTGTATTAGGATTTTTTAATTAAAACCAAGGCTATTAAAAATACCTGTCCCAAGGAAATCTATTACGCGATCTAATTTCACACATACCATTTCGCGTAATTCACTCTTTTTTCGATACCACAGTAGGTACCGAATGTGAGCGTGCACAGCATACATGGAATTTCTAAATTTATGCGCAAAGCTCGTCTAATCAGTTCAGGGCAAGAACAAACACGATCATTACCAGCGATTCAGCTTAATTATTTCAAACATAAATCTCCAGATATTTGCTTGTTATGCTTTTCTAATACCAGGTTCGCTGCAAAGCCGTCACGCCAAGGGGGCGCCGGTAGGTATAATTTCCACAGTGAATTGCGAAGGAAATGAACAAAGCTATTTATATAGTGAAATTAAAATAGCTCCGGTGGAAGTCTGTGATAAACTTTTATAATAGCATTATGGAATAAATTGAACTTCTTAGAAATGTTTCCTTTGTGAGACCGGTTAATGGATGTTTTTTAACTATTGCACTCCGTTTTCACAGTCCTCGCCTGGCGATTTGATTAGTTTCTTGTTCCCGATGATTGCTTCTTATTCTTGAGTGATCACAGTCTAAAGTCGAGTATCTAAAGGTATATTTGTCTGAAATATACTTCTTTCTGGATATGAATTTAAAAAAAATCTCTAGCCTCATGAAGCACGAAATGTGTTTTAAAATTGTAGATGTAGGTACATTATAATTTTTATTTATTTTGGAAATTAAAAATATATTTGTAAAATCTTGATAAATGAGCGAGCATAACGAAAATACTTGGGCAAAACATTTTTACAAAATAGACCTTAAATATAATGAAAAGAAAATTTAGGTAAATGATTCGATGGTGTACGATTAAATACCTAGTTTAAATACGCTTGCGGTGCAAGTTCGAATCCTGATTTAGATATTTAAAAAAAAAACATTTTATTTTAGATTTTTTTCGATTTAGTAATACGTAAATGATAAACTATTACAATAATAAGACCAATAAATGCTGCCCAGGAACGAAGTAGGTCAGTATTTAAGTGGAAGGGATCTCATTTACTGCCAATCGACCCATATTTACCATGAAATTGTAGATAATTAGCGCGTAATTAGTAGCGTAGGTATTTTCCTAGAACCATACTGTCTATTAACACTCTTACAATCCCAGTGGGTAACCATTACTACTGGCTACATTTTCTGAAAAACTACTTTTGATTTTTAATCTTATCTTAAATTGTGCTTGAAACGGTAAAAACGTGTTAATAAATCACTTTTTCTCACACAGCCGTCGGTATTCGTATCTTGTTAAATATTTAGCCTGTATCCACGGCAGAGTGCAAACATAAGGGCGCACTAAAAGCTAGGGTTGCCAGCTGCATGTGTACCGTGAACATCATTTATACATCGGGTGTCGGAAATACAGCCAACGGTCAAATCAAACCTATCATAAGTCGGTTGCAACATAAAATATATATAAACTTAAAAAAAAATGGTTTTAACCTTCATTTTTTCAATATATTTGTACTACTAATTTTTACAGATTTCCTCACGATGTTTTCCTTCATCGAAAATCTCAGTGGTAAATTCAAATTGAATTTCGCACATAAGTAAAGGTGCGAGCTGTAATCGTACCCCCCAACCCTCTGCACGACAGACGGTAGGTCGAACCACTAGGCCACCAAGTACGCTTAGCTAATTTTACTAAGGTATAATTTTTTGTGAGTACTTATTTTTATTTTTGTCTCTTTAGCCAGCACACAAAATGCGAAGTTTCTTAAAATAACTGTTACAACAATGGACTTCTAAGCTCCTTAAAAGATGCCCCTTAAAAGATAGCAAGGGTTTGAAAATGCCAAAGAAACTCTACATCTGTTGGATTTATTTTAACCCATTAAAGCTGTTTAAAATGTGACCCAGGAGACTGTAACCATTGTAACTAATGACAAAAAAAATTGGTTGTCTGTAAAGTCGGTTTACGGACGATAATTTTATACGTGATAACGTCACGTAACGCTACAACGCTACGTAACCCTACTACTACAGCCTATTTGCGTCCCACTGCTGGGCACAGGCCTCCTCTCATCACGAGAGGGTTTGGGCTACAGTCCCCACGCGGGCCCAGTGCGGTTTGGGGACTTCACACACATCCTTGAATTACATCGCAGAGGCCTGCAGATTTCCTCACGATGTTTTCCTTCACCGAAAAGCTCAGTGGTAAATTCAAATTGAATTTCGCACATAAATAATTTCAGAGGTGCGAGCCGGATTTGAACCCGCGACCCTCTGCATGAGGTAGGTCAAACCACTAGGCCACCACGGCTACGTAACCCTACAACGCTACTATTGTGGCAAGTTTTTTCGTCGGCGCAACCGGCGTTCATCCATATTTAATATTATAAATACGAAAGTCTGTCTGTCTGTTACCTCTTCTAGATTCAACCGCTGGACCGATTGAAATGATATTTGGCATGGAGATAGTTGGAGTCCCGGGAAAGGACATAGGCTACGTTTTATCCCGGAAAAACGCATAGTTCCCGCGGGAACGCGATAATCGTATTCCACGCGGGCGAGGTCGCGGGCAAAATCTAGTCAATTTATAAGATGTTATCACGTCAAAAAGGTGACTCACCCACCTACTTATTTCTTTTTGAAGTGTTCTGTTTCTTTAGTGAAATCTGCTATGCCAGTCGTAGTTTAGAAACAGTCACTTCAAAATAACTGACCTTTTAAAAGATACGGAATATATGTATAATAATAATATATTTGGACATTTCACACAAATTGTCCCAGCCTCAAACTAAGCAAAGCTTGTACTTTATGGGTGCTAGGCAACGATATAAATTAAAAACATGACTTAAGTACTTAGAATATGCAAAACGTGACGATTGAGATGTTTTGGCAGCCCTAACAAGCAGTTAAGAGGGATTGTTGTAAACAGTACGGTTTTCAAGCGCGGCACAAGTGCGTTCGTTATGCACGCCACTATATGTAAAATTAAAAAAAAACTTCGCAAATACGACTTTGTGTTGCTTTGTTAGCCTCTAGACTTTTAATGCTACAATTTGACGTATATAGGCCAATTACTGACAGTATCTAGTACGTTTTTAATAATAACAAAATTATACCGACTGAAGTGTACTGGATGCTGTCTGATGAAGGAGACAGTCATGTGTTCAGCACTGTCCCGTACCTATCTACTGATATGACGTAGAATAAGAAGTTTCAAAGAAAATAACTAACATTTTGCCGTTTAATAAAAACAGGTTATTTATTGCGTGCCATAACGAACTATTTTTTTGTAAATTTAACTTATTTTGGGCTACGACAGCTTACTAAAATTTGACAATACCCTCTTTCTAATAAAAAAAATGTTTCACCAAAACAATCAGGCTAATGATGATATTGTCGCCCGCGGGTAGGAAAATCTGAGGAAATGGTAGTTTGTTAAATTGTGATATTCGATAGGATGATTGCGTGAAGCTTAACCCGTCGGAGATCGTCTCAGGAACAGTAGGTAATTGGATACGAGCCTTTTACTCGTTTATTGATCATCGGAGAAAACCGGCCCCGAATAGGACCTCAAATGGTAATGGAAACTTAGTTTGAGCGATATCCGTCGATGTTTTCGTGAATTGTTCCTACCTAAATAGGTAACTGTGGAAACTGGCCAAGTATAATCGGTGAGTTGACACATTTTCTTTCGAATTTATGTATTTTTAAGCGTAGAATTGTGTAGCTTATTTTGTTGGAGTCTTAAGATAGCTCTTGTAAAGCGTGGATCTCTGAATATAATGCCATGAATTTAACCAAAGTCTTATTATTTACTAATTAGGGAAATGATAGGGCAGTGTTAGGGCCAGTCAGCGAGATTTAGCTTTCTATATTAGCTAGTCATCATCCTAATGCCCAGCAAGTCTCCGTGCCACCGGGTCTCCGTGTCTTCATCTTCTACTGCTGGTCTCCGTGCCTACAGCAACTACGCGAGCTAGCACCAACCCCCCGCTACAGTTCCTACTAAACTAGGTACTAAGGAAATGTGTTTATAATATTTTCGACAGATTTGTAGGATAAATACAAATATACATATATGTTAATGTCATTTGTTAAATAATATTTATAGCTATCGATATATTTAAGGTAGGTGCATTTAACTCGTGTACTTGCCCTTAATAAAGTATTGTTGTAGATTTCAATCGGTGAAAAAGCTGATACAAGGTTATGTCATGAGAGAAGCAGGAGAGCTTACGTCTGAGAGTTGGGGTACTAAGGGTCCTAAGACAGGTAGTGTCGGCATGGCTTCTCCGGGTATAACTTACATGTATAGCATGTGGAATTATTTATTAAATATCAAGCCTGTGTAAGTAGGTATTTTTTTACGATATGCACACCTTATTTCACGTTAATTGTACCTATGTATGTTATCTACCTCTATTACCACACGCGCATGAGAGGCGGTAGGTCAAACCATCACCACCTACTATTAAAGCTTGTGTTGACTAAAACCATGTAATTGGAACCATGATTGCGAGTTACACAAACCCAGTAAAACATAACACATGGGATATATACTTAGCAGAGATAGGCCATGCTATTAGACGGCGGTTCATAAAAACACCGGTTACACACCGTTCTATATTTTCTTTGGCCGTAACGTAAGACGTCCGTGCCCAACCCGAAACTGGCAGAATTGTTAGAGCTTTCGCAATGTATGTTAGACGATATCACGATACCAACAATATAGCTTTGTCGCATGCAATGATTACAAACCATGGAGGTAATACGTCAAATTCAAAAGTGACATGGACACTATGTCAAAAGGGGCGGCTAAAATGGCGACTAGCCGCCGAGATCTGACAGCCTTCGGTGTGACAGGGGCGCTGCGCGGCTCGCGGCACTTTACACGCGCGTAGATGCTGGCGAGCCGTCGACCTGCTGCCGACACATTTGGTGTGACCCGAGCTGACGTTTAAGAAAGTACAGCGTCAATTACGGATAGCCCAAGACCACGTGCGTTCAAAAACGGTGATACAGTTTGAAAACGCACTAAACTTCTTTCAAGTACTTCAAATAAGTTTATGTCGATATTGGCTCCGAAATTTATCACTATACTACGACGGTCTCAACCAAGAGCTATCGTTTTACACAATCAACGTGTCAGTCAACTGGATTTGTTTTTCTTACAATCGTCTGTAATTTTAAACCCGAGCCAACCAATATTCTGCGACATAAACATCCTATTTCACGTTCAAATATGTACAAAAGGGGTTTGCTATCCTCATGCGGAACATAGTATTTGAACTAAGTAGCCGAATAAGAACCTCTGGGATTACCTTTCCCAGACGAATGTGCGGAATAAATTCCAGAGTTCTTTGAAATAATATCTCGGGAAGCAATAAACTAGTAAGTTAGAACATACTCATGAGAAATACACCGAACTTTTCAGTGGGAGTCGTAAGATGCGAATACTGGAGATAGAGCCCATAATCATTTTCGCTTCACGCTTTATGAAGGACCCGTTCGAAGGCCTTTTTTACTGATTTATCATTGAAGGGATTATATATTTTATACTAACGATTGCGACGTTTGCCTAATGGGACGGGATTCGTAGAGTAAGTCATAACATAAAGGATCCATTTGCAAACTAGGAAACAAACATCGTTCAGCCACGCGCCGTTGACAAATTGCGACCAGCTCAACCGATAGTCTACTCTACACCGTAGATTGGTGATAAGCGACCAATTTGAGGAGGCGCCACGACGGGGTACGGAAGTCGTTATTACAGTAGGCGGTGCGACCTGGCAAATTGCACCCGAACACGCCATCTGAACGTGACAGCACTGTCGAACACATTCCTTATTTGAAACGTCTCACCGTGACATTCGAACTGTAACTTATGAATTTCGAATAGACATACGTAACGTAATATGAGGTACCTTGTTAGGTGATACTTTATCGGAAGCTATATTGAATCTTTCGTTGTGGAAATAAACCATTGATTCCTGTAATTTAAATCTAAGTTACGAGTAACTCGTTCTTGCCTTAAAGGCAAATGGGGCTTGAGAGTCCTTTGTAATTTCTCAAATTATAGAATCGATAATACTCATTTGGCAGCTGTTTTGTTGGAAAATTACATTTAATTAACTTAAAAGCTTTTGGCATACACATTTCTATTCCGCTGATTCGTAGCTCTGTTATCCAAACAGATGTTTCGGAATCGGCTACAAAGGCCTCAATTTACCGATTGTCATATCCTTTGACTTGGGTGTTTGAATTTCGGTAATTGGATTGTGAATATTTGTGTCTACGAGTAACGTAACTTAATAAAGTTGAGTCTGCTCAGGTAGGAATTTATTGAAAGTAAGGCACGACGGCCGCTACAACTTCGGATCTCGCTTTCCTTTAACTTATTTCCCTTATAGGGATGGTTTAAGTATCCCTTCGAATGACTCTGGGTCACTCAAGCGGCTACCATATTAAAAATCATTGATTCTCGTGTACCGATAATTACGCTGTAATTTTTACTCAGTTACTTTTCATAAAACATTTGGTTGTAACCAGAATAAAATACAGCTTCAGTTTTGTCTTTCACGCTATGACATTAGAGTGTTCGAGATAAAGATCTTATTTTCTTTTTTAATGTAAATTCATGTTGACAATTAGGCCAAACGAGCTCGCCCGTAGGTACCTACTAGACTCGCCGGATTAGGTCACAGATCTGGAAACGCGATTTTAAGATCAGATCACACTAGCATCACAATTAGTTACTTCTGATATTAAGAGATTCCTATGTCCATATCCATGCTAATATAATATTATAAATGCGAAAGTAACTCTGTCTGTC
This sequence comes from Aethes cnicana, assembly GCA_963971205.1. Classification (NCBI taxonomy): domain Eukaryota; kingdom Metazoa; phylum Arthropoda; class Insecta; order Lepidoptera; family Tortricidae; genus Aethes; species Aethes cnicana. The sequence continues at coordinate 8,577,743 of OZ020280.1, forward strand.
TGTCTGTTACCTCTTCACGCTTCAACCGCTGGACCAATTGAGATGAAATTTGGCATAGAGATAGGGTTGCGGGAAAGAACATAGACTACTTTTTATACCGGAAAAACGCATAGTTCCCGCGGGAGAAGCTTCTGCCTGCGACTTCGCCCGCGTGGAATTCGGTTATCACGTTCCCACGGGAACTACGCGTTTTCCGGGATGAAAAGTAGCCTATGTCCTTTCCCGGGGCTCCAACTAAATCCATGCCAAATTTCATCCAAATCAGCGGTTGAAACGTGAAGAGGTAACAGACAGACAGACAGAGTTACATTCGCATTTATAATATTAATATGGACTTCGTTAGTTCTCAAATGGCTGGACGTGTACCGGGCGGGGCGCTATGTGACTTGAAGACTTATAGTACCTACCTGGCTGGCACATTTGTTATCTGTCTAGGGAATCAAGTACCAAGTAGACATATGTGAGAATCTTTCAAGGGTTTAACCCTTGAAAGATTCTCACATAACGAAAATAAAATGGTTTTACGAGGAATGAGATCTAGCTAGATCGATTATTATTAGACCCCCGTAAAACCCTATAAGATTCTAAACTTCATCCAAAGCGTTTGAGTCGTTACGGAGATCGTTTGTAAAAATGACTAAATGCCCAAATAATATTTGAAACTTTATTAATGTATTGCGATTTTTGTAGTTTAATAATGGGTTATTTTAACTCCAGATACACACACAATAAAGAGTGATTTAGAAGTTTTACACGAATGTGTGTGTGCTCTTGTGTGTCTGTTTGTGGTTCAGAATGTCGCACGTGTCACAGGAATCTTAATGGGGCTTTATAAATTTGCAAATCTAGATTTTCACCGCCTTAGTGTACCTACCCGTAGCATAGTGGCCATAAACGGTAGGACAGGCTATTTGTAGATTTAGCTTATCAAGAATAGACATTTGAAATTACCCATGAGACGGCGGCTGACGTTTTACCGGTAAGATAATAATGCCCGTGGAGCATTCTCGGGTAACCGGCACTTTCGTAGTTTTATCCCGGGGATTGAACGACAGTATTTTCAGGTGTCAAACGTAATTTAATTGCTTATAACTTTTCAAACATTATTATTATTAAGAGCCTGCTGTGTCCCACTGCTGGACAAAGGCCTCCCCCCACTTTTTCCACCGTTCTCGGTCTTGAGCTTCATCTGACCAGTCCTATAAATAGGAGTCTATTTCATCCCGCGCGGACATTAATTCATACAAATGATTTGAAGCGCGATGAAATGAATATGACTGAAATCCTAATTCTACTACCTACACCTACAATCAACATACTCGTAATGTCGAAACTTATTCAACCAAAAAATGTTCAATATCCTTAAGTACTTTTTAACGTTTACTTCAAAAGTACCCAATGGAGATGCAAATAGCATCGTAACGACTTGATAGTGGTGATATTTTAGTTTTCCACCAATTAAGAGCTCTGAAAGGCACATTAATTTTAATAATGCCCGCATATAAATTTCCATTTACATCGAACAAACATCAGCGCCATACGAAAAATTTCTTAAATGGCTCTCATATATTTTAATTAGGGTTCCGTGCTCATGCAGACGTCGATAAGGCGGCGATACGGCCGGTCGCGACCCTTTTGCCTTTTGGTTCATTTTTAATAACAAAAAGGCCGCAACACGCTCCCGTCTCTGCCTCCAACTCGCGTTGTTCGTTGTTTGTGTAAATAAAACTAGACCGAAGGCACAAAAAGCTGTGGCGACACCGCACACGATTTAAACATAATTTTTCGCGTAACATTCATAAAGGACGTTTCTGAGCTTAAACACATTTATAAAAGTTGGACGAAACGTGTGATGCAGCCGCTGAATTACAATGCAAATAACGGAACAGAATAAAATAAAAACACTTGTTATTTTTTTTTTCAAAGTTGCTAAATCAATCGATTGCATTAGTGTAATTGAATATTGAAAGATTCATAATACGGTCACGGCGTTCAATGCCCAGGGGACGCGTGATGCCTGCAAACTGCAACTGAATACTTGAGTTATCTATCCTTGTTTGTGTAGGGCTGTTGGGGCCTTACCCTCGCTTCATCCACGGCTGGCCGGCCGCGGTAATGAGGGAGAGTTGCGTAATTTACGACGCAGGGAGGTTATGAACTCAGGGTGCAACTGTTTGAAGTTTTTACGCGTGTTTGGTCTGCATACACCTGAACCTTCTTGCCCCCGTTAACGGATCCTCTATTCGTTCGCAGTTAACCATTCTAAAAACACCTTGTTATAACTTTTACAGCCAGACTCCTGTGTGTTCCTTGAAAAATGCTAAGAATCGGCAAATATAATTTTTAAATACACAAAAAGCTCGTCATCTATTTTTTTTAATTACGATTGAAATACCGTTATTTCCACTAAACTTTAATGCAATTTGGAATTTCATTTACGGCTAATATTGTAATGCTAGTGCAAGATTTTTCGTTTCATAGTAAAACTAGGCGTTTCCCGCGGACATCGTCCCGCGTAGGATTAGAATCTGCGTACCCGACGATACTAATATACATAGGGATAGATAGTTATATTTATATAATTATTTTGATTTTGACCCGCAGAAAACCTTTTCCCGTTGAAATATCAGGATAAAAAGTCCTATGTTATTCCCAGGGTCTCAAACTATATCCATACCAAATTTCATCCAAATCGGTCCAGTCCTTATGACGCGAAGGAAGGACAAACAAACAAATAAACAAACACACTTTCACATTTATAATATTAGTATGGATTGGACAACTATTTTCAAGACAAACAAATTTCTCTCAACAATTCCTACGTCTCGTGTCGATTGTACTTAGACCATCTGCTAATGAAGCTCCGCCGAGTGGGTGTACCTTTTGCAATAAATGTAACCTCAAACGGAGTTGACAACAGGCGTAATTCGAAAATCATTTCGGTATCTGTCTATAGGAGTCACTAAAAAAGTTTCAGATTTTTTTGTTAATTACTTTTAGAGAAAGTCATGTTTTTGGTGGTGACGTCGACGTGACATCTATATGGCTCTTTCGCTGTACGGAGGAGCGCTTCGCGTAGAACTAATGTATTATTACACACGGTGCTGCTCGCCAGTTCTGTTAGCTTGAACTTGGCTTGACACGCGTGTCTAGATGCTGTGCACAGAATAAAGGTAACTACTTAATTTTTGACCTAGAGTGAGGAGTTTCTTTAATTTCAATTTTAAGTATAAAATTTACGACTTACGAAAATAGGAAAAAATACGTGTCCTCTTAAATTTTTCAAACTTTCTAACTAGCTAATAAAATATACATATTCAAAAAAATGAAATGTTGTCAATTATGCACATCGAAAATCGGCCAAGAGCCATCGTGGGCCAATGATCCATTTAAACCACACTTATACTTACCATTGCTTATTCCTATGCATAAATATAAAATTAATATTCTAATATTAAGTTTAATACAATTAATGGGTACCTAGCATAATAAGAAAGATAGAAAGAAAAAAAACGCTGATAAAAAGGCTTAATGCAGTTTTAAATATCGTTCGTTAACATAAATTAAGTCGTTATATTTGATGAGAAAAATCCGGACCATTACGTAACATTAAACGACGACTTCCGAACTTGGTTCACCTACGGCGCTGATGTTATCATCTGGTGAATTATGGGCCAACACAATAAACACAAGTACCTACCTGTGATAAAAAAATCGTGAGAGCAGGTACACTTATTCGTATTTATAACATTTTGAAATTTAGGGTTTTATCTAGACGTTGTATGAATTATGACTGAAATGTCCAACACACAGTTACTCAAATAAAGACCTGGAATTCACCAGACCTTTGAGTGAAGGCGCTAGTTCTACCTACGTTTCATTTTCATATAGCAACCACACGGCGGACACGGCCTATAAAACCACGATTTCCGACACAATTCGAATGTAGTGTCAATGTTTGCGTGCGAGGACGTCTGTACACTTGTAAATGTGTGTGTACCACTACGCGGGCCAATGATTCACTCTCCATCTTCGGATGAAACAAATGACGGTAAGGGCGAGTTGGGCGAGGTTCAGGCGGGTGATTCTGTATGCAGTACTATTAAATAGTCTGTGATTGCAACACCAAATTGCAATGTTAACATGACTAAAAGAGAGTGCGCGGTTTTTCAAATATACCTAAACCGACTTATTTTAGGAGGTGTACAATTTTATACGGATCTGTAAACAAGACTGACTTTAGTTATTAGCATCGAGTTATCATATCAGCTGCATATTTTGTTTTACTATTTAGCCCGCAATATGGCTTTGTTTCTGGTATCTCACGTTGCTTCCTCTAAGCTGGAATGTGTCTACTCATTTACCCTTTATGACGTCATATTAAAAAAAAATGTTTCCGTGAAGATTTCCACATGTTAAAAGAAAGTTTTTCTGTTTTCACAAAACAACCCCTTCAACGATATTGATACTCGTTCGACTGATAAACTTATACTTTTATCAAGTGGAAAACTCTTGGCTCATCCACATAGCATAGCCGCCACCCTTCTCATTTGTCAAATCAACAGAAATATATGCGCGAGACCGTACAGATTGATGGGCCGGCCTAGATTGAATTACATCTCGGTATAACCTGACGAGGGTCTTAGATTCCATGCGGGTAAGATATCCGCGAACAAGAATAATACGAGAATGAAGTTGGATGTCTGATAAAGTGTTGGTCCGTAGCCGTAAAGAGCTCCTTATTTAGTTGGGGTAATATGTCAGTTGAACTTTGGTCGGGATTTTGGATTTTCATCGCTCTTCCGGGGCGTCCGCGTCCTTCCTTTCCAATATATACCTACATACAAACCTTTAAATACATATAATTTTAGATAGAAAGAATAATATTTGATTTGCCCAGAATAAATACCGATATCTCTGTTGCTCTGACTGTGATAATCCTAAATATATAATAACATTTCAAATCGCTGAGTTTCAGAGAAGCCGTAGGTATTCAATAAAGACAAGTAGAGCATATCTAAATGGGTAAAAACTGAAATCGATGATTAACTCAAAGTAAACAAACTAACAATAAATTATTATTATTGTTTCCTGTATAACATCGAAGCTTCATTTTATTTAATAGTACGAAGTCTTTATTTACTTTTTTTTTATTAATTAAGACTTAGAGGTGCGAGCGAACCCCCGACCCTCTGCATGAGAGGCGGTAGGTCGAACCACTAGGCCACCGGGGCTTCTTAACTCTATAAAAGGTAATATCTACAACTCTATAGGCAACTCTATAATGCTAGGCTGTAATGTCGTTTTACGGACGATAACTTTACGGTGATAACGTCACGTAACGCTACAACGCTACTATTGCGTCATGCTTTTTCGTGGGCGCAGCCGGCGTTCATCAATTTATAAGACATTATCACGTCAAAAAAATCTATGTTAGTAAATCATCATCATCATCATCATCATTTCAGCCGAAAGACGTCCACTGCTGAACATAGGCCTCCCCCAAGGCGCGCCACTCAGACCGGTCCTGTGCCACTCGCATCCACCGCGTTCCCGCGACCTTTAGAAGGTCGTCACTCCATCTTGTTGGAGGCCTACCGACAGCTCGTCTAGCAGTTCGCGGACGACACTCCAGAACTTTCTGATCCCATCGGCCATCAATCCGGGAGCAAGTGCCCCGCCCACTGCCACTTAAGGTTCGCAATTCTTCGGGCTATGTCGGTGGCCGTAGTTCTACTGTGAGTGAATGATGTAATTAAATCAAGAGTCTTAAAAAACATTCAACGACACGATAATAGGTGAACTTCTTATTACTTAGATTTTAATTTAGCAAAATTATCTTTAAAATTAACGGAGAGTTTTCCAACCCAGTAAGTTTATAGATAAAAACGTGAATGGGCACTACTAATGAAGGGATCATTAGAACAACGACGGACGCCTTAACACCCACTCCGGTGCTTTCTGAACAAGTTAATCCATAATTTCCTTTTATAAAGCATCCTAGTTCCTAGTACTTCTGTTACGAAAATACATAGTAAGTAATACATACAATACATACCTAATAAATGCCAATTTTATATGTTTAACACAAAAATGGTCACACTTGAATCTGTTCTATTACCTATTCACACTTAAAGTGGCAAATTGAATCCCTTGCCCTTCGCTACCAAATAGTACATTTCGATACTAGTGCGGAAAGTGCGTCATTACTTCACGAGCAAGACTCGGGACGAGTGAAGAATGACACTTCCGCACGTGTATCGAACGACGTTTTTTAATACAGTTGCGAAAAAATAAGAAAAACAACAAGTAAGGAATTAGAAACGTTTATATTATTAATTTTGTAATTGCAATAGAACTGAAAAATAATAAAGTTCTACAAAAAATTAAAAAAAATCTCCTAATAAAAAAATCTTCTATCTTTATTTATTTATTTTTCATTTACATAATAGTTAATGGCACAATTTGTACAATTATTGAGTGTGATATTGAAAGTTTTTGCTGGTAAATTAAGTGTTTGGCTGACTGAATTATTAATCTCACATGTCTGTGAACTTTGAGTCACTGGAAAAGAGAAAAGCACTAGTTCGCAAAAACCAACTTTGCGCACGCTAAACAACTACGTAAAGTAGCACTTTTTGAGCAACTGTATTAAAAATGTTTTTTTTTTTACTTGAATGCGTTTCTACCTATTAGCCAATTGCTTGAAGATAAAAATCTTCAAAAATACGCCCAGATTCATTTCATGTGACTTATAATAATAATACTAATTAGAGAGATAAAGAAAAAACTGATTAGAGAGAAATTTCAAAAATACGAATAATACTCTAAAAATACTATTGGTATTGTAGGTTTCAAAAAACAATAGTGTCTCCTACTACCTCGTAACCTACTTAGACTCGAGTGAGGCAATCTAATTAGCGTCTAAAAAATCAATTCGCGCCGACGTGATCAATGGGTAAATAGCGTTTATCTGGAGTGTAGTCTAATGGGTTGTTTGTTCGATGAATTGGATTTCCTTGGGCCTATATTCGAAGTGTTAAAATGGGGATCTCCCTGTTCCCTATCGGATCGCTCACGCGTCGCGTGAACTTTAAACAGCTAGATTTAAAGTTCAACTTGCCGCGTGAGCGTAGCGAGCGTAGTGAGAGCGTAGGGAACGGGGAGATCCCTAATTAAGACTTCGAATATAGCCCCTTAACACCCGTCGTAGACCGGATCTTGCCGCTTCAAGTTGCAGCGGAACTTTGGCTTCACATTTGGTTATTGCAACGAGATACATTTTGCTACACGATTAAATTTTAATATAGGAAGTCAAAATGTTAATTACAATGTGTTGATATCACAGTCGGACCGACAGACAGACGGACAGTGGAGTCTTAGTAATAGGGTCCCGTTTTACCCTTTGGGTATGGAACCCTAAAAATAATGATCATCGTGATTGATAACTGCGGACTGCGACAATCGTAGGTAAGTAGGATAAGGTTATTCTATCGTCAGCAAACTATAGTTATTCTCAAAAGCGTGTCAACATTGACAGTTTGTTTGCATAAACATATCTTTCCCGAGATTATGCAAAATAATATCACGCACAACTTGAACAATATCAGGACAGACACTGTAAGGATTAAGGGGGGATGAATTAAAGGAATTCTAAACTAAGATGTAGGAAATTAATAGTCTAAGCATGTGCTTACTGAGCTCCTAAACTAGGCGTTGCATATTCAACGAGTGATTTGCGTAGGTAAGCAATCGCTTACATAACTAAATATATGTTAAGTGGGCGTGCGATCTGGCTCATCTTACGCGGCAGCTGCTAAATCAGATCCAATTTTACAATAGTACAACCCATCTTTAGATCAATATGTAAAAGATTTAAGGTAAAGAATTTATATCCAAGAATTCTTATAAATATTCAGAAAACTGTCAATGTCTGCAGACACGTCAAACAAACAAAAATCAGTATTTTTGAATGGAAACATTATGTACAACTCACCATCTAATATATAAAATTCTCGTGTATTCTGTGTGTGCGTTGTAACCAAACTCCTCCGAAATGGCTCGACCGATTCTTATGAAATGTGGTGTGTATGTTCAGTAGGTCTGAGAATAGGACGTAAGCTATTTTTCATACTCACCCAAAAAAATCTAATGTGGTACGAAGTCCGCTGGGTCAGCTAGTAAACTATAAAATATACCCTACAAAAATCTATTGCTAATAAGTTATATAACTAAAAACCTAGACAAATTATTAACGTTTTTAGCAGCACTACGTCTCGCGCCAATCGTGAAATTCAATCGTTGACTCGCTCCTACAAGTGTACTTTACTTACGAGTACTAAGAAATAGCATTCACTTTTTTAATCTTTATCATTATCATCGCGACTTCCATAAAAACTAACCCCACTTCTCCTTACCTAAATGGCTCAATTCTGATCAGAATCATCTGAATTCAATTGCGCTGCGCGTAAATAAACCGTCTTATTAGATTCCAGAGAATTTTGGAAGCCATCCATGCTCCCTAAAATCCCTGTCGCATGTAAAGGTAATCCTATCTCGTGGAGTCTTTTTACGCAAATAAACAGGCTTTCTCGGTGTCGCGCCGTTGGAATGACATTACGGCATATTACCGCTAATACGTGTAACTAGTTATGTCTCATTTTACTTCACGATAATGCTCGGCGCCTGTAATGTAGAGAGGGAATTGAAATTGGAATAAAAAGTACGATCACACTTGTTAATACTGTGTTTCGATAATAAATAAGACCCACTTAAACCAGCCAGAAAACAAGCGCTGTGAGGCAGCAGTGCTCCTCAGACAGGGCCGTTCAAAATACAAAATACAAATGATTGATTTAGCAAATAGGCCACATGTAATCACTTTTACTCGTCATTCATACATTTTTTCATAAGAATCCTGTATGATACCGTAATAAAAGTGTGACAAAAGTAGGTGAATAAATTACCTAATGAACAGAGATATCTAAATAGAGTTCCTTTTATCATATCTCAGTTTTATAAACATCAACTCCTTGGTAGTTGCTTAAAGAAAGCATGTAAAATAAAAATGTACATAGAATCCCCTGTCACCTTAGTCACCTTGATAAGTTTTGGTTGCTGGGCAATAAATCCAGGGCCTAATTAACTAGGCTTACACGTATGACCGGAACTGCCTAAAAATCACGTATATAAAAGCGAGTTCCTAAAAATGCGACACACCTACTTCGGCCATTTAAAAAAAAACACTGTTCACTAACGATATTGCTTTATTGTTGTTTTAGGTTTCGAAGTACTAAAACGGTAGACCTCATTATTTTCTGCCCGTGTACTAATTAGCGATTAAGGAAAACTATATTATGATTAATGACAAACAGCAGCAACATAGAAAATACCTACGTAGAACGAGTAAAGCGTAGGCCGTTGCTCAATTCGTAGCATTTTCGTAGCACTAGTCTGGTGACGAAACCACAAGTTGTTTTTGATATTTCCTGTTACATTTTCAACGTTCGCTGATAAAGAAAAAAAAAGGGAAAGTTTGTTTGCCACTCTGGTAAATAAATCTATCATTACTATTTGTTCAGCTAGTACTCGGCATGGCAAACATATTTTTTTCGAGATATGGTATGTATTCCAAGTTTCATACTTGTAACTTGTAATCGTTAGAGGCATTTCCGAGAACGTGAGTACATAGTAAGAATACATACAGATATTGCTCGTCTAATAGTATTTTGTTTATTGATTTGATTTAAGCCGTTGAGTTATTGAAAGTGACTTAGGACAAATAGTTGACAATACTAAGCTCCTGAATACGTGGTAATTGTCAGTAAATATTTGATCAAACGTCGGAACCTCCCGCGCAAACAATGAACTGAACCGATTGGCCCTACAATATTCAGAATTGTTGTCATCGGAGGCAATAATAAGGAACTTATAAAACGAACTTTCAAACTCAAAGGTTAGGCGTTAAATTATTTACACGAGCATAAATTTACCTAATTTCAATGGGCGAAGTTCAATTAAATAGCATATTATTTTTCCAGGAACGATATTATTTTCTCGCGGGCTCTCGTTTGTTCCTATAAAATTGTAAATGGTTGTATCGACTGCGTCTACTGGTTCGCGTTCGTCAGCGATTTCAATTAATTTTTCTCACTTGATCGATCGTCGGGCGAGAACAAAGCAATTACGACACTGGAACGTAACCGATAGCAATTAATTTGTTTTCGCCTCGATGCGCCGTCCGAGCCCTTTGTAGGCGTCAATTCGACACCATTTATATTAAATTGTTTGTACTACGCATTTATTGGGCAGATAACGAATTCCGGAGACGAAAAAAAGCGATGCGTCCTCGCGAAGGTTCGAAATGACATACCGGCATTACGAGAGCAATAAATAAATATTTTAGAGTCCATCCTTGATTGTTGTTTATGTATTCAGCTAATGGGCTCGATTCTCATTATCGTTTATATGAAGACTAATACCACCTAATACATATACGTACGTACGTACGGGTTAGAATGTAGCCACGGTTACAACGATATATTACCGAATAAGTACCTACAAATAAAGTTGTTTTTGTTCATTAAGTTTTAAACGTTTTTTTATTTATTTGGCAATTAAACATAACCTATAAACTCACGGAAGAATTGGTTGATACTGCTGGTGTACACTGAATTCGTAAACTGGCCACTTTGACCAAAAAATAAAAGTAGATATTCGTCGATTCAGAACAAGAAAACTTATGTTATACTGGTTCATGAATACTCCCGTTTAAGCCAAATAAAGCATATTTCTCGAAAGTAATTCCCGTGTTAGGTACATATGTGAATGGAGGCTTTAGTGGAAGCAATATTTAAAATAGCTTTTGTACCCGACCAAAGACGGGCTTTCACGGGACCGAAGGATATAAAAAAGCTCTAGATTTACTATACGTCGTATGAATATGTATTGCTCTAAGGTAAAGGATTTTTTGTTTGTTTTATGCCTATTTTTTACATGTAGCAAGCCAAATGTCCTGATTAAATTTACTACTAGATGATGAATGAAGGAACGTTTCGACGAAATAAGAGCTTTGGAACCAGTTGCAATCGAAAACTTTTTCGCCCTTGTGTGTTTTTTTGTATTTTGCGTATAGTGCGTTCAAGGCAGTGCAAGAGGCGACAGGATCAGTAGAACCAGAAACAAGGAAAAATACTCATTTGTTCTATGGTAGAACGCTATTATTTGTGGATCGTAGTTACCATAAATTAAAAGTTTAGAAATGGTTTTATTTTTACTACCTATAACCTGCCACACTGTAGTGTATTGTTTGTAATTATTAATCTCACTCATTGAATAAAACACGCACATCAAAATCATTTTAGCGAAATAATTGTATTTTTTTTTGTATAGAACTATCTCAGAAACGGCTCTCCACAAATCGATCTATTGAAGTTTGAATGCGAAACCGCGCGTTGCAGTGCGTTTGTTGCCCAGTGCATGCCAGTGGCGATACCAAGTTGCATGTTATTCGAAACTTTATCTAGTTGAAACCCCAAACTCCTCCGCTGACTAATGGGTGTGTTTGGGCCAGTACGACAGCATTCCCCGGTCAATCGGACACGTATATCGGCCGCCGTGACCCGTGACCGGCAACGAACGTGTAATAAACCGGAGACGTGACGCGACACGCCTAACCTCACCTTACGTTTCTCCAATGCCTATAAAAAAGTCAAGAAACTTAATTATTTATTGATCTAGAGCTCCCGGGAAGCAATTTTGCCAAGTTATGATTATGGCAAACGGGACGGCTGCTACTTTTGCTGAAACACTTAAAATGCTCTTGTATAAAAAATTGAACTTGAGGTAAGAAGTGTTTGGGTGACGAAAATAAAACAAAGTATTCAAATAAAACACTGTCAGAGAGCAAATATTGAAGCACATCATTTATAAAATGAACAGGAATGGTCCCATAAAACGGAATCATGAAAGTTTATACCCTGCTTTAGTTAAGGGCGGACCATTCAATCGTGACGTAAAAAATTTACGATCACACGTCAAGAGAAACACCAATGAGGCCGTAAACAGTCCCCTTCCGATACTTAAGTTCTTGTAGAAATTCATTAGCAATTACTCTTATCTGCATTGCCCATTGCGTAATTTGAAACGGGCCGCAGCTCATTGGGCTGAAAGGAATTACAGGTTTGGGTTATTTCTTTTCGAAGTGTCTGTTTTACGACAGCACAAACAGCGTTTTGCGGACACGTCACGAGCGACCAACTTATTTGGAATGTCCAACGGTTTCGAATGTCAATTACAGTTAATAAATCCTCTGCGAGTGGAAATTTGTAAATATTTATGGAAAAAGTTAGCCGGCTTTATGGCTAACTTTATTCGATGCTTGATCACACTTTATCAAAACAAATTTTCCTATTCTATTGCAGGTAAGTGGAAATAGTAATTTAATATTGACAGCTACCAAAGTCAAAAAATAACAAAAACTTTCATCTACAAAAAATAAACTACTATTGGCAACTTTCACAAACTTATCCACCTTTTCCCACGTCCACTCAGAAACACTATAAAGTATTCTACAATAATAAAAAGACTTCAAAAACTTTTACCGCGATCAAAAAGTCAATGAATAAATGGACGCAGTTCTGCAAACCAGATCCAACCCACAGCATGACAGTTTTGAGAAAAAGCCGTTTTTGTTAAAAATGTGTGTACAAAATTTTCTATAAATATTTTAAATAAAGTTTAAATGCACAATTATAGAAGATGGCTAGCTCTATTAATTGTTATGTTAATCTGTTGCAAAAAGCATTTATTACCTGATTTACAACCAATAAATGGGGATGGATCTTTTTAATAAAAATGCGAATGTGGGTTGGATCTTTGTTTATTTAATAAAAAAATAAGGGAAAATTATATTTACACGGTTTTTTTTAATGAATTTTAATCAAAAAGGGCACAAATACTAAGGCAAACTTGTAGCGTGAAAAGATTTTAGCAAAAACAAAATATTTCATACAAAATTTTCAACAGAGACGAAAACTGCAATACTTTAGTCATAAAGAGAATTCGAACAAAACGTATGAATTAATCTGTAACTTGTTATATATAATTTCCAGTTTTCGTGTTAGTAAATGTCTTCTACTTCAAAGTCAGGTTGTCCTGAAAACCCTTCCAGGTCATCATCCTTCAACCGTTGGGCTGGAATAAGTTCAGTGTAAAAAAGGTGGTATTCCTGTGGAATCAGGTGAAGAAGAGTTTTCAAGTCCTTTAACTTGGCTTCGAGAATAGAATTCCCACAGGTCAAAGTACCTCTACTTCTTTTTTGTGAGAATAGGCCCTAAGCGAATGTTTTTTTTAATATATTCGTCCACCAACTCTTCGTCAAGGTTGCTCGCCTGTAAATTTTGAACATATCCTGTATTTTAACTATATCCCTAATCTGCAGCCGTGGCAGCTTATTCCCGTCTATAGTTTTCTACCTAGTTGTACTCTAATTGTATTGAAAATAAAAAAATAGGTATGAAAACGTGCAAGAAGATATGTTCAAAACTTACATGACGACCAACCTCGATGAAAAGTTTGTGGTCGTAGATATATTTAAAAAAGTTCGTTCGGGGGCTACTCTCACAAATGAAATAATGGAAGTACTTTGGCCTATGAGAAAACCTACTCCCGAGGCCAAGTTAAAAGACTTAAAAGCTCTTTCACCTGATTCCACAAGCATACCACCTTTTTTTACACTTAACTTATTCCAGAAGAACGATTGGAGGTTGATAACCTGGAAGGATTTGCAGGACAACCAGACCTTGAAGTAGAAGACATTTTCAACAATGAAAACTGAAAAATCTAGAAAATCATTTACAGATTAATATATAGGTTTTTTCGGATTCTTTTTTTGGTCTGCTTTTTGTACAAAATAAGTAAATACTTTATTTTTGCTGGAATTTTTTCATTCCACATTTTTTGCTATTGTTGCCTTTGAATTCTTGCTATTTTTCTCCATAAAAAACCGTTGAAATGTTTTTTTCCCTTATTTTTATTAAGAGTATTAAGTTAAGACCCTGTAAATCAACAAGGATTCAACCCACATACAACATTCTTACTTTTTTATTGAAAAGATCAATCCCCTTTTATTTACCGTAAATCAGGTAATTAATACTTTTCGAGGAAGAATATCATAAATCTACAACTCTGTTATGTCATAATCCACATCATTTAGTGAAAAAGATTACGTAAAAATACTTCCGTGTTAAAATATTTTCAATATGGAACCAAGTCACATGAACCCTCATAAAATTGAAAAATTTTGGCTATTTTTAATATGCAAACAAGATTCAAGATACATGGTTTCATATAACTGTGAAATCTTTATTTTGCAAACGGGATCCAACCGCGCTTGGTCTCTTATAGAGTTATAAAATTATACGTCTATGAGGTACCATGTGACATGAATCTTGTTTATAAAATATGGATTTGCTGTTTTGTGGAATGGTAACTTTGTCAACATATTGTTTTGATAGGTTAAAATGGTCAGATCATTTTGATTTTTATAGGGAAGGTGTAAGGTGCATTTTAAAACCTATCTGCATAATTAACTCAATTTTGACAGGTGTGTGGGTTGGATCTGGTTTGCAGAACTGCGTCCAAATCCACTTAGTCCCTTTCGTGATCGAGTAGCGGTTCCACAAAAATGTTATCCTTTGTTCATGGTTGTGAACCTTTGTTATGAATACAAAGCAAATTTTAGCTTGTTATATTGGTTAGTTTGAGTTTAGCGAGAATATACACTCAACGGCAATGAAAACGGGTCACTTTATAAGGAAAATCCTATACAAAGTGAACCCTTTTCTTTGCTGTTGAGTGTATTTGGTTATACTATATTAAAAAGAGACTGTAACTTTACAGTTAAAGCAACATGTGCAGCACGAGTAGGCACTCGTCTTAGCGTCCCTTAACATGAAATTGTTTTGGTGGGATATAAAATATCTACAGCATCCGTCTTTCAAACCATCCGAAACTAAGCCGCGTTCATTGAAATTTACACTATAATATGGGAAAAATATGACGCTTCTGTACGGAACAACAGCTCTGCGAATATATTTACCGTTGACGGTAGAGAAACTGTACAACTTACAGCAGCCAATAAACAAAGGTACCGAGATACGTTCTTTTTCTGCTTACGTTTGGTGTTTTGTCAAAAACTTAAAATATTACCTAGTAGAAATCATCATCATCATCAAAAATGTAAAAATCATTTAGAACAAATTATAGCAGAAGCTTCAACAATTGGCGTTTTCACTTTGCGTCTGTATACCGGACACCTAACTAGTCGATTGGGTAGTTTTTTCGAGACGAAAACTCGTTTGGAAGCGGATATTGCATTTGAGAGCGCAATCCAGTTGGATCAATACAATGAAAACTATGCCGACTCCATTATGAACACATCACTTTTCGTGCAAATATGAGGCCAATTTAATAACTATTGCACCGCCTGTTTATTTCACTTAGTCACATATGTAACTAAAAACCCAACACTATTTTTTTTTACTTCGAATTAGCTTGCACCAGCACAAGCTAATAAGTTTGCTTTAAAACTCACAACAGAACCTGGATATTTTGCTCCTTAAATTTCTATCCAACCGACACCCCGGAAAAACAAAATCACATGATCTAATCGCATTAAAAGTTAAAAATGAGTTTCCGTTACGGATAAATGTTAAAAACGGCGAAATATGGGGAATTACTTAAGTGGGGATTAAGCCTGGAGCGGTTGAAGGGTGATCCTGAGGCCTAACTGCGTTTGGCACTTTGTATCAACAACCGATCTGCCGTTTTCTGTAAACGATATCGATGCGGACCGGAAAATGATAAATGAATAAAAAAAACCTTATTTCTACTTCTTTACATAGTTGATTTAACTATCAAAGTATATAAATCCTAGCTTTCTTTAGTTTCTTAAAATTTTAAACTTAACCTATACACACACATATAGGGTCAAGCAAAACGTGACGATATGTTACCCACAGAATGAGCTATCGATTCTAAGCATGTTTTTTAGGTTTATTTTTGAGTTAATATAAAAAAATATATGGAATTCAGGTATCGCTCACACCATCAATCCCATACTGGGCCATACAATTATTTTTTACTAACTTTAAAAAAATACCTAAAAATCATGTTTAGAATCAATAGCTGATTCTGAGGATATATTTCAGTAGTACTTATTCGCGTCTGGCATAGGCCTCCCATAGGGTTTCCCATAAATCCCTGTCTCGTGCCTTCGTCATCCAGTCTCAGACTTCATTATTGTACGAAACCATCTCTCCATCTCTTTCTCTGCCTGCTTTGTTTCCATTTAATTTACCTTTTCTTTCACATCCAGTGGTTGATCTCATCCGGTGTGATTGATACCAAGCGCCAATCACAACCAGACTCCTGCGCTCGGGTGAAATATTAAACGGCAGGGCAGTGAGTAATTAATAATGCGCCGTACGGCCCGCCGCCGGATGGAACGGAAAAAATCACCGGATCTAACAGGACTCCGGTATTTTAGAAGCAATTTCGGATCATAGATCGAGCCACACTTGAGTTTGCCTTTAAAAGCTCGGTCGATCACATTACATTATAAATAAGCCCGATGGAAGTTATTGGATATTAGTTTTCGCCAGCGACTTTCTGATATTTTATAATGAACTATCATACTATTTTTAACCCCTAAGGGGTCATTTCTGGAATGAAAACAATGTTTCTTTTGTTCTTTTTAGACTAGCAATCGACTTTTCAAACTATCATACTAAATTGGTTGAAGGGGTTGCTTAAACTTCATTAGGTAAGGTGAGACGGGGCAAGTGCGCCTGTGAGGTAAGCGCGCCTAAATTATTTTTTTGATTAAATGCCTTGTGGACGGAGCAAACTGCTTATTACAGTGGGATTGTTGTTTTTGTTGCCTATACGGATAATATACTTGAGACATATAGTTGAGTATTATTTACTTATAGTTTTCGATATACACTCAACAGCAATGAATTCGGGTCACTTTGTATAGTATTTTTCATATAAAGTGACCCGAATTCATTGCTGTTGAGTGTATTTATGGTAGATGCACTTACTCCCAGGCGTTTTTTTTTTAATGTAGAACTGACCAGCGATTGGTCTCCATCTCACCTGATGGAAAGTGACGATGAGGCCAAAGATGTAGCTCACTGGGTCAGTAAATACCTATTCACTCTAGTCTTGAAGACCTGTAGATTATAACTGTCGGGGAAAACAGAGGACGGAAGAGAGTTCCATTCCTTAGCAGTCCGCATCAGAAATGACGATGCAAAGCGCTTTGTTCGAATGAACGGAGTATGAACTACAAAAGGATGCAAACTCTCCCCCCGTCTGGATATCCGGTAATGAAAAGGTGACGGAGGAACCAGGTCATGTAACTCCTGAGAACACTCACCAAAATGTATCCGGTAAAAAACGAAAGGCATGCAACTCTCCGCCGATGCTCAAGATTTTGTAACCTGACCATCGACGCGTCACCAATAAGTCTCCGAGCTCGGCGCTCCACCGAATCCAAAGCAGCCAACTGATACTTGGCTGAACCGTCCCAAAGGTGACAGCAGTATTCCATACACGAGCGAACCTGAGCTTGGTAAAGCTCAGCCAGCTGCTCCCGTGTGAAATACCGCCCCACCTTATAAAGGACACCAAGTTTTTTAGCAGCAGTGTTTGCCATGGACTCGATAGTAGAGCCAAAATTCAGATTGGACCTAAGATCCAGACCTAGAAGTTTTAGATGGTCCGTGATCGGTACGGATACATTCCGGAAAGTTGGAGCCAGGGTGAAAGGGCTCCGCTTCGCAGAGAACAGACACGCCTGAGTCTTGGTCGCGTTGAACTCGACTAAGTTTTGATCGCCCCAGTTGGAGACACGCTGCAAGGCTAAATTCAAACGATCGACCATAGACTCTCTGAGAGATTGAACCTCGTGACTACTGGCCTGTGCATTTGAAAAATATCTCTCCGTCACTGCGCTGTGCATGTGATCAGACGAGCAGCCATCCACAACCACCCGAATTGATCGATGCCTCAAGAAGTCATTAATCCAAGTGCACAGACCAGCAGGAATCCCATACGCAGATTATGCCCAGACTGACCTTAAGAGACACACATAAAGTTACTTTTTCAATTTTATAATATGGGTACCTAATAGGAATTTACTGGGTAAGTATAGATAGTTAGTAGCAACAAATGGGGTTGATATATTTTATCAAAGACACTTACTACTACAGCCTATTTAGGGCCCACTGCTGGGCACAGGCCTCCTCTCATCACAAGAGGGTTTGGGCTATAGTCCCCACGCGGGCCCAGTGCGGATTGGGGACTTCACACACATCCCTGAATTACTTCGCAGATGTGTGCAGGTTTCCTCACGATGTAAATGATGTGTCACGATCAAAGACACTTACCGTCATGAAACTACCTGTTTCCATCAAAAAACACTTTTTAGGACTTATCGATAAACGTTTCAATCAAAGATTAAGGACTTACTTAGCTGGTTAGTCGATAAACGTTAAGATAGCATCTTGCATGCAACATAACATGTTGAAACTCCATCGTTGGTGAGGAAATTGAAACAATTTGACGTGGGCCGATCGATGTTAATCCATACTAATATTTTAAATGTGAAAGTGTGTTTGTTTGTCCTTCCTTAACGTCGCAACGAGTGGACCGATTTGGATGACATTTGGTATGGAGATAGTTTGAGACCCGGATATAGGATACTTTTGATCCCGACATTTCCACGGGAAAGGGTTTTCCACGGTTCAAACCAATTTTTCAATACTTATTTATATAACTGTCTATATGTATAGTATCATCGGGTACGCAAACTCTAAGTCTACGCGTGACGAAGTTCGCGGGCATCGGCTAGTAAGTCAATAAAACCTGGACGATTGAGCCAATCTTATTTTATGACTCCCTGGCAAGATCGGATACCCTTTACGAGAAAGTTACCGAGTTCCCTATCAGCAATGGGAAAACAATAACGCGGGAACTCTTAAACTGATAAACAAGCATTTACATACGCAGCCCGGCAGGCGGCAGATAACAGCATTTTGGAACAAATTCAAAACGGGGACTTGAAAAGTTAATCAACGACAGGTTTAACGTATGATACGTGTAATTTTAACTTGGAGAGACGTTGCATCACGTCGTCACAATTAACTTCACTACATAGTATAAAGCAAATTAGCTTCCTGTTGTATGTCCCTATGTATGCTTAGATCTTTAAAACTACGTAACGGATTTTAATGCTGTTTTTTTAATAGATAGAGATTCAAGAGGATGGTTTTACTATTATATATGTCGGAGAGTCGCGTGGGGCCGCGCGACATCATCATAGCAGGCTAGTGGAACTAGGCACGAGCGTCTGTGCGGTATCATCTGATGGATAGGTACTTATCCTCTTTACCGCACCGTGGGCGTCTCACGTTGTCAGGAGCGTAACTGAGCAGATGTAGGAGGCACGAGATAGTACTGTAGCTTCAATAAAACGTTACACGTTGGTCTTATTCCTTTTATTCACCTTCGCTTATGTACAGTACGTAGAACGTTACACAATACAGACTTGATCACCGTTTATTGAGATACTAGGCTAACGTCCGATCGCTACGCGATTTAGTAACAGAATGAAGCAAGTGACAGCTTTGACAGGTACATGTCGTCACGAGGCTGACAGCTCGACTCGACTGATCTGAATAGACTGACAGACTGATCCCCACTACGCAGTGAGCGTCTCTTTTATAGCCTTGACGTTTAAAGGAATTTACGTCACAGAAGGTGACCCGACCACGCTGGGAAATGCTTTATGCATACCACCTGCCATTGTGGTTATGTGGGACTCGCCGATTATTCGGAATACCCACTAAAACCCAGCGTTACTTAAATCTAATTAATTTAAATTAGATATTTCGTTCTTCTTTCTCCGACTCTGCGACACGGCCATTCTGACTTCTCACACGTCCTCGTGGGAGGCAACATCTGAAATAGGTAAAAAGTCCCACGGGAGTAAAACGTTCGCTCGGCTATCCTGACCAACAAGTAAGGATTGGTCAACCAAAGGTAATTTAAAACGAAATTAGTTTAAACTGAGTTTTGTTGGGTAGAGCCACGTGTAGAGCATAACACATAATTAATCAAACGGTTTTGTAAAGTCAGGTAGGATTTAAAATTTGTATTTACCAATGATTTTTACCAAAGAACTCTATTGAGTACAATTCACAAATTCCCTTATGTAAAGTTTAATCAAAATTTCCATAAAAATCAAAAATCATTCAACTACGGAAGTCATTGTATCTGTTGGTATATTTACTTCCATCAAATCAAATCTGTACTGTCCGTGCAGTCTACAACTATTGTCAAACGGACAATAGCATCCCTATAGTGCTCATCATAGTGCTCATCTTAACACTCTGCAACTATTGTCAAACGGACAATAGCATCCCTATAGTGCTCACCTTAGCACTCTGCAACGATTGTCAAACGGACAACACCAATCCCGTAGTGCTCACTTTAGCACTCTGCAACTATTGTCAAACGGAAAATAGCAACCCCATAGTGATCACTTTATCACTCTGCAACTATTGTCAAACGGACAATAGCGACCCCATAGTGCTCAATTTAGCACTCTGCAACTATTGTCAAACGGACAATAGCAACGACACGAATTCTAAGAGAATAGAAAACTAAAAAAGCGCATTACAGTTATAGTGACAGATTAAGAGAAAAGATAACCTCCAAAACGAATATTTACTACCGGCAATATCCTAACAATCATTTACAATCATTCACTTCCATTCTACATTTGGGTCCACATATGACTCTACATATGACTCTACATATGACTCTACATATGACTCTACATATGACTCTACATATGACTCTACATATGACTCTACATATGACTCTATATACGTCACATAATGTTTCTACATACGCCTCCGCATACACCTCCACATAATGTCCCAACATAACTCTCTAGACTATACATAAGGCTCTCCGTAAATACTACATAAGGCTTCCCATAAGACTACATAAGGTCTCATATAAAGCCACACACAAAGCCCCACATAAGGCCCCATATAAGGCTCTACATAAGAGTACTACTATGACTTTACATAGAGTATTCATTAATTTGCAGTTTAGTTTATCGTAATCGGGCAAGCTAAGAAACCTACATAAGTGTCAGTATACACAAAAATACCCATAATTGATCATATAAATGGTCTTAAAGCAAATGTTCTTTCTTTAGTGAGTCAAACAAACAACAGTAATACGTACAACATAGTGGACTACGTCCCGCTATCTTTCATTACGGTAATTGCCAATACCAAATTTCAATAAACTTTTGTACACTTGCTACAATAAGATAAACAACGGATAGTTATTCACTATTAATTGTGTTTACTTATGCACACTATGTGCACTTTATGGACCAGTCTGTTTACTTGAAACAGAAATTACTGATCATACAACAACTCGATTGTATTTACATTTAAAAACAACAATAATTGGAATGAATTCTTCATTTCACCAATGAGAGAACACTCAGCCAAATAAAATGAAAGTTGCTCACCGGATAGTATAGCACACCCAAGACAGGTTGCACAGCACAAGCATCAACACACTCGCAGCGGCTGGACCAATGCTCAGCCCGTGGTGCCCAGTAGCACCGTTCGAACCAACCGGCCTTAGCAAAACGGTCAGGCAGCGAGGCGTCATGTGCCCGCTACTACCACAGTAGCAGAAGCTGATAACGTCTTTTTGCCATCTGAAACACACCAACACAAGCTGAGGTATCGATGCACTACATTATTAAAAAATGGTCGAGTAAAATGATTTTAGTACGCGTAGGTACATAGTCAAAATATCAATTGTCATGATTATTTTCTGTTTAAAATTTGTAACGTTATTGAAAGGCTCATCTAAAACTATTGAGTGCACACGCACTGAACAACTTCACGAGGCAAGAATGTGGACTAATATTTTTATGATAATAAATGTTCAAAGTTAAGATTAAGCCGTATGACCCGAGCCGTGTACGCCTACGTTAAGCAAGTAAATTCCAATCAATCATAATGATTACAACGAAGCCCATGTACTACCAGCAACAACGAATGTGGAATCACTTTGTTGCAATAACGTCATACTAGTAATAGAATAAAATGAAAACAACCCACCGAATAATCCATCGACTCGTTCACACCACATCAAATGCACATGCAGCTTTGCATTATTTAACATCGGTCTGAAGATTCCTACGGCAATGGAAAGTTGGCAATCACTGAGTGCAACCTCACAGCACAGCATAAGAACATTTTACGAGTATTTCAAATTGACGCTGTCTTTGTTCGACCGCGCTGACACGACTGACGGGAATGACGTGCATCAGTGAGCGCACGATTTCACTTAATATTTCAAGATACCCTCATACGAGGTGATTTTTTTCAATTGTTCTAAAATACATTTCCAATGCGTAAACAGTCACTGTACTCGATGTGTGCCATATTCGTAAGGGTTTTACGAATACCCTCAAATCGCAACATTTTTCAAACAGATCAAAAATAACTTCGTCAGCTTGATTTCATGTAACGGGCATGAACTGGTAATATTTGCTCTTGCACTTCCAACCCCGCGTTCATGAACCCACCTTCGATCTTATTTTAAGCTTCTTTTGGAACAAAAAAACATTCACTGTAGTAAATAGCAACGCATCATAATCTTCATCTATTTTTTTTTTAGCTCAGGAATGCCTTCAATGCCTCAATGTTTCGTTCTAATCTAATCCCACTTCTGATGTCGGAGAGTCGCGTGGGGCCGCGCGACATCATCATAGCAGGCTAGTGGAACTAGGCACGAGCGTCTGTGCGGTATCATCTGATGGATAGGTACTTATCCTCTTTACCGCACCGTGGGCGTCTCACGTTGTCAGGAGCGTAACTGAGCAGATGTAGGAGGCACGAGATAGTACTGTAGCTTCAATAAAACGTTACACGTTGGTCTTATTCCTTTTATTCACCTTCGCTTATGTACAGTACGTAGAACGTTACACAATACAGACTTGATCACCGTTTATTGAGATACTAGGCTAACGTCCGATCGCTACGCGATTTAGTAACAGAATGAAGCAAGTGACAGCTTTGACAGGTACATGTCGTCACGAGGCTGACAGCTCGACTCGACTGATCTGAATAGACTGACAGACTGATCCCCACTACGCAGTGAGCGTCTCTTTTATAGCCTTGACGTTTAAAGGAATTTACGTCACAGAAGGTGACCCGACCACGCTGGGAAATGCTTTATGCATACCACCTGCCATTGTGGTTATGTGGGACTCGCCGATTATTCGGAATACCCACTAAAACCCAGCGTTACTTAAATCTAATTAATTTAAATTAGATATTTCGTTCTTCTTTCTCCGACTCTGCGACATATATAATTTATTATAGTTTAACTCTCAGTTCCCGCGGGAACACTGTAACCGAATTCCACGCGGACGAAGTCGCGGGCAGAAGCTAGTTAAATATAAATTAAGAAAACTTATATGTGACGTTTTTAAGTTTAAATTTCCTTAACTTAACTCTTACTTGTATTAACTTGTTTCTCGAATTATTTCCTAAACCTACATTAACTTTTAAAATGTAGAGGTGACTACTATCACCTCTAAAAGTATTCGTACTTACCTACCTAATATGTTAAATCAGAACACAACTTAGAAGGCGCGCGGCGAAGCACTTAAGCCCTTGACGCAGAGTCTGTTATTGCTTAATCCGCGCGCCTTCTAAGTTGTGTCGTGCTATACCTCGTTAAGATGTCACGACGAGCTTTGAACTTTTGATTCAAAATATTTATTACGCATACAACAACGTTACAAATATTATTTTGCGTCGCAAACCTACTCTCAAAAGCTCACAAACCAGAGTAAATAAAAAGAAAATGTCGGCGTCCCGTCATAGACAACCTATTTATCCTTGGGCCTGCCGTGACCCAACGGCAGTTTGATGCTGACTTTGATGACTTTATGTCCCTTGAATCCAATAAGAGCGCCTGGGGGACCCATCATTCTACCATAAGTCATTTACTACCAATATTCCAACAACTTCGTTTCATTTATTTTCTTTCCGGAGGTACATTCTGCAAACTTAATGGTAACTCAATCGCTGCACTGCACTCGATCATTTGCTAACAAGCTTGGCTATGCGAGTCACTAGGCAGGTATAGAGCGTTTCACGGGATGCAAACTGCAACATCCAAGTCATAATAAAATCCAAATCGTAATAAATATTTGCTGCGGCCAAAACCAAAGAAGTCCGTTAGATACCTACCGTCAGTAATTCTCCCGACAAAACCCTTTTAGATTCAGTCAAAAACACGAAATATTTCACTCGCTTACTTCCCTGCGACCGTTTTATTTACTTAGGTAATCCTGAATAAATTTGCTGCTTTCACGCTGCTTACAAATCCCAAGTAAAACTATTCATTTTTATAGGTAAAGGGCAAAATGAGAGAAAATGGTTTAACTAATATATACGTTGTACTTACATATATTTTGACAGTCAATTTTATATACACTAAACAGCAATGAAAACGGGTCACTTTGCATAGGATTTTCCATACACTGCCCGTTTTCATTGCTGTTGAGTGTATATTTGTCGGGTTTATTTGTTATTGACATATTGAAGTATTAGTAAGCCATCGTCGAGAACTTCTAATTCGACTCGATTTCTATTGCCTTTGATTCGATTTGCCTCTAGATATATGTATATTAATGTCTCTCATCTTTTAAAATGCTTTTAAGTTTGTCTATCTTATTAGACGGCCTCGTAAAGAATCCGCCGAAACGAAATATTGCAGGCGAGGCACTTCTTAAAATGAAATTCTTATCTTTTAATAGACGATCCTGTTCGTAACATTTAAAAGTATGAGATTGTCTATTCCCCGAAGGAAATAGGAAGGACCCGCTGGTCTGTCCAATCATGAGAAACGTGCACTTCGAACTTTTATTATTTTAATTATGCGTTCGCATGAAATATATCTATAACTTTGTTATATTTGTAGTGATGTATATCTAACAAAAAGAATATTGACAAAATAAAACGGCAAACAGCAATTAAGTAATACAATCAACTCAGAGCACTAACAACCAAACAAATATAGCGATTTATATATGGATCACATGTAACTATGCGTTTTAAAGAGACCCAGGGTTAGATGTGATTTTTGATACCATTAATTTTTTTCCATCAAGTAAGTAAGTAAGCGGTAAAAGTGATTAAAAATTTAGCGTAGGTACAATAAGATGCAAAAAGTAAAAATTAACTACAAATAGCATTTAAATTTACAGAAATAGCAAAAATTTAAGCTAAAAAATAACATATAAGATGAAATAATTTAATAATTTTCTAAAATACAAAAAAGCACCCACGGCTCAGTGAGAAACTGAATCTTGCTCATACTACGCCTTAGATATTACTGCAATAATCAAATTTCACGTTTCTTGGGTCCGAGGCTGTTGAGGAGGGAGTCAAAGCATGAGTGTTCTCGGGTGGGTAACGACCTCTCGACGCCGAGTGGCGACTGCTCATGAACATCCCTTTGAACCGGCATTCATGCGACCTTGTCGCCTAATGAGATGGCAGTCATTTCGAAAAACGCCCTCGACGGCCACAAAAACTCCACCTATTCCACTCGCTCGTTATAAAATTATACGCGGCAAACTCCAGTGGTAAACTGGGGCTCTATTCGAAACTTTACATAGGGAAAGGGTAATTCCCTATCCGTCAAAGCGAACCGAAATTAAAACCGAACTTTAAGCAGCTAGATTTAAAGTTCAATTTGAGCGTGGTGACGCTTTGACCGTATAGGGATAGGGACGGTAGTCAAAACGGTAGGTACATTAGAGCTAGTGCACATTGTCTGTCTATGCAGTGATTTACCACCTCGCTAAAATAGGGAGATGGTGTATCATTGTATGCGTATAACACTGATATGTTATCTCGCTAAATAGGGAGAAAGTTATTTTTTAATATATATATGTACAGTCGAGGGCATTAATATGTATACACCTTTGGACCTTTTGGAACACAACGGAACAGGATGCAAAAGTGTATACATATTAATGCCCTTGACTGTACCTATACAATATTTTATACTAGATGGCCCTGTGAACATCACCACGTTTCACATTTTTTTAGCTGTTCCTTTACATTTTTCCGAATGTCAATCGTTTCTAAACCTTCCCTGAATCCCGGGGAATAAAACAAAAAATAATCAGCGCAATCGGTCCAGTAGTTCTTGAGCCTTAGCCAGACTAACCCACGGCAATTCATCGCGGCGGCGCAGCGTGCCATTTACATACTTTTAAAACCTGCTTTTCATAATTTGACTCGTCTATTTTCAACGGACAACTCGATGAATGCATTTTATTCAAACAAAAATAACCAAGGTACTGTTAAACTAACAGCTTTGTTTGGATTGCGGATGCTCCAAATGTAATTTAGTTATGTTTTTAAAGACCACTTTGAAATAACATTTTAATGTTAAACTTGAAACCACATGAAATAAATAACCCTCCTTGACATTCGGATAAAAAGAACCTAAGTAGCCATTTAACTACTTATGAGTATTATACGAACGGAGTTGAAAGTAGGTAGGTATTACAATTTCGTAATTCGTCTCCAAATTAATCTTTATATTGTAATATTTTATTACTTAAAGGTAAACGTTTCATGGTTCCCAGAAATAATAAGCGAGACAGCATTAGGGGAGTCATTTGGAGTTCTCATTTCACATAATATCAAGTTATAGTTAGGTAGGTTGACGCCATTCGGTCACGCTACGTTATGTTTATGGAGGTTCTACGATTTTACTTGTGATATTTTCATTCGTATGCCTTTTCGTAGGTATTTTAAGTAACTATTAAATTATGATACACAATATATTCGACGTCCGACTGTTGTTAATATTCTCAAACAGAAACTCATTTGCATGCATTTGGTGCTATAAAATGTAATCAGTACCTACTAATCAACTACATCTAAGTAGATACAATTTTGTTATTTGTACCTGCAAATTGTAACGCAATGTAATTTATTATTAGTTCATTGGTTAAGGCGCTGACAAGACCTAAATTGGCCTTCTTTAAATAATGTTTAAACGAGAACTGTTTGATTTTGTAAGGCGAGTAAAATATATCCCTCCAAAAACATAAATGTAAAAAAGGAGAGCCAAGTTCAATACAAAAATTATTCTCTGCTGTGGGCTTCGCCGCAAAAAGAATGGAGATCTGAGATTGAGTACCAAGTTCTATGCAAAATCCAAATATGTAGTCTAAGGGCTGACTGGGCTGGTTTTCCCATACGAATTATTATTAAGTACCTACTTTTACACAGGCATGGAAGAGCCTTATGTTCGATGGGTAGTTTCTACCAGCAAGCCAAATTTTCGGAATAATAAAATAAGAACCGAAAGGTAACAGGTTTAGAACATGCGAAGGCTATATAATTCGTATGGGAAAACCAGCCAAGTCAGCCCTTAGACTACATATTTGGATTTTGCATAGAACTTGGTACTCAATCTCAGATCTCCATTCTTTTTGCGGCGAAGCCCACAGCAGAGAATAATTTTTGTATTGAACTTGGCTCTCCTTTTTTACATTTATGTTTTTGGTGGGATATTACTTTTTGTAGGTAAGTACATATATATCCTCGTAACGCCATGGGTCTTTTTATTATAGGAATTGTAATAATAATATTACTACAAATTATTGATGTGCGCTAAATATAAAAATAATAATTAATCCCAGTTAATTAACGTAGGTACCCTAAGTAATATTAGGTATTTATGTTAAGCGTTCATAATAGAATCTAATTATTTAAAAATTGCCAGTTTTTTATTTATTCCTTTGTATTCATCTAATTACCTATCTGCATACCAAATTTTAACTCTCTAGGTCATCTGGAACTGGGTTAGAGTTTTGGTCTATAGGTCAGTCAATGATAAAAATGAGGAATTTTGGACATTAATATCTAAATAACCGTTTGAGATAAGCTTATGAAATTTAGAACACATATGTATCTCGCAAGTCTCAATATATGAGCCAAATTTGATACGTTTATGTAAAATAGTTTTTGATTTATGAGGGGGTCAAAAGTGGCTCCAAATGGTTCGTGTAATATTACACACGGTGCGGCTCGCCAGTTCTGTTTCTTGAACTTGGCTTGACACGCTCCCGCGTGTCTAGATGTTAGTATTCATTATATACCTACTTAAAAAACTCGCTGTTTCATAAATGGTTTCATGAAATCATTTCGATGAAGAAAAAAAATTGTGAAGTTGCGTCTTCTAATCCTATTTAAACGGTTCTATATGTTTAGTTTTTTAACGCAGATGTCTATAATATATAATGTAATTAAATACACTACTCATACTCATACTAAAAAGCTTGCTGATTTATATTGTTCATGCAATGTGGGATTTTTTAATCTTCATTTTTCTGATTTTCCACATGCCGCGGTGGTGCTTGTCGCTCCCTCCAATGCAAACAGATATCTGCCTCGATTGCTCAAGGTCACTAGCTCTTGTCAGCGTCTTAATTTATTGGCTCTTACTACTTATTCGAGCTCAACGCACTCAACTAGTGAAGTTGGCAATATTAATATTTGACTTCGAGTCAAAACGTTTTGCAGCGAACGTTCTGGAGCTCACTTTTATCGTCAGACGACGTTACACGTTACTTCACTAAGTTTAAACAGCAGGTAGATAATTAATCTGTTCCAGCGAGTTCCCGCTCGAGTTTTATGGTGGCTGTTAGCATACGAACGAGATACTTCTTTTTACACTACGTGAAAGAAAATGAAAGCACACCGAGGAGCTATGACTTTCCTTTGTTTTGACTGGAGTTGAATGGTTTTCGATTTCTTTTTTCGTTTGACTCTAGAGTTGTGGTGAGCGTAGCCATTGCTTTTTCAATTCGGTAAATATTTAGCATTTAAGAACCTTTTCTGTGGAACGGCTCATATTTAAATACATAGGTATATTTCTTCGGGAATCATTCTACTCTTGCCTGACTAAATGTACTCAAAACTTGATCGAGAATCTTTCGGCGCTTTCTGGACACCCTCGTCTTAAAAACTTACTTGCACAATCTTCTCTGAAAAGTAAACGCAGTTCTGATTAATTATTATGTAAGTACCGGAAGTTCGTAATGCCGCTCATGTAAAAGGCGTGTAGGAGCTAGTAAGGAGCCTGTGCAAGCGAATTAACATGTCTTAAACTCCTTAGTTTAACCTTTTGACCGCCACAGTCGACTACAGTCGCCAAAGGTTACAGCGTAAATAATACTTTGAGGTGCTACGCTTATAGTTCAAATTGGCGATACATTGGCGATTGGCTTGGCGGTAAAGCGTTAGTGTCTTAAATGCTAGGGAGGAGTTTAAAGGGGAACTCCGGGTCGCTTGCGACACTTGATTAAACCAACGGCACGCGTTGCGAGACGGCTTACTTACTATCTGGTAAACATAGATAGAGGCCCAGTTAGTATATCCACAAAACGCCTCGTTTTGGCTACGTGCGGTTAAAATTTGACAGATTATCTATGGAGCAAATGTCAAATTTTAGCCGTCGCCGTAGATAAAACGAGGCGTTTTGTGGATATATGAACCTGGCCTAAGTGCATCCGACTGACAGCGAGTGTTACATACTTAGGGTGGGTTGATTCAAACCGTCCGTTAAAGTTAACGTTAAATATTTACCTATGGGATAAAATGACGTTTCTGTATGGAATCACAGCTCGGCGGCCATATTTAACGACCAGGAGTCCGTCAACTATGCATGAATCAACTCGCCCTTACTAACAGAAACTCTTGTCTTTTTAAACCCCGATGTAAATAAGTTTTTTTTTAATTAAATTTTTGGGGCAAGCTTTTATTGCTGACTGTACTTTTCTTTGTAAATCCCCATCTACCCTTCAAGACGAATCAAACGAGCCCAAACTCGATGGGGTTATGTGGTTTTATTATGGAGTTCTTATGGCCACCTTCCAGCTCCATCGTCAGATCAGCTCCACGTCATCGTAATATTGCATTGTCACGCGATTTACATATTCGTGCAAAATGTCAGCTCAATCGGAAACCGGAAAGTGGGTGAAATTTCACTTGTAAGATTCCATTACAGACGACGGGACAGGTGAAAATAAATAAAAGCTTGTAAAAAGGAGGTGCATAAGTTTGACATGTGTACAGTCAAGTTCGCCAATATACACAAACTTTTGCACCTTACTCCCGAGTAATAAGGTCCAAAACAGTACACATATTAATGAGCTCGGCTGCACAGATCACAGATGTGATGAATAATTTTTTCTACTGAAATCTCGGGAATCGCGGACTAGACCCAAACGGTAAAAATGTAATGAAGTCGCAGCCAAAATCTAGTTTAATTTATATGAAGCAAATATAAATCAAAAATGGTAACTTGATCTTACCTGCTGTGTACTGTTTTGTAATGAGTGCATAAGCTCAAACAATTGCAAGGCAAACACATGCTTTATACAGCGTGTGCAAGCAAAAAGTCACGCATCGACTGCTGCTCTAGTTCAAATAAAGTATCTAACATTACGCTTATTTTCTTCCTTATATCTAATTAGTATTTATTTACAAATTTCAAAGACAACTGAGCACTAAATAAAAAAACGAAACGGTCTCGTTTCTTCCGTTCGCGAAAGTAATGCAACTAATTAGTCTTCGCCCACGCTGTTCCATTCCCACCATCGCTGTTTAAACA
Source organism: Aethes cnicana (assembly GCA_963971205.1). Taxonomy (NCBI): domain Eukaryota; kingdom Metazoa; phylum Arthropoda; class Insecta; order Lepidoptera; family Tortricidae; genus Aethes; species Aethes cnicana. The sequence goes on from OZ020280.1 coordinate 8,608,568, forward strand.
TTAACAGGAACAACTATTCATCGACGCACCCTCATTTCTCTAGAAACGCAACCCACTACTACTTACAGACTCAAACCTTATGAGCCGCTGAACACGATACCCGCGTAGCGGCTCGCCTCGGCCACAACGGCAGCGGCGGACCTTTCACTGACATATTGCGCGCGACCACAGGTTAATACTGTAATGCGCAATGGATGCTAACAAATGCGCGGCGGACGTCACAATCGCGCAATGTGCGTGTCGCGCGAAGTCATTCCCGAGCGATATAGCAGAACACAACTTAGACGGCGCGCGGCGAAGCACTTAAGCCGTTTACGCAGAGTCCGTTATTGCTTAATCCGCGCGCCTTCTAAGTTGTGTCGTGCTATACCCATTACCCAACGTACATTCTCACCTAGCGCATCAAATAGGATCGCATTGGCAGCCGATGAGCCGACGCTGCAGCATTTGGCGGCATTCGATCGCATTCCGCCGAATTCGATCTCATTGCGCCGAGATCGGTTTACATGCCGCCGAATTCGATCGTATTCCGCCGAATTTAAGTAGTTGTGTCTTATTTTATTCTTGAAGGAAAAAGAGACAACATTAGTGTTAAATTCGATCGAAGCTAACCGCAGACGCGTGGAACCAAAAAGGACACAAATTCGATAAGATTCATCACTGATTTACAGACGACCTACTTTGACATGTAGCTGAACTTGCTTTTCTCTTCGATTCGATCCGTTAGGTGTGAATCGTTCCTAATTCTAATAAACGTTGCAATAATTGGGAAAAGACCTTGTAACAATTTAATTGGCTTTCCTTTCATCCGTGTTTATTTAGTAAATGATGAAAGGATGAAAAGAAACAACTTGTAAACCACATTTCCGAAAATTGAAATTATTGACAGTTCCCTCTCTATTTATTTACGAAATCGCACTGTTTGTCAAAACCAATCCTGCCTTGTTTAAAAAAGCATCCGAGGGACGCAGCAAAATGTTGCGTAGCAATGATAATTTAATCACTATGTATTGCCAAACTACTCTAATGCACAAGAGTATTCTATGCTTAGCTAGCAAGATTTATAATAAATTACCTAATCTAGTTAAGTCAAGTTGCATAGATGAGTTTAAACGGCAACTTATGGCATTCTTAATTAGCAAATGTTTTTACACCTTAAATGAATTTCTGCATGATGCTTAAGTGTCCTTAAAAAAAAAAAAACATTGTCTAGTTTACATTTTCGATGTAAGTCCCTACTTTAATTTTAGATTTAATTATCTTGTTTTTGTATGCCCTTTGGCAAAACATAGCGCTCATTATTATTTGTACCACCAAAATTGTATGTATACCTATGTTTACAAATAAACGCTTTGACTTTGACTTTGACTTTGAAAATCTGTCAATCAATACTATGGTGAGTTGCTTGTCGTATTTTGGAAACGAAATGGGTAAGTACAACTGGTTTGAAACTTTGAACACATAATAAAGTTAAGTAGGTATTCTTAGTCACTGAATTATTTACTTAATTGCATTCTGTTAGTTCTTTGCAAAGTTATGGCTCTGGCATTTACTTGAGTGGTTCGAGTGGTTCAACGTCCATATTAATGGACTTCGAGTTAAAACAAAACAGTAGGTAGGTACCTAGTTGAATATACCTTGGGAAAGTAGACTGAAAAATGTGAGTGTCTTAATATTAATCGCTGCTTTCCCTTATTTATTTCCCAGGCTACACCTTGTTAACTTTGTAAAAGGTCGCTGGGGAAATATACTTTCTGAGAATTTGTTTCTTGACCAATGCGAGACTGCTTTTCATATTCCGTAATGTGACACTTTACAGAATTTACAACTTGAAGCAAAACCTGAATGAAAACTGGAGTTTCCATTTCATAACTTTCAGGTATCGTTTAGGAAATTAAAAATCAACTTTCAACAAAGGGATTTTTCTTCAATAAAAGGTTTACTTAATCGTCAAAAAAAAGTCTTGCGCCTTCGTCTATTACGAGGATTCGATACTTATAAACGATGTTTAAAAACATTCTTACCTAAGATATAATTATTAAGTAAAATTTATTTACCTACGCGTACAAAAATTGGTCAAGAATTTCTATGGATATAAGTTTAACGTACCTATAGATACTATAATCATGCCATGAACATTAACACTATTTTAGTCCGAATGAAAAAACGAGTTTTTCCGATAAAAGTAATCTATTTGACTTCGAAAACGGCAACGGTGCCAAAAAATCTCGATAGAGGTCGCCGTGCAGTGGGCCCGCCGCCGTAAATACGCGGAACTTTGCTGCCAAACTTCCTGCCTGCACTTGTTTATGAATACGGCTCCGCGCTGGGACCGGCCATACGAATAAATGATGAACCGCGTTATTTTGCGGAACAAAAATGTGTTTATCGTCCGCAACGGGGAGAATTACATGCTATTTGTCCTTTAAAGGTCCGGAAGAGATTGTCATTAGGTACGCATGACGCCGTATAGATCCTAACGGTTTTGTTATTTCAATTTACAAAATATGCTACGCTCGCTTTAAGTGGAAATTCTATTTGAATCAGTTACATACTTATACTACAGCCTATTTGCGTCCCACTGCTGGGCACAGGCCTCCTCTCACCACGAGAGGGTTTGAGCTGCAGTCCCCACGCGGGCTCAGCACGGATTAGGGACTTCACACACATCTTTCAATTACTCCGCAGATGCGTGCAGGTTTCCGCACGCATGTTTTCCTTCACCGAAAATCTCAGTGGTAAATTCAAATTGAATTTCGCAGACAAGTAAATTTAGAGGTGCGAGCCGGAATCGCCGACCCTCTGCATGAGAGGCGGTAGGTCGAACCACTAGGCCACCACGGCTTACTGTACAGTTACATACTGATATTAATAAATTGGTACCGATTTTCTCCCAATCATTCACTCTGCAATGCATAATTTGATACATAATTGAAATGGACATTGCTATATTGCACTGCAGTAATATCTAGGGGGAAGATTTATGGTAGATCGAGATGCAGGGGGATTTATTCAAACGGGGCGTAGATTATGCTGGAGGAAGCAGAATGATGGTGCGGTCTATGCTTATTGACAGGTTCGGGGCAAGGAAGTACCTACGTAATAAATAAGTTTACTAAGAACATCAATAATTTGTTTGAAAAGGATAAATCTCCGCTACAGGCGGATTTAATATTCTTTAAAAGTTAAAGACGCTGACAGACTTCGAAGATGTTAAAAGTTTAGGTACCTACAATGTATTAGAAAGTCATCGCAATCCGAAATGGAAGCGAAACATAAACGAAAACATTTGAAAAAAAAACTCAAATTTCGTGCCTCACACGACTATCGAGCACATTGGAAATGAATCTACGCAATTCAAAAATGTCAAAAATGTCGTTCTGACTTTTTTCAAAAACGTTAGGCTACAGGGCAAACCTTAACCCGATCTTCGTCTTCGTCTTTGTTTTACGCTCAAATTGTAGCTGGCTAAATTGTCCAGAGGAGTTTTCTCAAAAGTTTGATATTATTCTATTTTTCCAAAATATCGAGCACCAAAATCAAAAAACCGGAAAAAATGATTTTTTTTTCACTATTTCAGCCACAACTTTTTTTGTTTTTGACTTTCTCAAATAATTATTTTTCCACCTTGTAAGGTAGCTCTCGTAAATATGCGTCTTTTGAGGCTTTCTTGAATATCACAGCTTCACAACTCTCCGAAATATAAGGGGATCGCACATTTCGTGAAATCAGAGCTGGAGCGAACGAATGGACATTTCCAATGTCAAAATCCTTGTGCAAAAAGAATAATTCGAGAAAGTCAAAAACGAAAAACGTTATGGCCAAAACACTGAAAAAAAATCTTTTTTTTTCCGAATTTTCATTTTGGCGCTCGTTTTTTTGGAAACGAAGACGATATCCAAAATTCGAGATAAACTCCACTGGACAATTTAGTCAGCTAGACAAGCTTCACATTTTTGACATATTTCAATTCCAATGTGCTCGATAGTCGTGTGAGGGACGAAATCTGCGATTATTTATTTTTCCTACTCATTGACGACATCATCAGAATCGTGCGTAGGTATCGATTTATGTATACACCTATTGATTTCACGTTTAACTTAACAAATCTCAACAGAAACAATATGTCCACGAAAAACATTCCTGTTTAACGGTTGTTAATTCATGGAAGAAATTATATATTAGAGGGAGACGACCTGGTTAGGTAGGGGAGAAGTGGTATGAAAGAGCCAGTTTTCTAAACGAAGCAAAAGGGTATACTTTTAATTAAAGAAATTAGGATTTTCTTTACTCTAACTATTGTTTGTTTATTAAAGTAGATAATTTCATACGAAAAATCCGTAAAAACATCATAAAAACCAATAAATTAATCATTTTTGTAAAGTGTGTCATTTGGCTCTTTCATAACTTTTCGGTATTGAAAGAGCCACTTAAAGTTATGAAAGAGCCAATCTGTGTTAATTCTGAAAATAATGCAAAATTATAATGATGCACGGTTATTATAATTAACAAAAAGACACATCTAACAAATACTTATTGAAAACTTATGATTTTTTCGTTATATTTTTATTCTATCAGTTATTTTAAGTCATTCTAACAAATGCTTTAATTTTAACATATTTGAGTCATAACTACCTATTTTAGGTACATAATGTTAATATTTTTACTTGAGAGGTATTCTTTTCTTAACCAATATTGAAATTTCAATAAAATAGCATATAATAATCTTCTTTCAAAAACCACATTGTAATATTTTCAAGATTTTGAAAAAATATTGCACACACTAAACTTCAAAATATTTCGATTTCTTTAAAATTGAGTTTTTTCGGCCTTTACAATAATATAAAAATGTCTCTTAAAATTGGAAACAATTCTTACAAAAGTAATTCAATTTCCCTTTAATGTCACAGTGTTCATAAGCCCAACCGTGACCGTGAAGTGCTTATTCAATTATTGATTATGCTGGTTTTAATTTTTATTTTTTGGACTAAGCTTTTCCATAATGCAATACCTGAAGCAAATAATTTAATAATACCTAAGTAGACGTATATAAAAACCGCTTAATATTTAATGTATCTATTTCAAATACAGGTTTTTAAAAGAGCCGGTTGTGAAAGAGCCAGCTCTTTTAAGGCCCTTTTTCCCGGCTCTTTCATGACTTATTGTAAAAAAATATATTGCCTTCAAAATAATCTAAATATATAAAACTCAAAGGTGACTGACTGACTGACTGACTGACTGACTGACTGACTGATATAGTGATCTATCAACGCACAGCCCAAACCACTGGACGGATCGGGCTGAAATTTGGCATGCAGGTAGATGTTATGACGTAGGCATCCGCTAAGAAAGGATTTTGCAAAATTCCCACGGGAACGGGAAAAAAAGGGATTTTTACATTTTACTGTTTAGGCGCGTACGAAGTGTCGGGGAAAAGCTAGTAACTATATAAAAACTTCTGCGCCTTGCTTTTTACGCAGCTGCAAGGTCCAATATATACACAAACTCAATCTACAATTCATGTACCTCTATTGGTTCACAGTAAAATACCAAAAAACAAATTAACTGACGCAAAATACTTACTTTTGAGTGCCAAAAACTTTGACTCGATATACCGGCGACCGTTGGTCCCGGCGAATTGTCAAATGTTAGTGGGTGACAGGAAATCAGTATTGCCACTTAAAAATAAATTTGCTAAGCAATTCGTTCATAAACTACCGAAATAATGCAAGTGGCTCTTTCAAAACCTGGCTCCTTCATGCCACTTCTCCCCTACTTTTTTTACAATACCTCCCACGCGATACTGTGGGCGGAATAGCAGAGAAAAAATAACAGTGGCACTTACAGCCCACGAAGACTTACTTCATTAGAAAAACAACTCTACGCTCTGTTCATAATGTGTATTTAATCCTTATTCAGAAATGCGTTTAAAAAAAATACAATGTGTATATAATGGTAAAAACAACGCTTTAATTACAGTCCTAAAAGCGTATCCGCATTCAAATCGTTACTTATCTATGATATACTCGAAGTTTACATTGCATGTTCGTGTCTTTTTTCATTCACATATTATTTATGGCTAATGATAACTGTTCACTAATTTCCCATTACCAACCATGTTTTGGAAGAATACCATACTATTTGTACATGAATAATAAATTAACGAGTGAGCATTCACCGCAGCTGAAATGTGCGTACGTAATGAAGTTTGTCCGTATTATTACAAAAGAAATTGTATCTCATTACCTAATAGGTACCTTTCGATGTTGCCTAATGTTCCGCTGGCGTATTTTCTTTGTGATAAAATTGGCCGTACACAATTATTTCTAAGTATGTATTTACCTACAAGTATTACAGGAATATGTAGTTATCGAAATGTTTATTTACATAAAAAAATGAAGGCTGAGTTAAAAAAGCCTTACAACCCAAACATGTCTTCGATATAGCTACCTCTAAATATATATTGATTTATCGGTTCTACACATGTTCTATATTATAAGTAGGTAGCAATTGTACGTATAGGTATTTTTATACTTATTCTTCTTGTCAAGACTTCAAGAGATGTATGAATGTATCTACAGAAATATGGACTTGACCTACACCATAACATATCAACTTAACCACCAATCGAAGTCACATAAACAGTATCATAAGTATGGTCAAAATAAAACCGCGTCTATTGGCAACATAACCTCATCATAAAGTTATAATACCCGTGTGGTGCCGGGTAAGAATTGCACCACCCCCTCTCTTCCCGTGGGTGTCGTAAGAGGCGACTAAGGGAAAAACCGGAGGATGGGCAGCAGCGTCCTCCGAGAACTACCTCCTTCATACTGCGGTCGCCAACCCGCCTGCCAAGCGTGGCGACTAAGGCAATCCCCCCCAAGGGATAAAACTGGAAGGATGAGGCCACAGTTAAAACCCAGACCCCCAGTCCCCGGCGGCCCCGCTATTCCTGGCTCCGGTAGCGGCCATGGTAACGGCGGGGCAGGGGGTGCTACAGTTAATCCCCGGAAGAGACCCGGCTACTTATGGTTCCGAGACGTGGGCGCTCACGATGGGTCTCATAAGAAGGCTCAAAATCACTCAGAGGGCAATGGAAAGGGCTATGCTCGGGGTTTCTCTGCGTGATAGAATCAGAAATGAGGATATCCGCAGTAGAACTGGGGTCACCGACATAGCCCGAAGAATTGCGAACCTTAAGTGGCAGTGGGCGGGGCACATTGCTCGCAGGACTGATGGCCGATGGGGCCGGAAAGTTCTCGAGTGGCGTCCGCGAACCGGGAGACGAGCTGTCGGTAGGCCTCCAACAAGATGGAGCGACGACCTCGTGAAGGTCGCGGGAAACCGGTGGAGGCAAGTAGCACAGGACCGGTCTGAGTGGCGAGCCTTGGGGGAGGCCTATGTCCAGCAGTGGACGTCTTTCGGCTGAAATGATGATGATGAAAGTTATAATAAAGTTAAAGCCAAGTTCTCGCCAGACTATTTAGATGAGATTTAGATACCTACCAGATAAAATGAATGGCGTTGTAAAAACTTTAAATAGGTGGGAACATTAAAACTGAACTTTTTTACTGTTGTACATAATACATAAAAGAAGTTCGTTTGGTTCGCGCTAGTGTTTAGCAGTTTAGGAGTTTATTATGGCAGTCGTGGGGAGATTACTATCGGAATTGCTTCAGTACTTTTTAAATATAAGGCTACATTTTATATCAAGCCTGTGAATACTGTATGAATATGTAGGTACTGCAAGGCATCACTTTACGAACCTTATACTACAACATCGGTGTTTAGTTAAGTAAGGTAGTGCAGTGCGTACTTCAAGAGCAAGTATTCATTCGTAGCCTATTCTTTCTTCTTCCGGTACCATTTCCTATCGGAGGTCGGCGATCATTGTGGCTATTTTTATTTTCCAGACTGCCGCTCGAAACAGGGATCTGGATGCTCGGTGCTCATCCAAAACCAGTCTCTGATGTTACGGAGCCAGGAAGTTCGTCTTCGCCCGGGCGGTCTTCGGCCCTGTATTTTGCCTCGCATGATGAGCTGCAGTAAATGATTTTTCTCACATTGCGCATTATATCATAGAGAAATGATACAAGAAGAGTGGCAGAGCCTATACTGTAGTGCGAGCTCCGAAACCCGGGTTAACACTAGATAGACATCTAGCGTCCACTGGCTGAACCCCGATTACCCGACCGTTTAGCAGTTTCTGAAGCCGTGGTGGCCTTGTGGTTCGACCTACCGCCTCTCATGCTGAGGGTCGGGGGTTCGATTCCGGCTCGAACCTCTAAGTTTACTTATGTGCGAAATTCAATTTGAATTTACCACTGAGCTTTTCGGTGAAGGAAAACATCGTGAGGAAACCTGCACGCACCTGCGAAGTAATTCAAAGATGTGTGTGAAGTCCCCAATCCGCACTGGGCCCGCGTGGGGACTATAGCCCAAACCGTCTCGTGATGAGAGGAGGCCTGTGCCCAGCAGTGGGCCGTAAATAGGCTGTTGTAGTAGTAGTAGTAGTAGTTAGCAGTTTCTACCGCTACTTGAAGCTAGATGGCGAGCCGAACAGTCTTACAACCCGAAGTATCTGTGTAATAAGAGGATTTCAAAAGAGTTCTAGTTATAATATTAGTAGTAAATTGTTTAGAAATTTCTAATAACTCCGAAGCTACTCATCAAATGTTTGGCTAAATACAACCAAATTAATAAGCAGACTCCCCTTAACCATTTAGGATAGTTTTTTATGCGTTTTCGTGACTTTTTTTGAAAACCAATTTGTTGTATTATTTGGTGAAAAATTTTTTGATGAAATCCACCCAAATACACTTTTCACCTCAGCAGCTCGAACAAGTAGACTTTGCTGTCAGAAATCAGTTAGCAAAATCGTGTTTGTTTCACTCAGTGAGACAAAGTTTTTTTTAAGTTTTTTTTTTTAAATCCATTTATCCCACCAGACAATCCTATCAGGCCAAGGCAAAAGCCTAAGCCATGCAGCCACAGTTAAATCGTTCCCGCGTTTTTTTCTTTTTAGGGTTCCGAAGTCCACTAGGAACCCTTATAGTTTCGCCATGTCCGTCCGTCCGTCCGTCCGTCCGTCCGTCCGTCCGTCCGTCCGTCCGTCTGTCCGCACTATTGCTCGGAGATGCTTAGTTCTAGAAAGCTGTAATTTGGCATGTATATACATATTAGTTACGCTGACAAAGTGGTACAATAAAATTTTGAAATATTTTTTTTTATAGGGTACCTCCCCTACTCGTAAAGTGGGGATGTAATTTTTTTTTCTTGCGTACCCCATGGTGCGGCACATCGTTGAATAGGTCTTAAAAAAATATTTTGGGTTTGTTTTTGATTAAGTGATGCGTTTGTGAAATATTAAGCTTTAAAGTGCTATTTTTTGTTAGAGTCACGTGTCCCCCCCCCCCCTGCCAGCTAAATGGTGGTATTTGGATGGCTGAAAAAAATCACGGTTATGGCATATATAACGTAGTTGAAAGGAAAACTATCACAGCTAAGTAGGCTGTACAAACTTACGAGTCATAGTCGACCAACTTATGAAATGATTAAAAAACCAATGATTTTTCTCGAGCGGCAGGTGCGTCGGGCGGGCACGCCATACCACAGGCTAGCTAGATGCTAGTAAGTCTTAGAAAGGTACTGTGGGCATCGTCAACTTCGGAACCCTATAATTTGCGCGTGGCCCGACACGCACTTGGCCGGTTTTTTTATTTATTTAATAACTTTGAATGGTCATTTCATACTGCGGCATCTAACTAGTAACTACTTCTTATACCAATAATTCAAACTATCTCGATTTTATCAGCTCTCTTCTTTTCATTTCTTTAAGAAAAGAGGTAGAATTTTATCAGGCAAGTCTTAGTGCGAGTCTATTTTCGTAGAAAACAAAACTGAACAAGAAACGTTCGGATACGCGCAACGCATCAGTACCGACGTGTATTTTAGGACTTAAAATTATACGTTGATTTACCTTCTGAAAATCTTACAATTTTTAAAATTACTTATATTTCATATAATTATGTTATATATAATCATTTTAAACTAAAGTTTTAATTTCAAATATTACCGAATAAATTCGAAATTTATCATTGTACTAGTTTCCCAGCACACGTTTAAAAAATTTCCGCCATTTTAATCATATCTTTCTTCTTAATTTTCGACAAATTAATTTAAAGTAATTCTTTTAAAACATAAAATTCAATTAATCATTTGAGTGAAAGGAGTGAAGAAGAAATGTTATTTCATATTTTTCGTGTTGTAAGTATTCTTTGCAAGTACCTTTTATGTGTTCTCGCTACTTAGGTGAAAAGTTGTATGTGCTACTCGAGAGCAATTTATTTTACTTCTCGAGCCTTTGAGTCCTTCGCTAAGCTCAAGATTCTAAACTAGAATTTCAACTATAGAATCTTTCGCTAGCTCAGGACTCAAACACACTCGAAGCAAAAAACAATTGTGCTCTCTTGTTACACAAATAACTATTGCGTTCGGCTCGCCATCTAGCTTCAAGTAGCGGAGCAACTGCTAAACGGTCGGGTAAACGGGGTTCAGCCACTGACCGCTAGATGTCGATCTAGTGATAACCAGGGTTTCGGAGCACGCACTACAGTATGGGCTCTGCCACTCTTCTTGTATCATTTATCTATGATTATATGCCCCAAATACTGTAGCCTAAATAAATAAGTATATTTATAAATTTCAATAAAAATAATAATAAAATAATACTTACATGTGATATCTTTTAGCGTGTAAGAATGTTCCTCCTTTGTCAGATCATAAATAGCTTGCTTTCCTAAATTCTTAATATTGTATGGCAATGTTAGGTAGCTAAACTCAGTTAAAGATTCACTCGTCTTTGACAAATTTCCATAAATCATGCTTTCAAACTACCTACAAATGAAAGGACTTGATAAGTAACTTTGGTAGGCTTTAGGTAATGGCTCGTGAATGGGACTTCAAACTGGCAAAGGCTTGTTTGTGCGCATTAAATATATTAATTATTACGTGTAACTCTCAAACATCGCTGGTCAAACTTATTATAAGTTCCAAATACCTACCCGTTTTTGCGTCAGACGTTAAAAATCACTTTAAAATCTCACGGCGACTTTCTGTAGCGACGCTGACGCGCTAATCGTATCGCTATATTTTTTACTATTTGATGTAAAAAAAGGTTAGCGATATGTGTAGCGCGTCAGCATCGCGACAACAAGTCGCCTTAGGCCCTAAACCATGTCGTCATCTATATTATCTATCCTTGTTACGCAGCATCTCGCCCCGTTATTTTTGGCAGTATTCTTTCAATCAATGCACAAATTCACCGACGCAGGGTCTTAAACATTCGATGTCTATGATTTTAATACACTCGCTCACTTTAAGTAGATTTCGTATAAATATTATATTAAAAGTGCGGCATTAGGTAATGTGATAAATGGAATTAAAAAGGGGGGTACTGTAACGTGCACGTCTAGGTCACGCACTTTTATTCAACTCGGGCAACACTAAGACAGCGTTTTGTTAGCTCGTATGGAAATATTACAGGAAGAGAACTAAACTATTCCGGAAGTCAAAATATTTCCCACAAAGCAAGCATTATTTATAGCGCGCCGTAACCTTAAGCCTCCCCACGACGCTCCGCGATTCAGTGGAGCCGTGGAGAGTGAACTGAATGAAAGAGTTTTGTACAGACCGAATGGGTCTCTTAAATCCTAACCTCACACCAAAGAATGCTATACCTACCAGATTGTTGTTTTGTGCCAATTTCTGTGGGGTGTTAATTTTGTTCTCGGGTCCTGTAAAAGGTGTAAGATAGGTATCGAAATTATGCTGAAATTGCTATGCTCATGACGACATTGATGTGATGAAACCGCTAACAACTCATCTCGATTTAGTAGATACCGTTATTATTTGTAAATAAGAGTAGGTACAGGTATTTGTGAAGAAAATTCATCAAACACTTCACCGTACTACAAACATGTAACGCCGTCTGCAGTCGTATTGCGTTTGGCCATTAGTTTGCGATCCTCAAGAGGCTGTCTTGGGGATCGCAAAGCAAGTGGCATTCACAACGAGCCCGCAGAATTGTAAACTTTCCAGTCTCTTGTGCCTCGGCACTCAGAACCGCACCTACAAAGCAAATCGTTCAAACGACTTAATATTTTTATCCACACAGGATCTTCCGATATTGAAATGCGGTTCTACGAATCACTGGTAAATTCTTTTTCTGACGTGTAAAAGTGCCCCTATGTGGCCAATTTGCTGAATAAATGATTGAATTGAATTGAATTGAATGAAATCCTATGATGAAGTCAAAACGGGCCACTTCTCCTGCTCATACAAAATACTTATGCATATACTTAAATGCTAATAGATATGATACCTATAGGTAAATATAAATGCGAAAGTAACTCTGTCTGTCTGTCTTTCTTTCTGTTACCTCTTCGCGGTTAAACCTGGACCAATTTAAATGGGTAGATTGAGTCTCGGGAAAGGGTATAGCTATACATAAGTATTCTGCTGCTTCTGCTGAGTTTGTTGCGGCGCTTCTTCTCAAGCAATGGGTCTTGGAAGCGCTGGTAAATTCATTTCTGTTTAAATCATTTAAAGTGATGTGTAAAAGTGCCCAAATATTTGCTGAATAAATATTTTGATTATGCTACTTTTTGTACCAGAAAGTCGCATACTATACTGGAATACCTAACTGAAACTCGAAACTGCAAAGTTTATGACGTCATCTTTGCATTTATTTATTTAAACATCATTGCACATGCAAAATGTAAGCACCTATATATGTACCATTGGCGGATTTAATGCCTAAAGGCATTCTCTACCGGACAAACATGAGGCTAAACAAATACTTAGATGTGAGTTTGTGCATTGTAGCTTGTAGCAGAAAGAAACATCGGAAATACTAGGGTGTTGATTTCATATAGGTAATTAAAGACAAAATGTACCTAAATGAAATTCAAAAATACCTAAAGATTGAGAGCAATTTGGTCAAGCCATGATATCAGCACAGAAATCATTGACATTATAATTACTTCTATCAGTTAATTATAGGTTATAACGTTTGAAGGGTTCATGTACCTACCTTCTACAACAAGTCAGAAGTTGCGCTGAATACCTGTTCGAGTTCTTAGGCAAATGTTCACGGCGCAAATGGCGCAATAAGTTTCGCGAAATCCTGTGATTTATGGCTAGCACCTGGATGACAGGATTGCGGTGAAAATTCCACTATAAAAGACTTGATAGTTATATACTTAGGTAAGTAACCTACTTGTCATGTTATGTTAATTTTAGGTTTTATGTTCGGGTCCAACTGAAAATTAGCACTGTGATTTCGTACCTACTACATACTTCATCATTTCAGCCGAAAGACGTCCACTGCTGGACATAGGCCTCCCCCAAGGCTCGCCACTCAGACCGGTCCTGTGCTACTTGCTTCCACCGGTTTCCCGCGACCTTCACGAGGTCGTCGCTCCACTACATACTTACAGTCACACTATACTGCTATAGCTCAGCATACTCGTATGCTGTAGCCCTCCTTGTATTGTCTATATAATTTCTGTAGGTACTGTTTTTGTTGCAGAGGGTCGGCGGTTCGAATCCGGCTCGCATCAACTCTAAGTTTACTTATGTGCGAAATTCAATTTGAATTTACCACCAAGCTTTTCGGTGAAGGAAAACATCGCGAGGAAACCGACACGCATCTGCGAAGTAATTAAAGGATGTGTGTGAAGTCCCCAATGCGCACTGGGCCCGCGTGGGGACTATGCCTAGTCCAAACCCTCTGATGGGAGGAAGCCAGGGGCTGTATTAGAAGTCTTAAAATAGGGATCTTCCTGTTCCCTATAGGATCGCTCGCGCGTCGCGTGAACTTTAAGCAGCTAGATTTAAAGTACAACTTACTCGTGAGCGATCCTATAGGGATCAGGGAGATCCCTATTTAAGACTTCGAATATAACCCCTGTGTCCAGCAGTGGCACGTAAGAAGGCTGTTGTAGTGGTGGTGGCTGTCAAATAAAAAACTCAAATTATTCAAATTAAATTTGTTAAATTTAAACGTTTTCTTTTCTTAATGATAAGGGTTTAAGTACAAGTGGGTAAAATTTCCGTGTCAATTATGTCTCCGATCGATCGCAGCGGCTTGCGGCCGACATGAGTCTTGTATTGCTTTTACTTTACTTAAATTATTTTTGTAGTAAATATAAATAACAAGTAAAGGCAAAAAATATCGACAAAACTCATGTCGGTCGCAAGCCGCTGCGATCTATCGGAGACGTTGACATGGAAACTTAAGGCCGTTCCCTGACCTAGCATCGTCAAATTGCTCATGTAAGATCATACTTTTCTAAGAAATGTTAAAAGTTAAAAAAATGAAAAAAAAAACATATGTTATATTTGATTATATTATTTGACAGCTTTCGTTACACGTTTCACGAAACTTCGCTCGATACAATTTAATTCCAAAGTAACCTCTAACTCGGACCTTTAATCCAACTTTTCTCCAGTTTATGTCAAACAGTGTGAAACTAAATATAACAGAAATTTTATCCATATTATATGCATACATTAACAGCTTTATAAATGCCATGCTTTTAGACGGTATTTTTACGACGGCGTTAAATACTAACTAAATCGAGCGTGCTGTGCGTAGCGCTTTCTCTTTCACTCGTTGCACGAGTGACAGTTACGGCTGAGCTGGGTATAGGAACGGCCTTAAGTAAATAAGTAAGTACATAACAGGTATTAACTTTTTTTTAACTTACTTATATCTACTCTTGTAAGGGAATGATGAGATGAGTACAAAAATCCGTACACATTTTCCTGTACTAAAATTCACGTAGATATAGATACCTACGTGAATAAGTGGACTTCTTATGAAACTCAGTGACTGAGCAATTTTCGCTCCGAAAAATGTTACCAATCAGATCCAGTGGTCCGTTAATATTATCACAGGATGGACTCGCGGGATTGAGCCACTATCAATCTTTATCACGAGACTCACTTATCATACTCGCTGCAGATTCTTAAGAAGGGGCGGAATTTGCAGCGTCAGTGACTGCTTATTCTCGAAGACCGGCACAAATGGATTACTTAGATGGGTTTATATTACAGATTACAACTTTTCACAAAGGGTCAATACCAAGACTTTTTCGCTACTGATTAGACCACATGAGTTTGGAATCGATATTTTGTAATTTATTAGGTAATCCATATAATGTAAAAGTAAGTAACTCTGTCTGTCTGTTTCTCTGTCTGTTACCTCTTCACGCTTGAACCACTGGACATTTTGAAATTTGATATAGAGATAGTTGGAGACCCGGGAAAGAACACAGGCTACTTTTTATCCCGGAAAAGCGCATAGTTCCCGCGAGAGCATGATAACCGAATGCCACGCGGGCGAAGTCGCGGGCAGAAGCTAGTACTTCATAATGTTGCCTGATTAGGTACCGATAGGTACTGTAAGCTATGCGGAGGACATAGCTCAGAATCCTGCCTATAAGAAAAGCTCAGAAACATCCCTATCTAAGATTCTAATTGAACTCACTAGGTACTAAATGAAAATCGAGAGGATTAAAATAATCATCATTTCAGGTGAAAGACGTCCATTGCTGGACATATGGAAATGCCTCCCCCAAGGTTTGCTACTCGCTTCACGAGGTCGTCGCTGCATCTTGTTGGAGGCCTACCGACAGCTCGTATCTCCCGGTTCGCGGATTCGCTTTTATTTTACAGCTAAGTATCTATACATATTACAATCAGATCTTCCCCCCGGACCGCCGAAAGGTTTTGACGTGCTAACAAACTTTATTCGCATATTTATTCAAAAAATTAAATTAAAATAAAGTCGAAAAATAGTTCTTCAATATTAGGAGTGCATAAACTATGAAGAGGTGACTAACACCGGCAGTGTAGTGTGACAAGTAAAAGCTTCGGCCCTTTATGCCAACCTGGTACCCGTGCATCGTGGAACTGTGAGTTTAACTGGATGTAAACAAAACAACATCTTTAAAAACGGAGGTCAAGTTATACTGGACGCAAGGTGGATTTGTTTGGAACGGTCGATTGCAGCAATTTTAGCTTGACCCCGTTCACTGGAAGGTCAAGTTACACTGGACGGATAGCCAATTTGTACGAAACTGTCGATTGCGGCTACTTTAGCGTGACCTCTCGCTTGTAGGAGCTTAACCGCTACGCTTGTCTGCTTAGATTGCTAATTGCCTGGTAAGTGTCGTCAAACATTCTCACGGACATGCCGCTAAGGCGTACCCCGCCTCCATCCCCCTTACCAACCAGTGCACAAGAAGACGAAGCGGGCGCGAAGAATGATGATTCCACCCAATCATCGACAACTGCATGTACTTCCAGGTCAGTCCTCAGTCCTGGCTTACAAACACCGACTATGACCCAACGCAATAACAAGAGACAGCGAGAGAGTCCAGGAACTGAATTGGAGATATTCAAAGAGGAAATGAGGCAGATGATAAAAAATCTCATGACATCTCAGCAAAGTGAGCTCAAGACTATTACACCAACATTAATGGAAATAAAAGAATCAAACAATAATATTGAGAAATCCCTTGAATTTCTCTCGGCGCAAACTGAAGACCTCAAGAAGAAAGTTGAGAAACTAGAGTTAGACAAACAGAAAGACAGGGAATACATTAACTTACTCGAAGATAAGATTGAGGACCTGCAAAGAGAAAGTAAGAAGAAACATATAGAAATTAAAAATGTACCCAAAGTGGAAAAAGAATCTAGAGCTGACTTGGTGAACATGGTGGAGCAGCTGTCTGTATCTGTGGGATGCTCGGTCTCCCCCACAGACATTTCAGACATATATAGAGTGCGAGCTAAGCAAGAGGACAAGCAAAACTCTCCAATTGTCGTGGAGATGGTATCTGTTATCAAGAAAGCGGACCTTCTGCAGAAATGCAAAGAACATAATAACAGATCACCTAGTGATAAACTTTGTGCTAAGCACCTCGGCCACAAAAAACAGGAGAGCACCCCTGTATATGTAACTGAACAGTTAACTGCCAGAGCGTCCCGGCTCCGCTTCTTGGCAAGAGATCTTGCTAGATCCAAGGGTTACACATTCTGCTGGACCAACTTCGGAAAAATCTTCGTTAGAAAAAGTGAGACTTCGCGCATTATCCACATCCAGAATGAGGCACAGGTGCAAAGACTATTTCAGGAAGCGTGACTGTCTGCACTATTTTGCAAATATTGGTACTCTCTTAATACAATGAATTCCACAGTAGCTGTAAACAAAGTTAAATTTATGCGTGATTATATCTTTGTTGTATATAGGAACCTAACTCACCGCAAACTCACACTTAAACACTTATCTCGCCTCCGGGTCTCAAACAAACCACAACACACGAGTCCGTTTAATATTTGCATCCTGTATAGGCCGCTATGTATTTATGCTGCGCATTACCTACTATATATTCTAAACCAAATTTTTGCATATACACTCATACATATCTTATTTGTACTACATACACGTAAAATACACACTCGTCAATGCGTACACTCGATCAGTTTTGTACCCCTAAATATGAAATCTTTAACCTTTTTAACTTTTTGTACATGCTGTGAGAAAACTCTAGAATTCCATCATAAATTATGGATAGCACACTCTTTACACTAAAACAGTTAGACGACTTATCAGTCGCACATTCTAAAAGTTGTAAAACAGAAGAAATCACTAAATTTATAAATATAAATGAATCTGGTCTAACTATTATCTCTCAAAACATACGAAGTGTCTATAGTAACTTAGACGACCTTCAATTAACATTAGCAAATTTCAAATTTAAGGTCGACCTTATAATACTAAGTGAATGTAGATTAAGCCCTTCTAAACCTGTACCGCCTCTTGATGGTTATTTAACTTTTTATACGACTAAACACCTTAACCAAAATGATGGTGTTGTTATCTACATTAAAAATATACATAAAATTAAAGTAAGAGAAATATCATTGACTCATGCTTCGTGTCTGGAAGTCACCATTTCAAATATAAAAATACTCGGAATTTACCGCTCCCCCTCCAATAGCAATGCTGATAACTTCATAACTTCACTTAATTCACATTTAGAATCTATAAAAACACATAAAAACATAATTCTAGCGGGAGATATAAACATAAATCTTATAGACAATTGTGACAATTATGCCCAGGAAAGTACAAACAGATTAAACTACTTGAACATGTTAGCAATGCTAGGTCTACTTCCTGGACACCTCTTACCCACTAGGGGTAGAAATTGTCTTGACCATTTTATATTAAAATTAGAACAAAAATCAAAGGCGGTTATACTAGTATTGGATGCTACTATTACTGACCATTTCATGATATTCCTTAAAGTGACACCCATCAAAAATATTATTCCTCCACAAAAAATTAAAACCATTATAAATTTTGAAAAAGCGCTACTTGATTTCTCTAAAGACAATCTTACTGAACTATTCACATTGAAAAATATTAATAATTTAACATACTTACTAATAAATAAATTAAAAAAATGTCTGATGGAAAACACCATTACATATTTAGTACCTAGAATGAATCGCATCATCAAACCCTGGATAACTCCAGGAATCCTGCGCTGTATTCGGAATAGAAACGCTATGCAAAGAAAGTTAAGAAACAATCCCGACAATGTAACTTTAAAAATCACATATAAAAGATACCGGAACTATTGCAACAATTTAATAAAAAAGTTAAGACGACAATATGAAAAACAACACTTAATTAAAGCTAGTAAAAATCCCAAAACACTATGGAAAAGTATAAATAGTATTTCAAATCGTAAAACACTTAATAATGACAATTTAGAACTACTCGATATTAAAACCTCACCCTTAGATTCAGTCAATGCTGTAAACAATTATTTGTCCAATATTGGTAAAATTTTGGCTGAAACTATTTTACAAACTAAAACTCTTGATAATAACATTATTACTAATTCTGATCAATTTACCTCTTCATTTGTACTGTTTGATACTGACCCCATTGAAGTTTTTAATACTCTTATGAACTTAAAATCAAATAGTGCCCCAGGATGGGACAATATTCCTACCCATTTTCTTAAAATGGCTAGTGACATGGTGGTACCTATTATCTCTCACTTAGCTAATGAGTGTTTTAAACAAGGAATTTTCCCAGAACTACTCAAACAAGCGATAATCACGCCTGTATTTAAAGGTGGTTCCAAAGAAAACATGTCAGACTACAGACCGATATCTGTATTACCGGCTATTGCAAAGATATTAGAGAAATTAATAAACAAAAAACTTGTAACCTATCTTAACAAATTTAATATACTCTCCGAGTCTCAATATGGATTTCGCCAAGGACTCTCGACTGAAGATGCTGTATTATCTCTCACTTCCTTAATTGTCGACCTAGTAGATAAGCGCAAAAAATGTATCACAGTATTCTTAGATCTTAAGAAAGCTTTCGACACTGTCTCTATTCCCACTCTTATTAACACTATGGAGAGTGTTGGTATACGAGGCACTCCATTATTACTGCTAAAGGACTACCTTCAAAACCGGAAGCAAAGAGTAAAAATAGGAGAATATATCAGTGATGAGTGTGACGTAACGTATGGTGTTCCTCAAGGAAGCGTCCTAGGTCCAACATTATTTTTACTTTACATTAATAGTCTTTGTAACATGAAACTTAAAGAAGCACGCATCTTTGCCTATGCAGATGATACCGCCGTTGTTTTCTCTGGTGATTCTTGGGATGAAGTTCGCATAAATGCTGAGAATGGGCTGATAAAAATCGCGCAGTGGCTTAATAATAACTTACTTACACTAAATACAGCTAAAACTAATTACATCTGTTTTACTAACTATAATCGGACCCAACCAAACACAGACTTCAGAATTTACATACATACATGTGGTAATAGAGATAATTCAAATTGCTCTTGCTCCATTATAGAAAAAGTAGATTGTACCAAGTATCTAGGTATAATGATGGATCAGCGCTTAACTTGGCACAATCACAGCGAATTGATCATGACACGGATACGAAAACTTATATGGATTTTTAAGAATTTAAGACATGTAACTACAAAGAATCTCCTAAACCAAATATATGTAACTTTAGCTCAATCTATAATTGTATATTGCATACCTGTATGGGGAGGTGCCACAAAGACCAAGTTCCTAAGCCTAGAAAGAGCCCAAAGATCATTGCTGAAAGTAATGCATTGTAAACCTTACAGATTTCCTACCACTGAACTGTATTCTTTGTGTAATCTCCTATCTGTAAGGAAACTGTACATATTGAGTGCTATCTTAAGACAACATAAATCTACGAAATATATAGTTAATACACCTAAAAGAAAAAAGAAATGTAATGTAATTATGACTCAGATAAAAAAAACTGCATTTGCTAGAAGACAATTTGGTGCACAATCCTCAAAATTATATAACCTCCTCAATAACCATATAGATATATATTCTTGTACATACCGGCAATGTAAAATTAAAGTAAAAAATTGGCTCATGCATAAAACCTATGAAGAAACTGAAAAGCTATTATTGAATATTGTGTAATAATTGTAAGATTGTACTCACTAAGACACATCACATACGCCTGTACACATTCCTATATTCATGCAATACTCACAGACTCACGCACGCACTTAGACAAACACACACATATATACACACACACATACACACACATACACTCGCACACATACACGCACAGTCGCACACACATACACATACCTATGCACACACACTCACACACGCACTTTACTTTAAGTACTCAATCCTTTGCATGCTCAAATTGTTTTATTTTTAACTAATTGCATTTTTTTTTTTTAAATAAGCAGTTACCACTTAAGGAAGAGCGGTGGCCTCTTAGCACAGGTATCTTCGTATACTTAAAAAGAGGCTCCCACCCCTGTAATTGTCAGTTGTTGGTGATTGAATAAACAATTTTTAATTTTTTTAATTTTTAATTTTAATCAGACCACACCCTAGCGGTGACAAATCCCTACCTACTCACAATAGTACTTATTCCAGAATGATTGCAATAACTTTTTTTTATTCAAACCTCATTCGGTAATACCGTATACATAATAACTACCAGTATATCTCATTCTACATTTATCAATTTTATCATTATTACCGTACAGTGTTTGGCCTATAGGCCAATTACTTGACATTGGCGAAATTGTCTTACACATAGACAGAAGCCATTATTTAAAGAGACGAAGAAGAAACTACCAGTATCTTAAAAACTATATGCATATCTTTACAGTGCCTAATGAAAGTTCTAAACCTAAACAGACTCACGTCTCGTCTCTTTGTCTTTCTATAAATAAAGTCTTACAATATCTTATTGTATTGCATTGCATTAAGCACCTCAATTCCTTGGATACATATTTCATTAAGTTCGACTAGAAATTAATAATTCAGGACTTAATTAAATTGTGTACCTAGTGGATATAATTAGTCATAACTGCGTTCACCTCCGTCTGTTATCATCCATACCTTGCTATAATATAGTATATTGAAGTTGTCATACCTACCTAACAATCTGGGGCCATAATCCATGCATAACTCAGTGAGTTATTAGAATATTTCGCATTACTAATGGATTAACTCACTCGTTCATGAGTTAATTTATTTCAGTACCTCAAGTGTATTTTTCGGACCTGGAAAATACTTCTCGACCGCGTTTGCGTTTACATCAAGATTGTATGAAAACTTGAACAGCGCCCCTAACGGTACGTTTTGTAACAAGGTTTAGCGAGTGTATTTTGATTAATACGAATGAGTGACGAGCGTGTAAGTGAGTAAACGAAAACGTTCACGTTTTCGAGTGACTTTTAGTATGACAGAAACGCAGTAGTATACTAAATTCGATCTGTCAAGGCCACTGTCAGGCTAATAGTTTGAACATTTTTGAAGATACTAAAGGTATTGGCGAAGTGTCCAAGACAAAAGCCATTAATGTATATAGAATAGAAGATACTAAACATGGAGATAAAATTTAGAAGACACGCGGCATGCAGGACTTTTCAGTGCCTTACAAAATTGCTGGTATTGCCTACATGGCTATCTGTATAGCTAGTATTTGGGCAAGAAGCGAAAGAGAGAACTCGGTTGAAGAGTTTCCTACCATATTATAGTTGGGACTTAGGAGTTGTTTACAAGCATAGTTTACAGGAAGAAACCGGATATAGCGCTGCGAGGAAAGTATATGGAATACCGATTAGGCTACCGCAGGAATGTTTTTTAATTAGGAACTGTTCCTACGATAGTTTTACAGAGATGTTTAAGGGAAGATACTTAAGTATTGCTAATGTTGTCTCGGTCCAAGAAAGGAAAGGCCAATTACAGAAATGTTCACAAGAAGCGTAAGAAGCGTCATACTCCGCCTTACTCTAACGCCGCCTTATGATGGCCCATTTATAGTGGTTGAGAGGAGGAGCAAAGCGTGGGAACCTGATTAATAGAGAAGGCAA
The DNA here is from genome assembly GCA_963971205.1 of Aethes cnicana. NCBI lineage: Eukaryota > Metazoa > Arthropoda > Insecta > Lepidoptera > Tortricidae > Aethes > Aethes cnicana. The sequence continues at coordinate 8,631,085 of OZ020280.1, forward strand.
AGCGACGTGCGAATCAATCGGTCGCTTGAAACCAGCCTTTTTGCTGAACGATGAAGAGGCGTACATCGCGACGTAGTCGATATAGGAATAGTCTTTCCAGGCGTGGAGGATTGTGCCAGCACCATCGGCATCGTCTACAAGGCACGGCACGGAAGAGAGATAGGCCGTGGCATGGATTATCGTTTCGGTAGACATAAGTACATATTGGGTGATGCTCACAAGAATTTCCAGTGTGTGACGGCACATTCTTGTGAGCCTCGCCCATTTAAGCGTTCTAAATTATTATGAAATAAATCAACTTGAAACTAACCAAGAAAGTAGTTTGTTCTCATCATACCGCTCCCGCTACATATGTGGTAGATTAACTTTAAATAAATCATGTAAAGGGAAATACTATAAATGTAAAATTGTGGCTTAGTAGGTACTTATAGCTAAATAGAGCGGCCAACATTCTTGACTGATGCGAATACCTAAAAGCATTATATCAATCTAGCTTATTCCGACGGTGACTTCATTCACGTGGAATTCGGAGCGTTCCCGCGGGAATTATGCTTAGTAACACCCCCCAATTCCCCAAGGAACCTATATGCCAAATTTCAGCTTTCTGCGGTTAGTAGCTTCGGTTGTGCTTTGATCGATCAGTTGCTAGTTGCTGACATTTGCTAAAGAAATATACATACTTACAATAAATAACACCAATAATAAACTCAATTGAATATATAGCATGATTTATTAGTGTTTAAACTACTTAAAACTTGATGAAATTCTGGTAGGAATCAGCAGTTGGCTCAGCCACGGGGTCTGGTCTTAAAGTTGCCACAGTTCCACTTGACTTGCTGGGGCAGAGCCAGAAGGAACACTGAAAGAAAATGTAAGTGTATATTAGGTATTTAATTGAAGCCGTGATGGTGGCCAACTACTAGGCCACCATCACCTATTTATGAAAGGGGACGACTGCCTGGATCAGTCGGGTGATCGGTCCTCCATTCGGAACCATTTCACCCATACCATCACCTATAGAACTCTTCATGCAGAGGATCGGCGGGCGTTCGAATCCGGCTCGCATCTCTGAGTTACTTTTGTGCAAAATTACCTACTACTTGGCTTTTCGGTGAACGAAAACATAGTGAATCGAAGAAACATGCACGCATTTGCGAAGTAATTCAAGAATGTAGGTACATGTGTGAGTCCCCAATCCAAACTGCGCCTGTGTAGGGCCCAAACCCTCTGGTGATGAGAGGAGGCTTGTGCCCAGCAGTGGGTATTGCATATGTCAAATAAAAATAAATACTATTATTATGTCTAATACTTACTGTTTCTTGCTTCTATGCACGCATTCTTTTTTGTATTTTTGATAATAAAAATAAGTCGGGTTTTCCTTCCTGACGCTATAACTCCAGAACGCACGAACCGATTTCCACGGTTTTGCATTCGTTGGAAAGGTCTCAGGCTCCGTGAGGTTTATAAAAAAAACTAAGGTGGTACGAAGTCCGCGGGGTCAGCTAGTATTTGATAAAAGTAACACGAGCTGCGCCAATTCTTTCTACGTTACAAGAAATTTGGCTCAATTCAAAGTATGGATCTTAAACTATAATTCTTCTCTTCTGTTCTCTTATATAATGGCTTCTTTCTAAGTATATGCAAGACAATTTTGCCACTGTCAAGTATGGCCTACGGGCCGAGCATTGTATGGAGGAAACAATTAATGTACGATATAAAAGATAAATCAAGTAAACTTGGTGAGGCTGAGGTGAAACAAACGTCAACGTCCATCTTCTCAACTCCAAACACTTCGAGTAAACTATTCGTAAAAAGTTTATCTTTAACCTTTGAGTGCATTTGTCAACACCATTCTCGCACACGTTCATGTATTGTCACCATCAGTTTGCGACATCCGCTATACACTATAAAATTGATGGTTTCTGTCTTGGACACTTCGCCATTATCAAAATATTGGCCTCAGACCGGCAATTATTCAATAATAAACATTTAAATTATCATTAATATCAAATTTGAGGAGGCTTGGTAAACGTCAATCATGACAATGTCAAATATGTGACGGAAGGCAGTGAGTTAAAACGTCTCGATCGCGTTTGCGTTTCTTCAGGTTTTTTCTGTCAAAATTGTCAAAATGGCCATAAGTGTTGCCAAGTTACCTACATTTTCTAAAATTTCTAGGCAACCCGGAGTAATTTATGTAATTTAGTTTTTTGTTAAACCAAATCGAAGTACATAGTTATAGGTATATTCGTCACAAACGTGGAGTATCTCAACATTAAAAAAGAAAGACACACTTATACGTATGTGAAGAAGCTTAAATAAATAACATACTTAGTAAAAATTTTTCTCAAGAGCACAATACAAGCATATTAAGTCATAGACGACATACATATATCATTTATTTCACTTAAAAAATCTAAAATTTTGAAGTAAATTTGGATTCGACAGGTTCGAAAACCTAAGTTCTCACCTTCTCACGTGATAAAGTCGGGTGAGTAACTTTACTTCTTGCGTTTCGTTTAATTTACTTTTCAAACTGTCAAATACGAGCTTACACTCGCAGTTAGTCAGAAAACGTGTAAACGAATTCACATCCGTTTTCGTAAAGTAAATGTCACTCGCTGAATTGACTCCATGTTTTGCCGCTAGGGGTGCTGTTTGTGTTCTCATACAAAAATGATGAATAAACTAAAACGCGTTCGATGCGTTTAGCGCAAATAAAGATTTACACTCATGTGAGAAGACAAACCGATGTAAAAACAAACCGAGCCCGAAGTTGAAGCTTACACTCGCGTGTTAAAACAAAACTGATCGTGAATAGTTTACTCGAATAACTTCGTGACATCGTTTTGCATTTTTGGTGTAAAAAATACACTAGACCTACAGGTTAGATTTTATTTTCGTGACCACAAAAATTCGGGATAAAAAGGTTTTTTAAGTGTGATCGCAATTCTGGCTGGATTGCATCCACTATGAGAAGGAGTTAAATAATAGGTGTGGCCTGTAGTAGGAGCAAAAAATTTCAATGGGTCTACCCTTCCACTCATCAGTAATTATGTCCAAATGATTTCAATAATTGTAAGTGAAATAGTTATTTGTGCAACAAGAGAGCAAAATTGTTTTTTGCTTCGAGTGCCATGTTTGAGTCCTGAGCTAGCGAAAGATTCTATAGTTGAATCACGAGCGTTTAGCGAGTGATTCTAATTTAGAATCTTGAGCTTAGCGAAGCACTCACAGGCACGAGAACTAAAAGAAATTGCTCTCGAGTAGCACATACAATTTTTCACCTCAGTAGCGAGAACACATAAAAGGTACCTACTTGCAAAGAATACTTACATACAACACGAAAAATATGAAATAGCATTTCTTCTTCACTCCTTTCACTCAAATTATTACTTGAATTTTGTTTTAAAAGAATTACATTAAGTTAGTTGTCGAAAATGAAGAAGAAATAGGCTGCGTTCCGAAACGCGCTCAGAGCGCTCACAGCACCTTGCATCCCTTTTCGTCTTGAAAGTGGAGTCCTAAGAGGAAAAAGGATGCAAGGTGCTGTGAGCGCTCTAAGCGCGATTCGGAACGCATCCCGTGAATAAAGAATGGCGGCAATTTTCTAAACGTGTGTTCGGAAACTAGTACAATGATAAATTTCGAATTTATTCGGTAATATTTGAAAACTTTTAGTTTACTTTAAAGTAATTTCAAAAATTACAAGATTTTTAGACGGTAACTCAACTTATAATTTTAATGTCTAAAAATACACGTCGGTACTGATGTGTTGCGAGTATCCGAACATATCAAGGACAGTTTTTTTTTCTTCGAAAAAATTTTTAAATAAAAAAATAAAAACCGCCTTCAAACTCCGACAACCTGCGATGTCGATGTCAAGTTCACTATATGATTATCATTTCTTTGGGTCGGTTCACTTGACACCGACTTCGCAGTCTGTCGGAGTTTGAAGGCGGTTTTTATTTTTTTATTTAAAAATTTTTTTTCGGCTACAGTTTCCAAACATTACTATAGAAGTACATAAGTAACTCTGAAGTCCTCGAAATTGACACCAAAATCATCTACGTGCTAGCAAATTTGGAGGAGTTCCCTCATTTTCTCATGGATCCCATCATCAAAACTGAACCAAATTAATATGGGACCAACTTGGAAGTACCACCTTTCGAACAAAAAAAGAATCATCGAAATCGGTTCACGTTTACTATTTATTTTTAGTGAACATACATAAAAAAAAAGAAAAAAGATTCCGACGAATTGAGAACCTCCTCCTTTTTTTGAAGTCGGTTAAAAATAGATGCATTATGATTTGCCTAATATAATTCTCCCTCTTTTCTTAAATTAATGAAAAGAAGAGAGCTAATTAAGTCGATATTGTTCGAATTTTAGTATAAGAAGTAGGTACTACTAAGATGCCGCAGTATAAAATGACCATTCGCAGTTATCAAACTTAAAAAAAGAAAAAGAGTGGGAACGATTTAACTTCATTTTAATAAGTTTTTAATTCGTTTTGTTTTCAAGTAGGTACTTTTATTTATTTTTTCTTCATATCTTACTGAATAATTTTGATCTAGAATAGTAAATTGATTACATTAAACTAAAACATGACACTGTGGCTGCATGGCTTATACCTTTGCCTTTGCCTGATGGGATTGTCTGATGGGATAAACTGATTAAAAAAAAAGAAATTAAAAAAATACTTTGTCTCACTCAGTGAAACAAACACGATTTTGCTCACTAATTTCTGACAGCAAAGTCTACTTGTTCGAGCTGCTGAGGTGAAAAATAATTTTCCGTTATTTTCTAGCAAAAAGCCTTGGTGGCCTAGTGGTTCGACCTACCGCCTCTCATGCCGAGGGTCGGGGGTTCGATTCCGGCTCGCACTTCTAAGTTTACTTACGTACGAAATTCAATTTGAATTTACCACGAGCTTTTCGGTGAAGGAAAACATCGTGAGGAAACCTGCACGCATCTGCGAAGTAATTCAAGGATGTGCGTGAAGTCCCCAACTGGGCCCGCGTGGGGACTATAGCCCAAACCCTCTCATGATGACGGGAGACCTGTGCCCAGCAGTGGGACGCAAATAGGCTGTAGTAGTAGTAGTATTTTCTAACCAAATTAATCGAGCCCATACAACAACAACAACACATTTACAACATACAATACATTTATTGCAAACATATGTGACCGTCCATAACAAAAGGGTCCTTATGGCAGTTTCTAGTTACGGAGATATTGACGTTTTTGTAAAATGCTTCAAAATTATCGTTTTTTTGTTTTATGTAAAATAGTAAAATATACAGATAGACGTATATTTGTAGCTAGGTTTCACTAGTGTACGTTGAGTATTTCTATATTAAAACTGGGTTCAAAGTTTAGTAGAAAAGGGTCCTTATGGCAGACCATATACAAGAATGATGAATTTGTTGATAAAAATAAAATTGTTTAATAAAAATGTAGTTGTAACTGTTTCTTATAAGCATGTTTAATTTATATACGTACTAGGTATACTTTATTTTACGGGTAGGTACAAAATTTTTTCGCTGATTTTTTCTTCGGTATTATGTTTTAATACAAGATTAGTAAATAAATAGTGTTAATATAGTGCTATACTGTAATTATCAATAATTTTTGCCTGTGATTGGCCATAAGGACCCTTTTCCCAAGTGTCCCATACGTTTGGGAAAAGGGTCCTTATGAGAATTACTCTTATGATTACTTGAATATAATTTGTGTTAGGTACTCAAGATTTTGAGTAAACTTATGATAACACTTTTTCTTCGGTATTATGTTTTAATACAAGATTAGTAAATAAATAGTGTTAATATAGTGCTATACTGTAATTATCAATATTTTTGCCTGTGATTGGTCATAAGGACCCTTTTCCCAAATGTATGGGAGTGAATTTGTGATTTTTATGTAACTGAAATCGTCTATAACTAGCAAAATGAAACTTGTAGAATAATAATAACGCTTTTGTGATACTTCTATAGACTGAATAAATATAATTTTGAAGTCACTGTACAATAATTGTTATTGTTATAGAAGAAGATGAAAAATTATAATCATTATGACATTTTAATTTTAAAAATCATAATTCTATACCTTGTGGTTTTATTTCTATCCTAAGATGTGAGTTCCAATATACCTAAATATATAGTATGGTTCAAACTACAACTTATTAAAGAACATTCCGAAAAAATATTTTTTCTTAATTTCTTTCTTATAAGCGACTTGCTCTAATCAAAGGCAGATTTTTCACGACCTGGAAGTCAAATTAAATACACCTTAACTTAAATTCAAAGAATAATACCTTGAGATACATAATCAATCATCATCTATGTAACTTCCAATAGGAACATACTTAAAATTAGTTTCAAACTTCTTTTAACAATTTCTCAAAAGTGCAATTTTAACATATGTAGGTCTGATGTTTTTTAAAAAAAAATATATAAGACTTAGGGTCATGATTCTTTTTGTATTAGACAGCTCATTAAACGTAGATTTAGGATCTATACTTAACTCAATACCTGCCATAAGGACCCTTTAGGCATGGACGGCCACATATTGTGCCCAGTCGTAATACAATATTTGACATAATTTGTCATTCACGATTGTTTTCCATAATTTGAAGTACATTGAGTGCGGGTTTAAACTTTAAATTACTTTAGCTCCGATTTTAAGTACTTGGGAGCATTGGATCAGGTCGAGGTACCTGCGGATACCCCGTGGAATCATCGTTAAAAAAATTTGCTCCTAGTGCAGGTCACACCCTGTATGCTCTCGAAAATTCCATCATACAAAGTACATTTTCACATCCATCTTACTGTGAAAAATTAAGAAACGTTAACAAAAAAGTTTGGGACAACTTGCCTAATAACTGCGGCACCCTCGTATTTTTCCGTCGACATTACTAGCGCCATCTATGTTAGTACGAAGAAATCAGTACCATAGACGACTAGAAAGAAATGCGCCGCGTTTATTGAAATCCGGTTCCCGTGGGCATGTCGAGATAAAATGCAGGTATGTGTGTTATATTGTTGTTTCCGTGTACTGTCCTTTTGAATGATTGATTAAAAATCATCTAGACTTTCAGTGCTTTCACATTTATATTTATACTAGCGGTTGAAGCGTGAAGAGATAACAGACAGACAGACAGAGTTACTTTCGCATTTATAATATTAATAATATGGATAATCAGAAAATTCTGCCCGCAACTGCGTGGAATTTGTTTATTTATAGCGTTTTCACGGGAAATATATGATATGATATCCCCTGACAAGAAGTAGCCGTAACAGACATACATTTACATTATAAGTTTGGATAAAATTAGCATGAATCAACAGCAGTAGTAACATCATCATCATCATCATTAAAAGTACCTATTACATTTTTCAAGTCAATCTAGATGGAAAAAAAAGGACCTTTTAACCACCACAATCAGCATACGCCGAAAAAGCCAAAGAGATTATAGTTCATACTGACAACTTTTAGACCTGGCATGTATCAGTCTGGGCTTTATCATCCCTTATGGAATGAATTTGAGCCAATTTCTACCCCATAAGGAAGAAGAGAAGACAACTTAGAATAATCTCTTACTCAATGTAGGCAGGATCTATAGCAGTAATGTATACAGTAGTACAGTAGCCAGCTTGTTTAAATAAAAGTCAAAATAATAACACTAGAGAGAACTTCATTTAATCATAAAATTAATTACACCACAGTGCCGATGTTACTCCCTTACAGACTGATACACCCTTCGATTGCAGATCATAAAATATCCGTCACTCTCTGTGCACCAACACATATACTGCAAGACATGCCAGCACAGCAAACTGGAATAGAAAAGAAAATAGTTTTATCACCCATATTTATAAAAATAGGTATTATAATAACACTACCATGGTATAACCCGAGTAGGTCAAATTTTTTCCTCTTCCCATAGGAATTTCGGGAAATGATTCCTTAGTGTTCCACTACACTCCCTGACTAATATTTTTGGCTGTGTGTCGTCTGTCAGTCACAGTATTGATTAAAGTATTACAAGAAGTCAAGAACCTTTTAAACATGTTAAGATAAATTAAATGTAAAGTGTGATAAAATTTACTAGTAAAACAAACTATTTTCAGGATTGCTGCAACAATATGATTAAGATTTTTTTTTAATACAGTTGCTCAAAAAGTAAACATTACGATACCTGTTTAATGTGCCAAGTTTGTCATTTCCGAACAAGCGTTTTTGTGACAGCTAGTGAGCATACCTAAAGTTGTTTTTTTACGAACTAGTGCGTAAAGTAATTTTAGCTTCATCCTGTTCCTTTATTTCTTTATCCTTTTTTTCGCAAATGTATCCCTAGTGTTAATGCTCGGGACTCATGATAAAATGACGAACTTTTTGCACTTGCATCAAAATATCCTATTAAGTGTACTTAGTTTAAAAAAGACCTGGTTGGTTGGATGTTGGTAGATGTAATCATTAGAATACATAAAAGTGTATTAGCTTTTATTTTCAGAGTGAGACATATTGCCTATTTTCTATTTCTGTTTATTTATTTTTTTAAACTAAATAAGATCTTTTCCTTATTACATTTACGTTTTTTTACATTTTGTATGAAAACATCTCTATGTTCCACTCACCTTAAACTTAGGGTACTCATTCATATAGATTGTGACCATTCCAACGTAAGGTAAAAATCCTCTAGCCCGACCCACTACATCTTTTTTCGTCAGCCACAACTGTCCTTGTGCGTACAAGCCTCGGTCATCTACACTGTTGTTATCTCCTTTGGTTAAAAATTTAACTGTACCATTGTTCCTGCAATCATAGAAAATAATCTAAATGAAAATGGATATCTAAATTTGTTGCTCAGCACAGAACTCAACACAGCAAGACTGAATTGGCTATTTTTATGTGTATGGCTCATACAAGGTTTTTATAAAAAGTGAATTGAAAATGTTGAGTCTCTTTATTTCATCAATTCACCTGCGCAAAGCTGGGGCAGGAAGCTAGTCTAATAAAGGTAAAATATAATTTCTACAGCATGTTTACAATTTCTTTCATTATAATGCTCCTTATAATACATCCCCTTAGCTATGCCTAGAACATTGTAACCCAATTTAAACAAACAATCCTTTAAATTATAAAAATGGCCTCTGGACCACTTACTTTTCATGAAGCTTTAATACCCTGTGCACAATTGGAATGTCTCGGCCCTCGACCTTAAATACGACGATTTCTCCGACGCGTACCGGCTCCTCAGGGTAATTGGTGAGGAACAACAGATCCCCTCTGTGAAAGGCGGGCTCCATACTGCCCGACAAAACCACTACGATAGGGCTCTCGCTGCCGGTTACCACCATCAAACCTTTCCATATCATCAGCGCTGACGACACTATCATACCAAAGCTCAGCACTTGGTAGATAAACTGAAAATCAATGAAAATTCACATGAATAACAGCCGACACGCTCACGTCATCTGAAGAAAAGTATTCAATTAAAATATACCTGTCGCTTGTTCATGCGCTTCACATCGTCAAATAAACTGTCCAACATGTTTGCTTAATGTTAAAATTATGTCTTTTTATAGTATTTCGGGCACCTATTTGGTTATCCTAATAACACTTCGATGCCCTTTTTGTCGACAGGACAGAAGCAACCACGTCAGAACTGTCAGTTTATACCACAGATGCGACAGATACCTAAACTGACACGTTCGCCAAAGATATTAGATAAAGGGAAAGTAGACGTTATTTTAGATGACTTAAATAGCTCTCGATTAGCTCTCGAAAGGCTCTCGACTTGCTCTCGAAATATTTTACTAAGGGATGAAATGACGTTTCGGCGACCATATTTAGCTATGGAGTGTGGGATGTGTCTTGGTAAGGAGCGCAATCTTATATGGCGAAACAGTTGAAAACATGTCCAGCGGATTTGATAAGCAACAAAACAAAACACACTCCTCACAACCGTTTTCACCTCAGCAGCGCCATCTATATTATTGCATACTACACTATTGCAGACTATCCGCCTAGAGGTGGCTTGACTGGAGTGGCGACCGCAGCGCCCCCAATCTACCGGATTTGGTGTCCACTTTTGGAACTATTAAGATTGCGCTCCTTTACTTCAATCCTCCATTTATAAATCAACCTAGGCATATACTTATGACCTCCATGGTGCGTGCAGTCAGCAGCAATCAAAGGTGCTTTTTTGCTGACTGTACACTGTACCAAAGGAACCAAAACCAAATCACTACGTTAACTGTTGGATAGATTGAACTGAAATTTTGCACCCTAGTTGTTGTCACATAGAAATCCGCTAAGGATTTTTGGAAATTCCACTCCTAAAAAGGGGATTGAATTTTGCATGGAATTTCCACAGCATGCAGCTAAACATCTGTGAACCGATTTTGATGAAATTTGTTACGATTATAGTTAAAACTAGAAAAGATATGGCTACTTTTAATCCCAAAGAACGCATTTTTCCCGCGGGGACGCTCGGCTCGAACTGAATTCCACGAGGAAGGAGTCGCGGGATAAAGCTTGTAATAAAATAAAGATACTTATATTATAGGTACATACATTAAGAGCATGTTTATTTACTCGGAATTATAGTAAGATTACAACATATCAACATCCACAGTTTCAATTACTTTCAGCTTGATCGTAATAGTGTTTGGTGTAGTCATATCAGCCACAAGAATATCTGCACCATTGAATAATCCTAAATCTTTGATTTTCTTCTTCAGGTTGTCTCTCGTCCTCTCTTCTATGCTTTTAATTGAAGACATGTAAAGGGTTTTGTTGCGTCCATTGATGATTGTGGTGATGCCTGGATAGATTAATGGATAGTATGAGAGGTGTGATTAGATCTATGTATCTCACAGATAGTTATGATAGCATAAAAACAAACACAGAGAATGCGACATTTTGCTAAAGCATATCTAAGTATCTACTATGAATAAATGGCGCCCAATCTATCCATCTTTTTTTATATTCGGGCATTTTTAATGGATTTCAAAAATCAAGTTCTCAATATTTCTGCTTAATTTTATAGATAGAGCAAATACAAACCTGGACTTTTCATCAAATAAGCCTGATCTTCACAAAGTTTCGTCAGGATGGTTTGCAGTGTGCTGTCCTGCTCCAACTCCATGACCCTTGTAGTGTTGCTGCAAGCCACACAGTCGGGCCGTCGCTCCGCACTGAAGGTGTAAGTGTACACCCCATCCGCCAAGTTCAACACCATGTAGTTGTTCATGTTGACACAGCATGACGACGCCAGTTTGAATACCTGGAATTTATAGTATCATTTCATTGATAAATTGGTCAGATTATTTTTCTCATAATTTTTTATGGAAAATCCCTGGGTTTTCTTTTAAGCCATTACTCTGATCAGCAGCGACTATTGTTATGGCACCTAAAATATATGAGATGAAACTTTGTAAAGCTTTATGGTCCCATGCCACCTACCAGTAGTAGGCAAGATCAACACAATCTATGTTTGTGCAACACTAAGATGGATCAACCAATATAAAATAAATGGTTTCATGATAATCTGAGGGCCTTATATTTTAAGTATCTAATGTAATATAAGCTTACCTCAGTGGCGCAAGCTGCTGCAATAGCAGCGTTAGTGCTAGCCACTGCTGGGATAATATTCTTCAGAACACCCTGGGTCAGTCTATACGTGACTCCTGTGATACCATGCTTCATTGCCCGTTCCTGGGCCTTCTCAAGGACCCAGGCCACATGCGACGGGTCATCGCCATCTAGCGCAGTATTACTGCCCCACGGATTCTCTTTGGGCCATTGTAAAACTTTAACATACTCAATGCAATGCTCGGGTAACCTAAAAAATGTATGTGTTCAACATTATCATTACTTGTATTCCACTTATAGAATGAAAAAACATCAAGTTGATTATAGTAACTATGAAAAAAAGTTCACTATAAGATTGCATCAGCTTTGAGTCGGTTCACTTGACACCGACTTTGTAGGCTGTCGGTATTTCGAAGTTGGTTTTTATTTTTTTATTTCGATTTTATTTTTAGGTACAGTTTCCAAACATGGCTACAATGGGACGTAAGTCTCACTGTAGTCTTTGAAATTGATGCCAAAATCATACCAAAATCAAAATGAGGATTTCCCTCAAATTTGTGAGCATGTGTATCACCTCGCTTCACAATTAACAGAGTTATCGCAGACCATATATACAAAAAAAATGAGAACCTCCTCGTTTTTTCGAAGTCTGTTAAAAAATTACAGAGACAAGACTATTATATTCTATGGTATGGAAACTATTGGTTATGTACATGGAATAGAATACAAGTATCATTATTACCTTGGTGTATTAGCAATAGTGCACAGCGGGAATGTAATCTGAGGAGGGTAAAGGTCCAGTGTGCACTCAATGCAGGCACTCATTCCAGGTAGGATCACTCTCGCGTTGCCCTTGAACCCCTCAGTACCACCATCAACCAGAGGGATCACACTGCTTTGATCAAGACTGCCTAAAAATAAATTTCAACATGAATCTTTCATTAAGCCATGAAAACAAAATACAGAAGCTTTTGGGATGGATCCAGGACACACCTTATAAAGGTTTAGGCTCATAGATACAATACAAGTATATTTTGAGATTGCATGTACGTAAATCTTTATGCATTGTTATAAAACTTTTTTCGCCCCGAGTTTGTTTGGCTGTCTTGTTCTCTAGCAAGCGCTGGTAGATTAATTTAATTTTCCCACATGTAAACGAGCCCGTATGTGGGCAATTAGCTGAATAAATAACTGAATAAGAATGAATAATACTGCAATTTGAAATAGTGTTACAGTGTCATTATTGCATGAAAAGAAATTATTACCATCATCATTATACTGAAGTAGAGACGTTAGCATGCCATTGAGCCAGCGTCTCGCTACAATGGAATCTAGACCACAGACTATTATGTGGAACTGGCGGTAGAACCCATCATCCATGTCCTGGATCTGGCAGTGATGTGCCACAGCTTCACACCCAGGAACCCTAAAAAGTAATCCAGTCTCTAATAAACAAATAATAACCGAAATTTGAGGCATAAAAAGTTAAAACTATTATTATTACAATACGACGAGCATGTATGCGGAACGGGATGAAAGTTGAAGAAGCGAGAGAAGTATGCAAGAGTCGTAGCAAATGGAAAGAAGTGGTCTCTGCCTACCCCTATGGGAAAAGGCGTGATATTATGTATGTATGTATGTAAACACGATAAGACAGGTCAACACAATAAATACTTGAAAAAGGCTAATTTTGTTACCTGCTCTGTTAACAACAATCACATAATTATTGCATGACGAGATGACCCATTGTATAGTTTTTAAAATGTGTGATGCCTCTCATGCAGAGGGTCGGGGGTTCGAATCCGGCTCGCACCTCTAAGTTTACTTATGTGCGAAATTCAATTTGAATTTACCACTGAGCTTTTTGGTGAAGGAAAACATTGTGAGTAAACCTGCACGCATCTGCGAAGTAATTCAAAGATGTGTGTAAAGTCCCCAATTTGCGCTGGGCCCGCATGGGGACTATAGCCCAAACTCTCTTGTGGTGAGAAGAGGCCTGTGCCCAGCAGTGGGACGCAAATAGGCTATAGTAGTAGTAGTAGTTTAAAGTTATAGATTTACCTTTTATTTACAAATTCAACAGCACACTTGGCCTTTGATAAACCAATATCAGTCTTCCTGAACAAAAACTGCCTGTTCAAATTAGACAGCTCAATAGTGTCCATGTCTATGATGTGAATTTTCTTAAAACCCATCAAAGCCAAGTCCTTAAGCAGTTCACAGCCCAGACCTCCAGCTCCAACCACCAATATTTTGCATGAATTCATAATGAAATCCAATATTTCTGCGGATGCTTCAAAATCGGGGTGGCAAAATGGGCCAGACCGTTCCAGGAGCTTCCTTATGTTCAGCCATCTTCTTTGAAGGTATTCCGACGTCTGAATGTCAGCCATTTAACTAAAAAATATCAAAATGCAAGCAACAGTCAAGCAGTACCTACAGTAGCAAAATAACCAGTTGAAACTAGGTTTTAAGATAACTGTTGGGTGAGGCTGGCTCATGATTGGGGTAAGAATAATAAGTCTTTTCAACGCATCCGCAACAACGGAGACAGTTGATTTATAGCTGTTCTAATATGAAATTACCGGCTTACGCTTACTAGTACAATCCACTTACGTTTCTAATTAGCGTGCGTATGTGACAAAGTTGAGCTTCAGAGTAAATCTTTAATATCTTAAATTGTAGACACTTGAAGCTTACAAACTGTATGTATATTCTTATAAAATCGGAAAAAAACTCATTTTTTCTGCTATTTTCCACAATTTTTTTTGGCAAATTGTCAGTTCTGTCCTATCTGTCAGGAGATAAATGTCAATGTCAATATTGTCAATGCCATTCGCCTTAAGGCGAATTCTTAAGAGCATCAAAGTGGCTGGTCAGCCGGCTCTGGAAATACCCTACGTTTTCATTTTTAGGTTTCCATAGCCTAATGGCAAAAAAACGAAACCCTTTACAGGTCGCGGCACGGATCTTGAGTGGCGAGCGAAATTAGAGGGAATTTCGGCGCATGTTTACGACTGAAGGGCCAATAAGCGTGCGCGCACGACAAAGCGTCGCCTGCATCCCGCGCCTCTGATGCCGATTAGACCTTATTTTCGACTTCTGCACATCAAAAGACACCACTAAAGTTCCGTGCCGATGCCTGTTCTGTACTAAATACATGTAACTAACTGAGGGATGAAAAAAGTAATTTAAGAGACGAATAACAAATCTAAAAACATAGCTCTTCAAAAACGGTGATAGCACGGCGGTATTATTAACAAAGGCTTAGAGAGATTCGATTTAGAGTCAAAGAGGTAAACTTTTGATATACTCAGTGTCACTGTCACAATCAAGTCGAATCTAATTCTAACGACACCTCACAAGCTAAAATCCATCAAGCCGCTGCAGAGCGTGCCAAAGAAATTTACCCACATACAAACATACACTCGAAATGACTTGATTTAAATATATATATATATATATATACCCAACTGCAAACCAACTTTTCATGTCACATTATATATTTTTATAAACCGTTCATCATTCACCGACAAAAAAATTTTTCGTTAACGTTTAAAATGCCTCCAAAAGTCAACCATTTTGATATACCCAGTGTCACTCTCACAATTAAGATGAATCTAACGATACTTCGCATGCTAAAATCCATCAAGCCATTTAGGCTACAGAGCGTGTCAAAGAAATATACATACATACATACTTACATACACTCGAAAAACATAACCCTCCTTCTAGCGCAGTCGGGTAAAAAAACATAACCCTCCTTCCGGTGCAGTCGGGTAAAAAGGATCAGGTGGTCAATAGTGTAGTGTGTGCCTTGTAACTTTTGAAAACAAAACTATCATCCCGAAATGATTGTATAATGAAAAATATCGTTTTAAAGAGGGCACGCTACCTTGATGGACATCAAAATAATTTTAATGTTGCCAATTTAAATATCGTGTACAATTTTTAAATGCTACATAAATGCGCGTGCATTTTTAATTAATTGTGCTACTTTAATAGTATCCTGAATTATCTCTAATATTTCTAATAAATATAAATAACTTCACAAATTAAACCTTTTTCTTGAATTACAATATTTACATAAAAACAAATGTTGCGTTCTTTAACCGAATAGATGGCATTACGTTCTATAAGTGTGGTATTCATTTGTTGAAAATGGAGGCGTGAAGAAGGCTATTTGTCGAAAAACCCGATTTTTCAAGTAAGCTGTTGGGAGGATATTCATGTGAGTAGAATAATTTCATTACTTGCATAGTTTTCGGCAGCTCTTAAAACGAATGTCTTCCGTGTTAAAACTGGGTAACTACTTATGTTATCTTCGATATTTAAGGGAGAGACATACCTCTTGGTAGGTATCATTTTATGAATTTGATCATGCAGTCATGCTGGATTCAAAACCTGTTACGGCATGCTTTTTAAATGTCAATAAATCATGTACCGTAAACATGTAGGACGATAATTTCGAGGATATTTCATGTATGATATAACATGCCTCTATCTAAATAAATAACATGCGGACATGCGTAGGTACTCACTTCATTGTCATATAGGTACGTACGTTGGTCGGCGTTATTCGGAACTATTGCCAAGAAGCTATTGAGATGTATATTTGTTTATGTGTTTTTAAGTTATTTAATTCAAATTCACTCTTTTATTATAAGTACTTTACTATTATTACATTTTTGTTTTCATTTTAGATCTCATTATGGCTGGGAACAAAATAAATACAAAGTCTAAAGGGAAAGATGATAAGAACAAGGGGGGCAAGAGTTTAATCACCAATGAAGACAATGAAGACCATGATTTTTCGTTGCTTAGGAAACCTGTACTTACAAGTATTACAGGGTTTGCCCAGGCTAGAAAAATATTTGATTTTGCCACTGAAGAAGTAAGTAAATGGACAAGTACATCCACTGTTGTACATGTACTGTTAAATACCTACATAGTAATTAACATTTAATTTAATATTACTTTCATAAATCTGCATTTTTTTTTCAGTTGAAAAGTCTGCTGGCAAATGAATGTGACTTATTATACGAATGCAAAGTGTGTCGTAATATTTTTAGAAGTTTGGCGAATTTAATTTCCCATAAACGTGTATATTGTAAGGAGAAATTTAGTTCATCAGTTCACAGTCACTTTGTTAAAAATACTTCTGCAGTAAGTATCCTTATACACTTCATTAAGTAGACTATTTACTATCTACCTACCTATATTATCTGACTTTCTAAGAGTGGAGTGTTTAATTAAAAATGTTTCTATTAAAGGCAAGTGAAATGTTAAAAATAAAGCGAATGGAAGAGGCGTATCAAGAATCCTTGAAAGTCACTGAATCAACCCTGATAGAAGATGAGGACCGTGTACCAATCACTAAAGACTTGACAGGGATTGTGGAGAAACTTTCCAAAATCAAAGGCAGATACAATTTTGATGAGCAACAAGTGACACTGCAGAAAATACCGAACAGCTCGGTTGCAGTATTTCAGAGTCACAATGAGGAAAACAAATTTGACAATATGCAGGCTCAAGTAAGGCAAATTTTACGTTTCTGATAGCCCGTACTTTGTGATTGTGAACCATCGTTGAGTCAAACTTACATCTTGAATGTTCAAAATCACACCGTAACCTCCTCGTAAAAGGCTCTGTGAGATCTAAACAATATGTTTAATTACTAGATCTCATAAATACCTATGTTAAATTTGCATTTCAGGTGCAAGAACTAGACACTATCTTATCGCAAGACAATGCAGTTCTACAAAGAGATGGGTCGTTCAACGTGCAAAGTTCACAGAATGCTGACAAGAATGAAGAGTCGGACAATGTCATTCAAATTAGTGATGACGACGATAGTGACGACGGTCGCGTACCTAAATGCAAGATATGTAAGAAATATGATACATTTAAATCTGATTTAATAGAGGCTACTTACAACAATAACAACAATAATTATTATTTATTAAACAACATAAAAAAACACAGAAAATACAGAAATAATACACAGTAAATAGGTAAACAATAAGCGGACTTATCGCTAAACAGCGATCTCTTCCAGTCAACCTTAGAAAATGTTTCCCTGTAAATTTATTTGAACATTGATAAGTTTTTATTGATGGACTAGCTTCTGCCCGCGACTTCGCCCGCGTGGAATTCGGTTATCGCGTTCCCGCGGGAACTATGCGTTCCTCCGGGATAAAAAGTAGCCTATGTCCTTTCCCAGGACTCCAAATATCTCCATCCCAAATTTCATCTCAATCGGTCCAGCGGTTCAAGCATGAAGAGGTAACAGACAGACAGACAGAGTTACTTTCTCATGTATAATATTAATATGGATGATGATAACAAAGACATCACTAATGGAATAATCGCAATAATTAGCGCGTGTTGTTCAAGGGTTTTTTTTTTCTAAATCCTTTTCATTTCGAATTTACCACTGAGCCGAGCCTTTCGGTGAAGGAAAACATCTTAAGGAAACCTGTACGCATATGCGAAGTAATTTAAAGATGTGTGTGAAGTCCCCAATCCGCACTGGGCCCGCGTGGGACTATGGATGGCCCTAACCCTCACGACTGTGCCCAGCAGTGGGACCTAAATAGGCTGTTGTGGTGGTAGTGATGGGGGTAAAGCGAGGAAAAAATATCATGCTTACTACTTATAACTCTTAAGCAATGTTCATCCAAGAAAGAACGAAAATGCACTTAAAACTACTCAGATATTTAAAAAATAAAAAGCAATAGGAGAGTTTCTAATACGCTTTGTTTTGTGTGTAGGTGACATGCAGTTCTCAACCCAAAAGACATTGAAGTTCCACATGAAGTATAAACACCTGGAGAGCCGGCTTGTGTACCCATGTCCGGATTGTTTCGAGATATTCTCTACTTCTTGGAGCGTCTATCGGCATCTCTTCAAGGTTCACAGGTGATCATTTTCATTATATGCTTCAGTATATCAATAAATGTGCATGGTTTAATGCATTCCATTAAGATAGTAATGTACATTTTGTATACAAAATAATAACACACAAATACAAATTTCAATACAGAGAAGAGGCACATATGTACAAAGGCGAGCTTATTCCTAATAAGGAATTTCTTTCAACTAACCTTTGAACAGTGGAGAGGAAACATGAGTAGACAAATCTTAAGTATCTGAATTCGCTTAAAATTTACGAATGCTGGGAAAAAAGTCGCAATTTTTTTACTATATCTATTTTTATGGGATAGTTTGATAAAGCTTAATTGAAAAAAGGTAACAATAACAAAGTAATAAAATAAAATGAGTGTTGGATTACATTATTGGAAGTGCTGGCTGGTTAGCAGTAGGAACTTAATTTATATAAATTTAAATGTACCTATTTTTTATTTCTACAGGAAATCTGCTGCACAAATCAGGAGGCTGCGTGATGCCATCCAAGCAAAGGCTTTCAGGATGAACAACCCTCCAGCCATCTATGAGAAGAAGAAGAATATGAAGTCGACGATTACACCGCAGAAGATAAGCGAAGAGGAGAGACTGGATCAGGAGAATCAGGTAAGAATTAGTGGTAGTGGTTCATGTTGAAAATTAAAGATTCAACATTTTGTACATTCAACATTATATCAATAGGGATGACGACAGGGTGAAGAAATCGAAATTCTAATTAGTCCGTCAGTCAGGTAATAAAAAAATATTATACACGTATTTTTTGTTTCATCAAATTAACAAAGAATGACTAAGTTAAAACGCATTAAAGTTGGAGAGTGCGGGCTAACTACGTCACCGTTAGGTATAAATCGTACCTAACCGTGACGTCACGCGACATTTCAACTCAATATATCTCCGTATAAGTTTCATTACGTGGAAAAAGAAAAAATACGTGTCCAATACTTTTGAATAATCTTCCTGATAGACTAAGGAAAAAAAAAGTTGTCGTCTCCCCTATTCAACATTTCGGGAATTCAACATTTCGGGAACTTTTAAATTATGCGAATCCAACATTCTGTGCCGGATAGGTGATTGGGTAAGGACCGAAGGGCAAACTGCCTACTCACTATTTTAAGATTTCAATATTTGCAAATTTAACATTTATATAAGCTTTTTATGAATTCAATTTTCGGAACCGGAATAGTTTTTTTCTGTGGGCGTCATTCTTCTGCATCAGTTCACTTGACACCAACTTCGTAGTCTTTTTATTTTTATATATCAAACTAGCCGTTTGCCCGCGACTTCGTCCCGCGTAGACTTAGAATTACCCGATGATAGGGCAATAACATAGGACACTTTTTATCCCGATATTTCCACGGGAACTTGTTTTCCACGGGTCAAACCAATTTTTCAATACTTCTGTAACTATAACTGTCTATATGTAGGTATATAGTATCATCGGGTACTCAATTTCTAAGTCTACGCGGGCCGAAGTTCGCGGGCATCGGCTAGTTTATAATACTAGTGTGGATTGTGATTTCCAGGCGTGGATGGACAACATGGAGGGCGACGGCGAGTTGCCCCGCTGCGGCGGCTGCGGCCGCAC